>VZSC01012488.1:74824-124948 GCA_013398225.1 Steatornis caripensis
CAGCTCTCTCAGCCTTTCCTCATACGAGAGATGCTCCACTCCCCTAATCAACTTCGTGGCCCTCCGCTGGACTCTCTCCAGTAGTTCCCTGTCTCTCTTGAACTGGGGAGCCCAGAACTGGACACAGTACTCCAGATGCGGCCTCACCAGGGCAGAGTACAGGGGGAGGATCACCTCCCTCGACCTGCTGGCCACACTCCTCTTAATGCACCCTAGGATGCCATTGGCCTTCCTGGCCGCAAGGGCACACTGCTGGCTCATGGTGAGCCTGTTGTCCACCAGCACTCCCAGGTCCTTCTCTTCCTTATCCACTGACAGAAGGGTAGAAAGTCTAAAGATAATGTCAAAGTTCTGATGTCCCACTTCTATCACCAACATTTAACACAGTATTTAAAGATTTGGGGGTTTTGCCATGCATACTATACACATAGAAACTGGCATAAAACCCACTGCTAAAATATGTAATAGTGCCACCTCCCTATAAAATCAAATTCTATCCAGAAATGAATGACTTCCAGACAAGATCTAAAGGATGTTGCCTCGGCACAGTATGATTTATATGTTTTGCTTCCCAGAATCTGATATGGTTAAAAAGGCAGCGCAGAACTGGAGGATTTTCAGTAACAGATGGTTTTGCGAGTATTTTACTCCAGTCCCTTATGCTAAAATATGTTTCTCATTACTCCTGGCTACAGGCAGACTGCATTTGCTATCGTCATTTGCTACCTCTTTCTGATGTTGCCTAAAATCTAAAAATATGGAAGTTTTATGGCTATGTGTCGATTTCAGAAAGTGTTTTTACCATCCATCCTGGTGGGCAGGCACACTCCCCGGTGACGTGGTGACAGATGCCTCCATTCTGGCACGGGCACCTCTCCTCGCACTGCTGCCCATGCTTCCCGGGGGGACAGAGGTCCTCACAGCTGGGGAGGTGGTGGTGTACAACAGAGACAATTGTTACTTTGGCACATGCTCCAGTATCCAGCCACCTCTTCAGCTTTAATGCTGTAGTTAACTTTTCCGGCCAAAAGTATGAAACGGAAAGCAGTTCAACATAGAGACGCCACCCTGAATATTGTAAGGTGTCCATGCAATAAATCCAAGGAAACAGACCTGGCAATCTAGGAATTATATCTTCTTAAACATATTTATTTCTACACTGGTTAGTGCTCATTCGTTGCTACTGACAAAGCTCAAAATCTATTCTGGAATGACAAAGCCAAATAACTCCATTTGCCAATGTGATTTTCCAAACTTGTAGCCAAATCATTTTCATGGTGGTCATGAAGAAGCTCCTGCCACTACTTTTTGTGGCTTTTACTTAGCCGTCCAGATCAAGAGGGCCTTCTCTCAGCTACACATCTGAATGTGCACTGCAACATGGTTTGCCCAGCTGCTTCTTAGGCACCAGCCCTGCTTCCATATGTTACACAGCAGCCAGACCGATAGCATAGTGTTAGAAGTTAATCTAAACTTAGTTTCTCTTGTTTGTACTACTTAAAACTTGTGTCTCTTCCCCATAAATAATATACCCACTACTTACAAGGCACCAGTGTATCCAGGAGGACATCTGCACTCTCCAGTCACGTGGTCACAGGTGGCTCCATTTTGACACTGGCATTTTTGATGGCAATCATTTCCATATGTCCCTTGATCACAGCGTTCCTCACAGCGCCAACCTTTGAAACCCAATGCACAGTGGCAGGCTCCAGTGATGGGGTTGCACAAGGCTCCATTTTTGCACTGGCAGCGGCTGCTGCAGTGAGGTCCCCAGTGGTCACTGTCACATGCTGAAGGGATAGAAGGAAAAATTCACAGCAGTTTTGTAATAGCTCATGCTACAGCACTAAAGATATTATGAGTCAACTGTAAAAAAAAAAAGTTATAAAATGGAAATATGTACTATATCCTCAGTTCTCCTTGGTCCTCAAGGATCTTGGCAGGCAGACAGAACTTAATTTATGCATACAAATCAATTTCTTAAGCATAAAAGCAAACACTTTAAAATGTGAAGCTGTGAAATACATGCAAATTCTAGTCTCTTCATTGTCAAAGCTCTTCATTATGACTCTCTACCATCAAATAACAGTCATGGTTGCAGTGAGCTTCCACTTTCACAGAGAAGTCCTGCTAACTTAAAAAAGTAAAAAAGTTTAGTCTAAATCCATAAACAACTGTCTGAATCCCACAAAAAAAAAAGCTTACTCAACATAAAATTAAGATTTCTTTCAAATCCAGAAGTTCCTACTTGTTTACATAATTTCCAATATTTACTTTTCAATCTCACAATACACCAAGAGGGCAAAATAAAACACAAGAAGTGTTTCACCAAGCAACAGAAATTAATGATTATCTATTTGAACTTAATCTGGATGTTACAAATTTGGTTATCCATCATGTCTTCATGATCATTCAAATGCATCTCTTCTTGTCTGCCCCAATAAAGCCCATTAAACACTTATAAGCAAACCACTCAGAGGTTATTTCAGCATCTAAAGAAAAACCTTAATGTTAAGAAGAAATTTTTGTTAAGTGAGAAAAACAGGAGTTCTGTGAAGAGCAAGAAGATTAAGGTCACCTAGAGTTCAACAGGAATGTGCTAATCATATGGTCAAATGATCTGATTTTATTTTTGTGTTCTGTTGACAACAGCAGTACAATGGGAAAGCCTCAATTGCAGCGACTGGAAGCCCAGGCTCTCCTCTGACTGACAACGATTGTTCTCCCAGTGTTCTCCTGGGGCAAATTTTCCTAGGCACATTTTCCTAGACTAAAGCAAAGTAATTCAAGAATCCTCCTCAGGGTAGGAATTACTCAGCTATAGGAGCTGTTCACTCAGGCTACACAAATAAAAAGGGATTAGGGTCTTTTAAAGAATCTACTCAAGATTTTTTTTTTCCAGGAAAGGTCACTAGAACATGCATCCATAATGGAGATATTGTGAGCACCTATACACAGTAAAATACAGAGCAACGGGAAGTACTGGATGTATAATAAAGACGCACCAATACTGTCAAACTGACAGAACAACTGTCCATCTTATTATTGGCCTCTTGCTTTGAAGACATGTGGGTTTTGTTCTGGGCTACACTACAACACAGTGCTGTCTACAACACACAGCACCTCACAAGTTGCCTTTCCCATGATAAGTCACATTCATTCAGAACTGCTATATGTTTATTTTCAACATGTCTGCATGGAATATAAAGTGTAATCCTCATGCTTAACTAGTCCTCAAATTGCTGTCAGGAAACTAGCTATTTTGATATATATATATATAAAAATATATATATATGGGTGGTGAGATGTCTGAAACAGTCGCATGTTCTGTCATGATTGAGCAGATACTCATTTTTTTCGTGTAACACATTAGTCAGGATTCAGTTAAAAGTCTTCCTCCTGCTTCCAGACAAAACAGACAATTTCCATTTCAGCCATTCCTCACGGAATAATTAAAAAAAAAATTTACTAATATTTTAACAAAACCTGTCCTGGCGTGTCTCATAAACAGAAGAATTCAGACCAATCGCCAGACCACGACTGTTCCAGTGCAGAGTTCAGTCAAGGATGAACATAGCCTGAATATGCTCTAGATACAAAGACATGACAGGTAAGAGAAGACATATTCTTCGTTGGTAAGTGCAGCTTGTGTTCTTTCACCAACAGCTGGAAATGGGGTATCTAATGCAGTGCAACAACATTCATGTTTGAATGGTGCTTGAAGACTGAGCGTCATGTGTGTCAGAGCCACACAGACCAGAAACACCTACTACCACGCATCTACCATTGCATCCAACACCCATGCACCAAGACTGCCTTGCTAGAAACTGCTTCACTTGGGAAGCAGCATAGGCCTTGTACTCCCTCTGCTCTTTTTACAATCCCATCGCTAGGCTGCCTCCCTGGGATGCACCCCACTGTCTCCTGCAGATTTACTCACCTCCAAGGTGAACATGCTCCGCCTGTGAACTTGAACCTTTCTCGACTATTTTACTGTAAGAGAATGTACTGCACACTACACAATAATTTATTGGTTTCCTTAGCATGATCTTCTCATTATGTTTGCAGGAAATCTTCAAAATAAAAAGCATTATACAGCTGCTGATAGGATTTCCAGTCTGGCAACCATTCTCCTGGCAACAGCCAGGCTGGATAACAAATACTAACTATGTAATTTTTCTCTACAGCACAATTGTGAAGCATCCCACCAGGACAATGGTGGCCCCACCGCTGCACAGTCAATGACTGCACGGTAGTCCTTTACACAAGATCTGTCATCAGTCTAGCATCTATCTGTGAGTTATGGGCAGAACTGTGGAGAAATTTGCAGGATTAATGGGAATTAACAGTAATTTTGAATGAGATGGATACATCATACTTTACGTCTATGTCCCCTGACTGATAATCAATAATGTTCCTCATAGGAAATTAAAGTGATTTGTCAGAAACTGATGCTCAGTTTACTATTGAAAAAAGAAGAAGGTAAAGGGAAGAAATGTTTCCTGTGGTGAATTTGGTTTATTTTTAATTTTAGAGGCTAACATACCTACTATTACATCAGACTATTTCTGCTGCTTCCTAGCATTCAGACACTAAGAAAGCCAGGCTGGAAATCACACAGCTGCTAATCTGGTGGAATGGAACAGTCTTGGAGTTAACAACTATCGTCAGGTTACAGACTGTAGGATGGAGTTTCATCAGAATAGCTGCTGTGACTGTCCTGACTGCAACAAGGCCACAGGCACACGCGCATATACAAACACAACATGCACGCACAAGCAAAAGTGTCAGCTACTGGCTTCTGAACAGATTGGAGCTGTAAATCATGTGTCTCAGCACAGGGTATATGTGACAGCGAAGCAAAATATAGAGACAAGAGACCCATGTTCAAAATGGTTGCAACACAAGGACTATGCATCTCGGCCCCAATAACTCCTGGAAACAGTCTGAATCCTGCAGAAATGCAAAACCCAATCAGTGAACCAGGGCTAATTTTCTGTATTGATCATACAGAACTGGCCCAATGCTGCTCTGTTTGATGCAGAGCACCTTCCTTACAAAAGTAGTTTTCCCTCCCTTTTTCACATATGCTATATTCACCCTCAGGTTTTTATGTTTTAAAGAGAAGAGCCAGCTAACTGTACTGCTCCCTATCAACTTTCATACGAGACTCACAGGGTCCTTTCTGCCTCCACCTTATGTTGTAGGCAGGGGAAAAAAAAAAAAATCAAAGTAAGTGTTTAACAATATTGTGGTAATAATGCCAAATCTTGTTGTCATTTTCCTTTTTATACATTCTGTTCATCTGGGAATATCTTTTTCGTCACCACAGTACATGCTGTGCACATCACACAACATTACAAATACAGGATAGAGAACTTTTCTCTCAAAAGGCTAATCAGTGAAAGCAAAAATTTACCCTCGGGAGTAACTGCACTGCATTGTATAAATCGTCATTTAAAATTAGCAAGTATGGTATGAAACTCTTAAAACAATACAGGTTTACCACCATAAATAAATGCTTGCTGAGCGGGCCAAACAACAACTTTAGAAACATAGAGAAGCTCAAGTATTTAACAGTGAAAAAATCACCTTCAAGAAGAAATGGAGATCTGTGATGCAAATCGGTATAATTTGGGGGCCTTCTGTAATGTCTTTGAAGACTTGAAGTTCTGTATTTCCCAGTATAATAACTTTAATGTACATTGTTATTATGCTGGGCTAGATGTGGCTTTATGCACATGGTTTCTGGGAGCAGCTAGTGATTTGCAAATTGGGATGGAGGGAGCTCTGATATTTTATAATGCAAGGTATGGATTTTTATAATAATCTGAAGCACATCTGAAGAATTTGGTAACTTCTTTATTGCTCCTTATTAACAGACATTTTTAACTAAATGTGGTCACAAAGTTGTAAGGGTTTTTTCTGCCTTTTTTTCTCCGTTGATTTCATTAAAAGGCAACAAAAAGCACAAAGGAGTCCGAGTTTACTCCTGACAAACTCACTTTGATAACCTACAATTCTGTACTTTGCTGAAGAATGGCCTATAATGAGAACTAAATAAGGCTCTCAAATCAAGTCAAAGAACATTTCAGAAGAAAAACCTCCTTAGAAACTCTGACGTGCAAATATCTTCTAAGTATGCTACAGTTTCCCCTGTAACATTATATTCAAGCCAAAGCTTACTGCAATGCTTTTTTCAAGATCTTTCTTTTCTTTTTATATTTCTTTTTTGCTAATTGGGAGGTGAAAGTGAAGACCCACAGCAAAACCAAGATTTACGTTTCTTGCTAACGTTTTCCATAGCTGTCTTATATGTAGCTCCAAGACAAAAGAATGAGATTTTATTCTGGCTTACACATCTTTCTGCAACACACACTGCTGTGTGTTTCTGGGAATAAGTACCGTTGCTGCCAAAACAGAGGAGATTCTTATGACAGCACTAGGCTTATGTATTTTTATGTCTTTTAAAATAACTGAAAACAAAATTCCCTACCACAGACTGCAGAAACAGGGTGAACACTCTCTTAAGTGGAACACAATATAGTGAAGTACAAATTTAAAATAAGCGAACAGTGGCAAATACGCAGAATTCCTATCTCGCTGTCACCTCAAAACTCTGACATAATTTCTTCAGATAGGTTCAAGGAGCCACAGCCTGTAGTAAGTAAAAGCCAATTTTCCTTGCTCCAGCATGTAAAACAAACTGAAGCTGCCTGTAACTTCGACATCATTGTTGACCGACCTTTCTTCCTCTCTCAGTTGCCACATCAAGGACAAGTCTAAATCTTTGTGTCTTCCTTTGCATCTCTCCTTTGCCTCTCAGATCTCTATTGTGTTGTCCTTACTTTTATGGCCTTTATGGTCTATCTCTCATCTATCTTTTCGCATCCAGTATCCAAATATCCACCCTCAAATTTACACTGCCTGTGACATTAGCCGCTTTGTTGCGTTTTCAGACTATCACCTTCCTTGTTTTTCCTTCAGGTTTTCTCTACAACTTGGCATAACTCTCCACGCCCCAGGCCATAAAACTGCCATGATATACTCTTCCACACCTCTGCCTTTTAACTCCTCCTTCATGTGAAGTCCACAAAAAGAGGATGCAGCAAGTGTGTCAAAACCACTATCTGCCACAGTCATTTATCAGTGTTTGCTTCCTTCCTCATCTCCTACGTGCTTCCAGCTTTGGGTTATCTAATTTCTTTTCCTTCAACTAGAGGTTCTCTGTGGCAGAGGCCACTTTCCGTTCTGTATTTTTACTTATAGAACGAGTCCACAAATCCCCATCAGGGACAGCCAAGAGGTCCACAAAGGAGCAAGAATGACCCTCATATACAACTAAAAGTAGATCAACTGTAACATGCCCTGTTTAAAAACTATTCCTGTCTTCTGGAGCAGAGGATATAAACAAGAAAAGAGTAACATTTCTAGGAAGGCCTACAAGTGATTCACATTATCAGGGAATAACCACCACTAACAGCAAAGCATAGCCAATGTAAATTAAACAGTCCGATACTGAGAAAACTTTGATTTAGCCAAAGGAGTAGCCCACTGACAATCCTGTTATCACAGACTGCCCTAAGGTGGTCTAGAGTTTAGCATTCGGAAGAACTACCCTTCCCTCTGTTCCAGAAACAAAAACCATGCTTGTCTTAGCATAAATATACATTAGTGGAACTAATACTTTAGGTATCTAACTGGCAGTAAGTAGAATCTGATGAATCTCGGTTAAGAATTTCACAACAAAACAAAATAACTTTTTATGAGGTGGCATTTAAATTCATAGGTGAGAACAGCCATTCACCTCAACTCTTTTTCAATGACCTCATTAAGGATACATACCCAGGACAAGCCTCCCTTTTCTCCATCATCAGTGGATGCTCACTAACTTTCAAGTGTCAACAAAAGGGAAATTTAATTCTAATTAATATGTTAATAGTCTTGTATTTTGGATACCTGAAAATGTGTTTACTGCTTTGCCCAAAGAGAGCGCCATAATTACAGCTTGCAAAAACATGGCATATACCACACGCCAGATTAAAATTTTGTCAGAAAACTGGATTGATGTCCTTCTTGATAGGAAGGAAGGGATTTCACATACCACGATAACAGTCAAATAGATCATGTATTACGTTAAGGCATCATGTACCTTTAGTCTACCCAAAACTAAACATGGATAATACCTCATGGATCCTCAATTAATTTCCTTATTGGAAAGGTTAGAGAGTATTCCTGAAACTACTCTCTGCTATTATGATTTGGTTAGCTGTGGATCTAAACTGATTGCGTTCGTTTCCCTTAGGATATTTCTGCAGGATAGGAAACAGATAATAATTCTCATAACTAGAATTCAAACTAAATAAAAGTAAAATCCCACTTGATTCAGAAAGCTATAAATACTCAAGTGTGTTGAAAAGTCAACAAGATGCATTAAGCCCCTAGTGACATCAACCTGTATGTCCGCCTGGATTGCAAGGTGGAACATGACAAATGGAAATTTCAGAGATGAGTTGAAAAAGTCAGAAAACATAGCCAGCTATTCTGAAAAGTAGAACAAAAACACCCTTTAGAAAACCTTCAAAGCCTTATTTAATAAAAACATGAGATTATTCACTATATATTTTTATAGTCTCTGTTCTAGTCACCTCAGGATGTTACGAAAATATATGTACATACATAACAGAAAAGAAATCTTTTTCCTGTAGAGAATCATTCATAAGAATTATAAAATATCAATGCCTTTTAATAAAAGATTTATTTTACCTAAATCCCAGACACAAAAATGCATAATAGTGGTTCTTTTTCACAATGTACTTTCTATTAAATCTGGATTTTCTTTGACTCTTTTGTTTCTATCTGATTTCACTTGTTATACTGTAGGCTTTTTACCCTGTGGCATATTTTTCATTTTTACTTTTTGTTTTGTGTATAAGAAAGGATTTTTATTCAAAACGCTAAGCTTTAATTTAATTTAGGGATTTTTCTTTTTCACTTTGTAAAAGCCTTTTGATCCGTGAAGCAGAACAATGAAAATGTGTTTTTCAGATCCTGTAAAAGACTGGAACTATATGCCTTTCACACGCCATAAATTTTAGAAGACTGTTTAAAGTGCTTTAGACATCAGAACACAAGTTTGGATAATTGCTAAGGAAAACACACACAGATGGCTCTTGGGTTCATTTTATCTTGCCACTGACATAAAACCTGTGAAAAATAATCACTATTATAAGAAAAGTTACAGAACTATAAGAATCTGATCGTACTGTATAAAATGGACTGTTGTCCATGATCCTGATTTTGCACAGATCTTCTTGAAGGACCATACATCAGGATTTTTCCTTTTTTTCAATAACTTGAAGGTCATCTTAATTTTAAAATTAGCAATGAATGTTATCCTTCACATGCCTGAAAACCTGCCAAGTGAGCCACTGACAATATCTAAGTCCACCAATATATGACACAGATGACTGAAATTAAACAAATACTAAAAATACTTTCGCACAGTTACTAGCAAAAAAAAATACACAGACATTATTCAAAAAATCAACTTAGGCAAACATCACAAATATACTGAGTTTACAAAATGGTGAAAAGCAGAAATGAAAGGCATCTCTAATCCAGAAGATGTTTACAAATCAATAAAACTATCACCATTTACTGCAATGCCTTCCTTCAATAAATTTCAAAATAAGTAAATTAAATAACTCAGTTTTGCAGAAAATATGTTTCTGATTTTACTTAAAGATTGGAACTGTAATTCAACAAAATGCTGAAGCATATCCATAAAAACTATTAATTTCCCTAGAATTTCAAAACCAAAATGCTTCCCAGAACAGAAATTGTATTAAACATAAGAATAATATAATTTCAAATACATCATTGTCCTGAACTCAGGAAAAGCACAGCTGCAATGTAGTCCTGGGAATTTTGATGCCACCTACCATTGTGACACTGTAGTGACTGTCAACAATGCACGTGATGGTAGCTTCCATTAATATCTTTTTTCCCTATTTGCACCTGATCTAACTTGATGGTGGGTTAGCTTCTCAACCCATTTAGCCTCGTTTGAGGAGAAACCAAAGAGTTCAGCTGGCAAAACTGAGAAGTCAGGGGAATTACAGAAGTAATAATTACAGAAGAATTAAGGGTAGTGAAGAGTATGAGGCGGACACATGTAATAAGAAAAAATTACATTTAAGACTGTTAAGACTGCTGTCACTTTGCTTACAGGATGCATTTGTGCATGTGGCCGTTTGGGAGCTGGGGAGGGGGGAAGTTCTGTATTACGTGAATGAGCTATTTCTCTACATATTCCATAAAAGCAAATAGCTCTCTGTCAGGATAGTCTGCAGTTCTACTTGTGTGTTTAGCAGTTTCTCAGTTCTGGGAATCAAGCTTTTCTGGTGCAAGCACATGGTTAAAACCAGAACCTATTTCTACAGCCTGCTGAATGGCTTGGGAAACGTAAGGATCAGCTAGCTCTCTAAGCATATCTTGCAAGTTCTATTAGTCAAAATGCTTTCACCAAGCAAAAAGGAAAGCAATGCCTTGGTCAAAGCAGCTCAAATTCAAGATTCACTAGCTGTGCCGTCAGAGCGCACAAGGCACCTTGCCTGGTACCCACACCAAGGGGGCCGCTTCACATGGAGTACAAGTGTGCCGTGGAAAACAGTCACACATCCACCTCCGCAGGGTTAATGAAATTATAAGCTCCACTGAGAAACTGGCAGTGCTTGTAACTCACGTGAGTGTCTCATACAAGCTACGCCAAGGGATCCAGTTTCTGCCATATTCTGCATCTGCCAAGCCTCATGAAGAAAACAGTGAGATTTTAACGGAATTTGTGAACTTTGCAAACATCCATGACAGTAAAGGAAATGACAGTACCGTAGCTTCTGTACCTTAAAAGTTTCCTTAACAAGTGGATCTAAAGGTATGAAGATGTTTCTCTCGGATGACAGCTTTAAACACTCAGCTTAACGTATTAAGGAAAAAGCCGGTTCTCTTCTCATGCTTTATAAAACCCTGGAGCCAAATTACGCCTTAGTGCCACTTGTCTACTCCCATGTTCTTAGACTACAGTCCCAATTAAACTCTATTAATCACCAACAGAATCAAATTACAAATTAAAATCCAGTGATTCAAACAAATCTCAGATTCTTTAAATACAATAAAAAATAGAAAATGCCTATTCATGTTTCTCACAAACAATCCTAACACACTTGTCATAAACCAAAATCAGGTCATTCCCTTTTTGTTCTACTACTCGGGCCAGCTGGGGGATCACAAAGGCTAAAACCTTTGCAGACAAGTCAGTGTAATATCCACTTCAGCCTCTTGCTTCTGCTCCAGCTTATTCAGAAAGTGTCCCTATTGATTTTGAAAGAATTATTTGTGGACCACTACCCATGAGAAGAGAAACAAAGTGAATGTCTTGATTGCTTAGTGGGGATCTGTATTAGGCTGTGTGTGTGTATCTATCTTGCTCACACACTCAAAACTGTCAGTCAGGTCCATGTATAATGTATTACAGAAGAGTGTGAGCAGAAAACAGGCAGAAGACATCACCCACAAATGTAAAACATGGTTTGGTCATGATTACACATCTAGACAGCCAACCATCACTACATGTAGCAACTTCTACCGATGACTGCTTTATACACAATCTGTAGTCAAAAATGCTCTTGTAACACGTAACAATTCAATCCAACACATGCAAGCTAAAAATTTGATATAAACGATAATCCAGTTTGGGAGGGAAAGGCTGTGGTGGTTTGTTTGCTTTTCAATAAAATCTATTTGTTCACATTTTTAATCTACAAACATACCTATCTTCATCACTGTGCCCTTTTTTCTAGATTTTGTCCTCGTCCCCAGCCCAGAACTGATCAACTTACACTCCTGATGTTGACAAACACTTCTTCAAAGGGGTGCTGACAGCGCACTGGTCGTGCTGATTCCCTCGCTCCAATGCATAGGTTCAACCCGTCTTCTGTCCACTCGCTTGTCGGTGACCTGACTACTGTGTTCGGTCAATAAATCTTTATTACAATAACTTGTTTCGCATGACTGTCACCTCTCCCACTAGAATGGAAGCGTTTTGCAAATGAGTGATGTCTCAGTCCAAGTAGTATTTCTTTACAGATATATTTATGTTATCACAATCTCCTTCTTTACTTACAGAAGAATACATCCAAACCTATTTACCTCTCAGGTGGGGTGTAAGGTTTTCAGAAAGGCGGAGGATGTGACAGAGAGGAGAGTTATGAGCTGGGCTAGAATTAAGCAATGAAAGAGGACAGCCTTAGTCGTCTAGTCAAATCTTTATCTCTCTTCTCCCTAAACTGAAAGCAGCCACTGACCTAGGCTATTAAGAATTACGTAAGACTCATCACAAAACAGAAGCAACGGTTGCTACAAAAGAAAATGAGAGTCTTTCAAAAAGTTTAGTCCCTAGAAAGGTTATTAGGCTGTAGCATACAGTGGTACGCAAAGATAGGGGAGGGCGCTTGCTGATTCAGCTTTTACTGCGCAATGCACAAATTTAGTCCATGCATTCTGTCATTTTTGGAGAGCACATTACAGCATTTAGGAAGCACCTGTCTACAGTTACCACCCAGAAAGCCACTGTCACATAGCAGCCATGGCATACGGTTTAAAAATTTATTTTAAATGCACTGGGTAAATACAACAAATAAAATCAAGCTGGGGGTTGGCAGATGGGTAGATGCTGCAATAGGACTAACTCTGTTCTCAGATACTTACAGATCAAACTCCTTTGTAAGCAGAATAATCAATCCTAAATAGAGAAAGGATAGTACTTTGGAAGAAAAAGTTTAGTTCTGCAGTTTTACAAAAAGTTTAGTGCTTAGGTAGAACAGCTGTTTCCAACATGTTTGTGTCCATGAGAATGAACACATCACTAAATCTGAACTTTGCCTAACATCTGACACTTCGAGAATAATCTCTCCCTTTCAGTCACAATATTTTATTTGGTTATTGTAACCATTAAATCCCCAAGTGCCTGCCTTACAAAGATACTGACCTGCCTTGTAATCATTGTTCCTTCTCCATTATTCAGTTAAATAGTTACATAGTTAAAATATGTTTATGTGATAGACATCACTACAGTAATTTGTATGTATTTTTCTTGAATGAATAACTTCCCGTATGAACAAAATTACTGTTTAAAAGAAGCATCTATTTATTTTAACTCATTGTACTTTTCTGTTACTAAAACTAATAAAGTTGGGGATCATGCAGAAAATACAGTTAAAGGCAAAATATGAAAATCTCCTATGTAGGGAAAGCAACAATAAAACTCAGTGCCAGAGAGTCAAAACCCTATCACTTACTGTCTTTCCAACACTATCCACTGCTCTTCAGTTGAATTTCATCTGTGCTGCAGCTCTCAGACACATGGATAACAAAATCATGCATAGCTAGCAACAAACAGTACCACTCAAACTCAGGGTGACAATCTGGTGAAAGCAACATCTTTCTTAAGTTTGTCCACATGGAATGGGATAAATTCCAAAACAAATGACCCTGTAGCACATGCACAAAAATATCCTCTTCCTCAGCCTACCCTGCTTCTCCTAGGACTACACCAGCCATCTGAAACAAATTTCAGCGGTTCCAGTTAGCTCTAATGCCACGCAGAAGCCTTTGGAGGATGACCAACCTCTCCAGAGATCACACTGTTCAAAGGTTCAAAGGTACATGAACAAAGGCTCTTTCAGCTCTTCTGTACACACACTAGAAAGCATTTTTGCTATTGAGGTTGCTGTGACAAGCAATCAAATGCAACCAACTGAGGAAGAAGAAGGGGAAGAGCTGCACATGTGTTCAAAATGAATCATACCAGACAGGTAAGGGAAATGGAGGCTAGAAAATCCTGTGAGAGGAAGGATTATTTCCAGAGACAGATTTAGAGGTTCCTGACTCATCTAAAGCACCCTTTCAGCGAGATTTGAACTTGGAAATCCCAACGAATTACAGTATCTCCCCCTTCCACATTGTCTAGTGATACATGCTTCTTTTGCACTTTGATAAGTTATAGAAAAGCTCGATATATAAGCCTTTCAGAAAGAAAGATAACATGTTTTTTGCCATTTCTTTTGACAATTCAGCACACTAGATTAATAGCAGCATTACAGTAACACTGCATTGCTAACTTAGTTTTATGTCTTATACAAAACTTCATGTTTCTTTAGAGCTGTGAAAAGAATCACACAGAAGTATGTACAAAGACTATACAACAAATGTAATTTTAAATGGTTACGTTTTTCCTCATGTATTTTATTATTAATTATTTTTATTCACTCTCTCTCTCAAATTTCACAAAATATGCTGCCTGAACAACAGATTAGTTTCAGATGAAGAGTTCCTGTAGCACCTAGTTTGCAAGAAAACCCTATTTCCGTATTTTTGTTATTCAGGAAAAAATGAGGGTGAAAATACAACCATATTATTTTTGTCCTGCTGATGATCTAGGTTTTTCACAATTGTTATTTTTATAGGAATCCCATTATAGGTAAACTAGCATCATAACATCTTTGCAAGACATCAAGCTCTGCTTTATGAATTAGAATTTTATATGATCTGTGAAATTTAATTTATAAACTTTTTTTATTGTTGTCTAATATATGTTGCTTTCAAGTGGAAACTAGCAGTGACTTACTTTTAACTTGACTATAATGAAGTACATGGTTGTAATGTTAGCCTAAAGACCTTATTAAAGACCTTACAAAAGGCAACAGAAAGATGGAATAAATAACAAATTGTAATGGATAAAAAATTCAAGAATTACTCTGAGAAACTGTTTCAGGCGAAGGGAAGAAAAAATAACAATTCATGGCCCATACAAACAATTACCTTTGATACAGGAAGGGGCAGTGCCCAAATTCACCAGCTCTGTCACTGAGGGCTTTCTGCCCTCTGTCCAGACCTTACTGCACTCAAAAAGTGTGTTTTTGACATATTGGTATGTTCTTGCATCAAGCCTGTGGTGGCCCCAATCTTCATAACTTCTTTATTAAGCGTGACCACCTGCTCACTGGGTTGCACGTGACCGCACTCACACACCAAGCAAGAAAAGCACCAACCTGCCCCTCTCTCTTGCACACGCTCTCTTGCTCCCCTCGTCTCCTGCATGCACTCTCATGGCAAAAGGGAAGGAGAAGAAAGTTGGAGAAACACGACTAGTGAGAGCAAAATGGAATGAAACTGAGCAGACAGGGAACAATTAATAATGCAAGAGGGGAACACAGTGAGGGGAAAAAAGGACAAGTTAGGGGCAGAGTGAAACAGGAGGATAGGGTTGTGAGTAAGGCTTTGCGAATAGCTTTTAAACATGACCTGGCACCATCATTCTTTAGGCATTAGGAAAATAAAAAACCACAGGTTTTCTTACAACTAAAATATAATTTTATCTACTTTACTCTAGATAGTAAGTTCTGTACTATCTGGCATGTTTCTGAGCACAAAATAGCTCACAACATTTAGTGCTGCTACAGGGTAACACTGTTTGCAAGTAAATGAAGAAAAATCAGGTCACGCAGAGTAACCTGGTTAACTCATAACCACCCCCTGACCAGAAAGCAGGAGCCCAAGCACAGGATCGATGATAATCTGCCCAAAAGAAAGAATAACACCGTGGAAAGAGCACGAGACAGGCAGAAGCAGATGAAAACTCACCACTGGAGCAGTTGGGTCCTCCCCATCCAGGCTCACACTGACAGGTGTTCGGAGCTATACAACGACCATGGACACATTTATCAGCACAATGAGCTGTCAGAAAATGAAACATACAAAGAATTAAAGAACGCCTAGCACAAGGAGAAATATTCTAAACTTATTCCTAAACCAGTTCTTTCATTTTCTCACCTATCTTTTAAAAGCAAAATAAACATTAGCTTGTTAATGTTTGATGGCATCTCTTCAAAATACATTTACTTACTCCACTCTCTTCTATTTCTCCTAAGTCTGAAGGCACCAACTAAAACTACAATGGTGCTACTCAAATACTTCTCGATTTAACAAAGAGAAAATTGTCTACATTTAATGAAAAAAGAGTCACAGTATGATACAGATTGGTAATCCATCTGAACATGCTCTTGGGCAAGAGGCTCTAGGTGGCCCTGTCTGAGCAGGGAAGTTGGACAAGATGACTTCCACAGTTGCCTTCCAACCTCAGCCATTCTGTGACTCTCTGAAGGAAACTCTCACACCAAGAAAAAGAGAGGGATTTCTGCACACATAAAAAGAGGGATTCTTCTGCAACAGCATGGATAAAATATGTTTTGCATCACATTAATATTTTAATATTGATTTTTCTGAATGGTTGAACAGTTCAAATAAAGCACAACAAAACAATACAAACCCTATGAATAACCGCAAACTTTATTCTAAGTGCTAAGCAGAGCTGGAATTTTCCTTTTCTTTTTTTTTTTAATGATTTGCAAGTATGTGTTTCTATAGTTAAGGCTTACTTTGAAATAGAGCTTTAATTCGAAACTTTTAAGGGAAACTTGAAATGGTTTTGATGCAACTGACTCAGAACACAATACACTGAAGAGGAAGAACCTGCAACCAGCAACAGTTTGCTGGCATCATATTCATCACGAAATACCCTTAACTTTCCAAAACATATACACTATAGTATTTTCCTTCCAATTTGAACAATAATAAAACTTAAAAACTGTGCACATGATGAGAATTTTCTTTGTACCAGCATTTCCAGGGAATCTGATCAGTATCCCAATAAACACAAGGTGAACACTGGGAAAAAGACAAAGTTGGTGTCTACAAGAATTTTAATGGGACTACATGTGAATCATTTCGGTTCCAAATGGATTTTTTCCTAATTAAACACAATGAAGCACATTGGTCATCTTTATATTTTGTGTGGTCAAGAAGGAGGAAAGCCACACAGCGATCAATCATATATATTATTAAAATCCTTGGTTGTCTGGGTTCACAACCATTAATTGCATATTTTCTAAGCCTTTAATTTTAACTCTCAACTTTTATTTCCAGCAAGTTACTTTTCAGATGTTCATTAAAATGTTCTTCATTGGAAATTAACGGGAAATATGAATTTTTAAATCTTAGATGATACAAGATATTAATAGAAAAACTATCTCTTTGATCTCTATTTATTTATTATTAAAAGAATTACTTTAAATACTGTATCACAATTTTCCATTAGTCTTATAACTAGACATGAATTACTTGTACCTTTGAAGATTCTTGCCCAGTAAGTGCTGCCTTGGGCACTGAAACTCTCCCTAAACCAAATGTGTGAAAAATCTTATCAGTAAAACATGAGACAACAGATGGTAGCTGTACACGTACACAACCCTGCATGTGCACATGTATGAATAACTTAGTGACTATGAACATATTCAACCCTAATTCCTGCACACTAAGGCTAAATCCAATAAAGCAACATTCCATCACATATTCCGTGACACAGAGGGGAAAAAAATAAAATATTCAAAATCTTGTAAGAAACCAGACCGAGTGAGAGGTACAGAAGCAGCTCTCTGAACATCTCCTTATGCTGCCCCTCACACTATGCGGAGAACACAGGTCCTTCCTACAATCCCTATGTGACAGCGCATGCTATAGCACTGTGCAAATAACCATCACTTACTTCCAATAATAAAAGAGTTGTCTTAGAACAAATGTACAACAGATGAAACTTTGGGTCAGAGTGTTTACAATGCAGAGTGATCTCACAAATTAGAGCTGTATTCTTTTCTTAGTCACAATAGCATAAATCAACAGCAGCTTCTCTTCAGCCACTGAAGTGGCATTCCAGTTTTCCAGTAGTAGAACATAAATCAAACATAACTCTTCAAAACAGGCTACCACTACTAAGTCTCTATAGAAATTAGCTAGAGGTAACAATGTTTGGGGTTCTGACAGCCAAAACTCTGCTGACTCTAACAACAAAGAAATATGGGTTAAGGACCACTGAAGAAAGTTGTGCAACAAATATCGCTGCTTCCAAATAAATTCAATGAAGATCAATTAAAATTTTATATATTATATATATATGTATGGCATACAAATACACACATTTATTTCTCAAAAGAAGAGTACATGTAATTCCTTATGTTGAAGAAGCTAAACTAAAGCCAAGGATATTTTAAAAAATGTTCAAGATATACTAAAGAATTAAAGATATCCAGTATATCCTTTTCTTTTTTTTTAAGGCTCTTAATGCCCCAAAGTATAACTGATTAAAGAATTATTTCTTTCTACACTCTGGATATACATAAAAAACTATTTTGTAACCAAAATAAATTATTATCTAGACACCTTATAGGCTAACTGATTCCTGGCAACAGAATCCTAGTTGATATCCGTAACAGTCAGCATCTGTCAAACAATTATTGTACTGAACATGGGGATAAGAGAACTAAAATTTACTACATGACCTACAAAAAAGTGTAAGGTGAGGACAACGTGAAAAGCACTAGAACAAGCTGAAAAGACATGAATGACATCAGGGACAGAGAAACTGTTTTCTCTTGGTTTTCTATGGAATCGTTGGACACACTGTAAGAAAATACTTCCGTGCAAGACCAGGTGAAAAACTTAATAGGAAGTCTTTTTGATACCGAGCAGTGTGAAGAAGCACTAAAAATACACTGGCAGCAGTAATTTGCATAAGTCATATCTTCTTCTTTGGTAAGGGAAAAATCAATTATCATCTGAAAAGCAATCTGAGCTTGCTCTTGTGTATTTCCTTTTACATCTTACTTCCCCTTTTATTCTGTGTCTTATTGTTTCCTTCAAAATCTTATCTAAAATCTTGCCTTGTCCAACTTGCAGGTCTATTTCAGCGGATCATATCCTTTCATTTCCTTAAAAAAGATTTGCTCTTTTTGATTATAGAGTATCAGCCAGCTTGAAGTATCTATAAAGTATCTGCTGCTGCATGTGCAATTCCCTGTAGCAGCCCTTTCTGCACCACGAGAGGAGCTGCCCTGCCCCTGGACGCAAGCCCACTAGGCTGCTTGAGCTCTGTTCCCACCTCAGTTGCAGGTACCAGTACTTCTGCAACCAGCTGAATGAACGTGTTCTCCTGAGAAAACTCAGCAAAATTAATTAATGTGAAAAGACATGTGTAACCCACTCAGGCCATCGACATCATTATTACAGAAAGCTGAAAGCGATGTGACGCAAGGGCTTGGCCGACACACTCGCAGATGTTCCTCAGCACCAGAGCCTTGGGAGCAGAGCTCATACGAGGGCGTAAGTCATGCCAGAGGCATAGAATGTGGAACACAATTTTAGGTCAAACTGCTACTTTCAAACACTGATCACTTGTCTCGTACTGCTCATCAATGAAGAGAAGGAGACCGTGCTCCAGCTCAAGAGAAGATCGCAATTTGAACACCTACTTACATGCCGATGGGCTCCAGCATACCTCCTGCAGTGCAAACGCAGATTGCTCCTTCATCACTATACCTATTTAAAGTATTACAACTGAGTGGAGTAACTCCTGTTCCTCATACAACTTCCACTTCTGAACTAGAGCATATATGGAAGAGTGGAACTTTTATATAAGACTTGAAATTTCTGAATGGCATTTTATGAATCTGCTCTCCGTGATTAAGAAATTGACATGAAGTTATTTCACTACAAGTCACCACAGATGACATTTAGACAGCTGTGCACTGCATTATCTGATGTTGAAATTCTCATGAACACATGAGAATTTCCAGTAACAAAATAAGAAAAAAGATTTTTTAGCCTTAATAAGAGTTTGCGCATGCGTTTTGGGATCTGTTGCTTTTTCGTTTTGAAAAGCCAGACATAAATCAATTAAAATAAACAAAACTTGGAATGTATTGGCTGTAATTATGCATGCAACTAAATGACCAGGAAAATCAACTACAGTTTTGCAATTAAGACTTCGATCTTTTAAACAAATTAATCACATAATCAAATGAGCAGATACTTGGAAACCATACCTAATTTAATGAGATTTCATATATGAAATCTATAAAATAAAATTTCTATCAACTTCATAGAGAATTCATATTAGGAAGACTGGAGTAATAGCTGAACTGGGCCTGCTTTTGGATTGTAAGTAGATCGCCACATTATTTCTTTCAGATAAATGACTTCAAATAAAAGAGGTCATACTACATGCCTGACTGTTTCGTGTTTAACATTACTGCTAATACCACTCTACCCTGATTTCGATAACTACTCTTTGAAAAAAGCAAACTGAAGAAATATATCCATTAAAAAAAAGCAGCTTCTTTAGCTGTTAAAGTTCTCAAAATTCTGTGAATTAAATTTGAATGCACAAACCTTTTTTAGACCAGAAATAGGAAAAAAACCCTCTTCTACATATTCCATAAGGTTTAACTACAACTTCCTCAACATTAATTAAAATAAGATCCTTCAGTACTTATTGTGCAAAGTAAAATTCAAATATCTTTTAAACTACATTATAGATGTGTTTTTTCAAATATATTCTTCCCTTCCATACTGTATGCCAGAACAAATCCTCCAGTTAATCCTTTTTTCCTATGCTTGATGACTAGTTGCTACTAAAGTGAGTGATATCCAGTTATGCATCAAGATAGATGGTTTATTTTCTATTTCATGTGTAGAGGAAATTCAACAGGCATAATTCTCCTTTAATGCTTTTAGAAATGTGCCACACTGTCAGAAACTGTATGTGAAGTTAATGTTCAACTTTCCAAAATGCTACTAGGATCAATCTTCTTTCTGTGTGAATGTCAACCTACAAGAAAGACACCAGAAGACATCTTAAAAGTCTTGGAATTCTTTCATTTCAGAAACATGCTAAAAATTGAACAGACTTTGTAAATGTAAAAAAAGTAAAATACAATATTGCACCTTCTGTAAAAACGTCTCAGTCTGTAGCTCAGCCTAGCACCCATATGCCAAATCTTCAAGGGATTGCCACTGATATTAGGAATTGTACTAGGATTGGAGTAAGTAAGAGACTAAGTCAATCACTCAACCTGGTACGGACTTTCTAAGGCCAGGAATAAGTTCCTTTATAGAACTTCACAAAACGATTCTATCCTTGTATCTGCATATAAACTGCATACACATAACCTCAGAAAGTCCCTCAGATGTAAACATTAATTACATGCACTGTAATTTTTAAGAGTAAAAATAAATAATCACCTGAGCTCCAGCTAGTCTACTCTTCTGCAGACATGCTGGCAATAGTGAAGACAGAGGTCAGAAATTTCCACATTATTCATATCCTTTATAAATAAGAGTTACATGAGGAGAGCCCAAACCAGCTTAATAGTGGAAGTACTAACAGATACCTTCACGCTTATGAAACTGTTGAAGTACTGACCCCACATAATGTTTAAATTAAAATTAAAATATAACTTTTTTACCCACCTGAAGACAAACCCAAATGGTACAACTAATAAAACATGGGATAATTTTTCTATTCAGCATCACTATTGTCATAATACACTCAATCTGCAAGATAATATATCTATACTGGCCAAAAGTCACAGGAAAAAAAAATGTGTCTATTATAGATTTACTAACATAATTTAAAACTTCCCCAAGAGGTTCCCTGAAAAGCTTCCAGGGGCTGCAGATGGAGGCTGCCTTCTGATGCCACTTCATTGCTTACTAATAGTGATGTAAATGCACCATCGTTTCAACAAACTCAGAAACACTGAAAAGACAGCAATTAGAGCTGCTTAATAGATTTTTTTTCTTAAACTTATGATGGCCGTTGTGGGGTGGTCTTTTCCACAAACTCTGAACAGATACCTAGTTCTAGGGTGACTGTCTTCTTAACTATGACATTAGCCAAAAGAAGAGGATGCTAAAATTCTGTATCAGAGTTTGGACAATTTACAGTACAACAGTTACTTTTCATTTAGAGAATAACAAACAAAAACAAAAATTTCCATTTTAGTGATAAAAAAGGCCTGTTCATGCATTTTCTATATTTTTTTATATATGTATATATATTCCACATATATATGTATATATATATACTGAATCCAAAGACAAAACACAAAAGGAATTTTAATAAAAAAGTGAAAACATAACACAAGCGTCAGCTCTTGAAAGTTTTCAGGAACAAGTATGGAAGTCAGAGCCACAATTCCACAGAACACTTCTATCTTATGATGAATTCAAATTAATCTTTCAGACTGGATTCCAAAAGACTCAAAAAACCCCACCTAAATTTCAGCCAGTGCTTTTCTCTGACGGTCATTCTTTTCCTTTGCAAATTCAGCACTTACAGACTTTAGCAACATGAAGCTTGCACATTCTTTCAACCCTTATGCAGTGGTAAATAATTATCTTCCCATTATAGGCAGTGAAGTGGCACTACCACTGGTAAGCACTACTTCTAGGTGAACAGTGACTGGCTGTGGAGTCCTAATTATTATTTTAAAAAGGAAGTCACAAGATTTCAATTCATCACTGTATGCACTGCAGTGTTGAGTCATCCCAAAATAGTCTACCAGTAGAATTTTCCAGTTGAGCTTTCTAAATTGAGACGTCAAATAAAGGAGCAAACAAACAACAAAACATCAACTGCACCACAAATATTTTACCCTTTTTAGAATCATCCTACATCCTTCACTAAGTAAAAAATAATCCGCACTGCATGAAATACAAAACCAACATAACAGAAAGGCCATGCATATTGTGCAGCAACAACAGTATAAAAGAAGATATCCAGAACATTTTAAATGGATTTGATTCTCTTCTATCTTCACATATAAAAAGGGGGGTAGGTGCACGTGTGTTTTTCAATGTGATCGCCATTTTCTTGAAGAAAAACATTTTGTGTTGGCTTTCTGCCAGCGATATTTCTGCTACTATGACATAGGAAAAGAGTCCCCCTCATATCACTACCTCTTACCTTTTGACCTCAGCTGACAGCATCACACTTGCTTTCCAAGTCAAACTGGATGACTAGTATTATCACAGTGCATACAGGTATCATTACTCTAGTATGTACAAGCTCACTATGAAGAAAGCTGGTTGAAACACTGGAAAATATGAAATATTTGCTGCCTTCTATTAACTACTGAGCTCCTCCTTTGCCCTGAATCCTCAACTCCAGTTGAAGATCATGAGGACTGAATGCCTCTCAGTGCCTTCCAGGGTCAACCATTACAGACTCAAATAAATGCAAAGGTAGCTCCACTGAAGAATCTTTATTTTTACATAACTTGAAGTCTGAAGCATTCCAAAATCGCTTCGAAAGTCAAAGCAGATATGTCCTGAGTATCAGTATTTGGCATCTTTTTATGTAATAATAGCAAAAAATTAGTACATCCAACTGGATTTGAATTTACCAAGTTCTGAGTATTACTATGTTAATACAGAATGAATTTACTACATACCTACGTAAAAGCTGCAGTCACTTAGAACACTCATCACCACAATTCTCAAGTGAACAGTCAAACTGGTATACACTTCAAGAAGTATACTACTTAATCAAAAAATTAAGTATGATCTTTCATTCCAATGATCTTTTCTGTATAATAATGACATGTAGTTAGAAATTGGTTCTTATAAGTTTAATACACACACGTTAAAACCAAAAAGATTTAAGAAGTTGTCAATCTGATCTCAGACAGATCCATCTTTTATAAAAAGTATTTTTTTTAAATTATCATTTTGACTTTGCTCTTTCATGGGCAGAAAACACTTTAAATCAAAGATCGTACTGCTATGTTTTCAAATTAGAGGAGGTCCTGTAAAACAAAAATATAAATGAGGATAGTGTGATGTGTTATGACACTCACAGCGTGTAATTTTCCAGCGATACAAATAAATTCTCTGTGTCACTTCCAGTATACACCTCACAGCAAGCAGAAAGGCACAAACTAAGAAACTATTTTGCATTTGCATTGAATAAGCAAATTCAACATACATACTGATACTGATTTTCAGACTCTCATTTATGGGTAAAGACCAAAGACTTATCTACTCTACTGCCATCTGCTAAACTGGGTTGCAAAATCCAGTGGCAAGGACAAATCTCTTGTTATCTGTTATTTCACAGAACATGTTCCTGGACAAGCTCCTCCATGCCTTGAGTGCTATGCTTCACCACTTGCATTGTAGCCATAAGGCAGACGATGAAGCAATGAACATATCTCCATTTTTCTCATTCTCAGCTGAGAAAAAAAAAAAAATAACAGGTAAAGCAGTGTGCCTTAGTTGGGCTGAAAATGTGCTGTTACAGAGCCAGCCTTTCTCACGTGCCTGGGTCCAGGTCCCTCTCCAGGGTGGTGGGAGCGTGCCGGCAGGCTCCCTGTGCAGACCAGATGAGTCGGAGTTTGACTCCAGGACATAACGCAGAGCTTCATAAGGCAGGAGCCAAAGGACCTGCCAAAACAGCTCACAGGCCATGGCCTTCCCAGTAAGCTGGGCTTTTTACTTTTTTCTCTTGGCAAGGCTTGCCAATTGGTTGCCTGCTCAGAAACTGGGCGGCAAGCCCAAGCACAGTCCCTGCAGTTCAGAGGCTCCAGCCCCTCGCCAGTCTGCTCTTACAGGCCCCCACATTTCCGAAAAAAGATCAACTATACCACTTTGGTCCCTCTGACATTGTTTGCCTACAAGGTTCTGTAGGGTTTTTAAATCTCATTGCTAGAAGAGATGAAGTAAAACCAAGGAATGGATATAGCTGTTTTCCACTTTAATGCATGCCCTTTCTGTCTCCTAGAATTAATAAAAGTATACTCACAGGTCAACATCACAAACGATATTATAGACAAAACATTGCCCTTGTGATGAGCTCAGTTTTTCAAGGAGATGAAAAGATGAAAACAGATGAAAAGAGATTTCCTTCCCTGACTTCTGGAAAACTTACTGTTGCAGTCTGTGCTGTGCATGTGCATTCACAGGGACAAATAATTTGAACTACTACTGAATTAATTTCATTTTTAGCCCTACACATCTACCCATCTCCAAGGATATGATATCCTTCACAATTGTTTACCTATCACTAAGTTCTCTGCTGTCTGTCCTGCTGACACGAACACCTAGCCACCCAATCTGCTGTACGACTTCGAACAACCCTATGTTACAACTACTAACCATACACTTCCATGCCTCTGGATTAACATCTCCGCTATTTCCATTCTGCCTTTCTACTATGCTTTTGAATGAATACCATTTTAAGAATGAGACCTTTCTAGGTTTGCACAAGGCAAAGGTTTGTACGAGAGAGAGAGAGAGCTGAGCCAAGGCTTCACCAGGCTCTTCCCTCTTTAGACTTAGGAAGATGTGGAAACAGAGGCGTGTGCCACACAAAAAAGCGGTGCTGTCGCCTTCAAAGAGTTGTTATAGATCTATGGATCTGCAAGAGAGGATGAGCATGAGGATCAACCAGGGCCCACACTAAGGAGAAAAACCTCGCATTTCCCTTCTGGTTTTGAACCTCATATTTATTTACTGTGCTGGAAAACGCACTGACACTTGTGCTGTGCATTTTCCATATGATCATTAGTTAAAACCACATCAAGGCAAGTTACTTAGACATCTGAGATACAATTATCCTGCCATTTGCATATGCAGAACACCAACTGACTTCAACGAGAGCTGCACATCCACCACTGATGAATAACTGAGCCCCCATAACTCAGCTTCCACAAGTCGCCCATCAAAGGGGAGTCAAAACAGCATTGTGATAAACATACAGAATTTCAAAGCAAAAAGAAGATAAACTTACGGACACACATTTCCCTGCTTTCATAAAATCCAGGGCAGCACTGGGATTTACGCCTGTACATTGTTTTTTCACCATGTCTGTAGGCAGTACGGTAACTGATCCTAAAGAAAACAAGGAATAGTTGTTACATACAATTCATGGTTCAGAAACAAAACAATATATATTCTTATCCATTTTTCAAAACATTCAGGTAGCAGTAAGAGGAGAAAAAAAAAAGCTCGAAGAGACCTTGATTTATCTGTTGCTGAGTTCAAGAGCCCTAGTGGTTCCCCAATAAGCCTTATGTCCATCGGTGGCCAGACAGCAGGAAAAAAAGTTAAGGAATTTGGCTACTTAACTAATATGCAAACCAGAGCATCACTGCCTTTGTCATTAGCAACCTCTATGGAGGCAAAAGGCTGGCAATACAAATCAAGGTTGCTGGATCATTACAGCTAGCAGTTTCCAAAGGAGAGACTTCTGGGGATCACTCTCCCAAGGATGAGTCATTTTTCTAGGGGTAGAGAAGTTCTGGTTAAGGCAAGAGACATGAGGGCTCAAGGGAGAGCTCGGACTTCCTGGGCAGCCAGCAGTGCTGCACGCACCTCACCATGGGGGCTGCTGCGTTTGCCAAACATAGTCCTGCAGGTCAGTGGTGAAATCTGCAGAGAAATCTGCATGTAAATCCATCAAAAGCTGCAGAAAATACAGCTTCCTTCTAACATGAGCAAGCAGTATTTATCAGAAGCAGGGTCTCCCAGCGCATTCTCCTCTCTGCTCCTCACTGTGCGCAAAGATCTGTCCCCCTGGCTCTCCTGGCTGCTGACCACATACTCCACCAAGCAGTAAACACATCTCCACAACACCTGAGACAGTCTGAACTCCCAGCAAAGAACAGCTAATATGTCATAGGTAATCAAAGAGTAATCTCTCTTTGAACCCAGCACCTGCTTTTTCCGTACTATGCTTAGTAATCTGTCTCCTCCCAGCTGTTGTGCCCCAGGGAACCTTTCCCACTGCTGATGGTTCATACTTATGGGCATATTCCTCTGAATAAATGCTTTTTACAGCTGTCACCAGTTTTTAATCATTCACTCCTTGCTTACCTTCTGTAGGCATAAGGAGTTTTCTTTAACAAATCTTCTTATTTTTCTTCCAAGTAGTGTACACTTTCCCCAAAACACAAGGTTGCAAGTAGCAAGGGGTCTCTCATGACATTTCTGAACAAGCCTGACCGAACTTCACAGGGGCTGGAGAATTTAATATTGTGCATTGCATGCTTTTTCCCAACCTGTACATTTTCTGTTACCACTCCATGGGATGATACAACCCAACCTGCTAATAAACCATACGTGACATTGCCTGGATGAGCATTTTCCAGTTGACACAGACCATAGCAGCTGGACAGACTAGTTACTATAGCTCAAATATTCTCCATATCATGCTGGTTTTTGACAGACACAAAGTCTTTACAAATATCTACAATATGAGCGGTTTGACAATATAAACAATTATACATTACCTATGTCGTGTGCACTTAAACCAGTTTAGGATGTCTGTACAGCTCGTGTAGTAAATTTGATCAAAAGGGTGTGGATATGACTCTTGCACTGTAACTGAATAACTGAAGAGAGAAAGCAATCAGATTAGCAATCAAGTCCTTTATAGTACTGTGTGATTTAAGCAATTAGAGAGTTCTGGTATAGAAAGGAATACATTTAACAAAATATTCACGTGCAACAAAAATTCACAGAAATTCAAGTTTAAGTAAAATATGAACCAGTTAACAGAAGGTATCATCTGAAAAGTTTTTATTCCACCAAGCAAAGAAAAAAATATATGTGGAGAGCCATAATGTCTCGACTGTGTAATCCATTTGATGAAACAGTACTACTAGACATTTAAAGAAAAGCAATGTAAGCCTAAACTTTAAAAAAATCAAAACAATTCTGTCTCAAATGAGCAGCAACTTGAAGTAGTGTTTAATACGTGTCCTCCTGTGGCAATAAACTTCTACTAACATCACTGCACGGCTGAAAAACTAGTTAACAGCCAGAAAACGAGGTTTCTTCTGTGATGATACAAAAGAGAAAAATCTCACTGGATTTTCTGACAAATTTATTTTTAAAAGTGTAGCTCTATCCACAGCAAAACATATTCTTTGGTAGTGGAAAGGTCTGCCAGTGTATTTAGACACTAAGTGGATCTTAGCACAGAAATACACCTAAGTAATAATTACTGAAACATGATATAACAATTATGCCGTCAAACACACTATTCAGTAATCAGAAATTATAAAATATTGAAGTCTATACCTTATTTTGTTTACTGGCTAATTTTGAACAGAGATTTTTTTTTCAGAAACACTACACTGAAGTTTATTATTATTTTCTGCCAAATTCTAGGTGCAGTGTCCTAGAAATAAATTCACATTCTGAAGTCCAGAGCCTCCAGAGCTGTCAGTGGGGCAAGAGGAACAGAGCCCTGTTGCAAAAGGGCAAAACATTGACTCATCCTAGAGAACTCCTCAGCAGGCTATTTGTGCTGGCAGCCAGTCAGTCCTTGATTACACAAGGAGGTTAGAAAATGCAGGAATGCATGGCAAGTTCCTGCAGTAAGACTAATTCCCAGGACCAGCCAAAATACTTAAAAAGTATGTACCCCATTCAGCTTTCATTCACTTTCACTCACACCCTCTTCGACCCCTTAGCACCTATTGCAGGGTAACAGCCACCATCTCCCCTACCTACTGTTATCACCTATACTGAGAGAAAACACATCCAGACCCGCTTATTCTAACTGTTCAGAACTGACTCCCTGGTTTTCCTACATTCCTATGAAGGCAAGCAACCCTAATCCATCCAGCTGTCCAGCCTAGTCGAACAAAATCCTGGTAGAGTGCCGATGCTTGCCTGAGGCTCTGTGCTTTTTGATTAAGGCAGGGCACACACCACCCCTTCTTGCTGTGATCGTGGTTCATTTGTAAAGACTGTTTTATTACTCGCTAGGGTAGATTTATTTAAAGCGTATAGCATTGCCAGTGACAGCAGCAGTAAAGAGCTTGTATCTGGGGTTTTACTCTTCCAGATTTATGTACCTTTGTGACCTGCTCTGAGCCATAGTGTGTACGTTTCAGTAAGTTTACTCGGGAGTTCCTCCCCATTTCTGAGACTCAGTGGAAGAAATAAAAAAGTTAATGCAACAAAATGGGTGTGCTTACTAGATATATTTTTCTTTCTGCAGACTTTGAGTAGTTTGTTTGAAAATACATTATGCAATGTAAATAGTTATATTTCGGGTTTTTTCCCATTTTACTTTCACTATGTTGTGCCTTTCTTCAAAACTGCTTTTAGCTACAAAAACAGTAAACAAAGCATACACAATATAGAGTAGTACTCAGTAACATCATAGACACATGCCTGAATACTGTAAACAGGTATTTAGTATAAATAAGTGAAGCAACTACGTCATATACACATTGTTATATAAGACAAATTGTACACAAGTAGGGGCAGAGACTCCAAATGCTTCACATGAAGCTCAGATAAACTCCTGGGGAAAGTCCTTAAGTGATTTTTTTTTTCTATACATATATAAAGAGAGACTTCATAAAAAAGTAAACACAAGTTTCAATTTTCTTCGTAAAGGTTCAGCCATAACAATCACAAATAAATGCACAGTGGCTTAGCAGCACTCCCAGTGACTAAACATAAAATCCAGGTTACCTTAAATGAGGGAAATACTGATGTGCTCAAGTGCACAGTTAGACTGTCTCAGGGACTAGCATAATCACGTGCATAATAATAATAATGAGACCATAAGACTTGGTTCCACTGCTACAATCTTTACACAAGGAAAGTACAGCAAATGCTTGTGGCTCAACATCTCCTACCCGTTGTGGAGTTCTCCTTCCGTTAATGTGAAACTGAGCGAACAAACAGACCAACTAAATTGATGAATTTCTTTCTGTATAAATTTCTGAACCTTATCAAAAAAATTAAATATCAAATCTTAATTCATATTCTATGAATGTTGAATAGAAAAGAATCAGTACAATCAAACTTGGCCAAACTCCAATATGGTTAATTATATTTTGCATATGTAAAAGCCTCTTTGCACTCAAATTGAAAAAGCTATTTTTATGCACTCCTTGTAGCCAGATGGTTGTGTAACATCACCAGTGCCACTATAGTGTTTTTTGCATCCTAATCCCTACTGCAAGGATGACTGCATTTCAGCCCAGTGTGAAATAGTCTTTCACTCATCCACGAACTTACTGTGCCCATGCTTTAATGCAATTTTTTTTCCCCGGTTCAGTACTCAACTAAAAGCTTTCAATCATTTAAAATGTGCCAAGCAAAACAAACAAAATTATTACAATAAGAATTTGTGTCAGGTATTTTCCAGAAGAAAATATTACCTTTCCCAGTGGCTACACACATTGGGATCTTCCAGATTCAAAGATAAGGTTGTCCCCATCCAATGGTACAAGAGTATGACAGGGAAGCCAACAAAGGAGTTCAAACAAAGAACCATCTTTCCAAAAAGGTAGCTGTAATAAAACATATTTATAATACGTTATTACACAAACGATAAAGGAGTTAAAACTATTGACCCATATATGATCAATATATATGATATAAAGTGACAGGTACTTCCAGAAACCCATACTACTTGCCTAGCAGCAGTAGTATCGTGCCCATTTTGGAAGAAGTTCTTCCAAATGAAGTAGTTTCACATGAGTTGCAGGGAGGTCAGTCGGTGAACAAACTACATTTTACAGGTCCTACTGTCCCACCAAATTGCAGGCAAGCAGGCTCAGTCTGTTTAGTGACCGTCTGTCCACACCAAACAACAGAGCTGCAATTTAAAATAAAGGCTGGTATTTGCTCAAGATCGCAAGAGTAGAAAGGTTCAGCTGATGACACATCGTAAGAAAACCTGCATATCACTTACTCAGAGGAGGGGTTTGTGCTACTCTGTTCATTGCCATCAGCACCCCCAATTCCTGCAGTGTACACTAACCTCTTAAAAACCCCAGATGCTGCCCCATCTCAAGCAGCATCTTTCATAAAAAGCTCCTCCCCAGAATTACACGCTGACTTCACTATGTGGCTTCCCTAAGGATGCCTGAGCACCCATGGACTGGGCGAGCGAGAGGTGTGATGCCTAGGGTCTCCTTGGAAACGGCTGCCCCCCAACACTGAGGCACTACCTCGACCTGGGTCTCTCCATAAACTCTTCCTACAGGGCCCAGGCGACAGCATCACATGGAGAGATGCAAGTCAGAAGAACAAAAAGAATATCATGATGTTTTGCAGGACTCAGGGGGTGTTCTTCTTTATTGTTTTAATGTAAATATATGAATGAAATTAAATATATGTACGAACACTCCGTATCAGTTCTTCAAGATGCAAAACCACACTACTGGAAGGCGCAAGCTCGGGACTTGCAAAAAATAGCATAGTTCTTTTACTAACCCATAATTCTCATGCAAACAAACAAACAGGGGAAGGGTTTAAATTACTTTGCTTTACATTGTTAGAAGACAGCCTCATATGTTATCCAGCATTGTTACTACTCCTTAAGCAGAATTCCCAATACAGTTTCCAAAAATATCCCTGCCTCTGCCAGTCGTTCAATTCCCAAATAGAATAAACTTTCCGCTCATTAAAAAGTTCTTGTAATAACATAAAAATCTAAAAGATTATCCTAACACTTCAACTAGGTCTGTCTTTGTTTTCAAGCAAATTATTTTAATTTGCATACTGAAACATTTGTAATCCAACCTGCCATTAATCTACAAATGCCAGAATGAATGCTGATAATAGGTAATTTGTAATGACTTAAACTACTTTATTTCAAAAGTGAACATTTGACCCTATATCCTCATTTTCATGCAAATTTTAACACTATGTGGCGACAGAGATCAACAAAAAATTGAGATAATTGAGTTTAATCTGTAGTATAATAAGAAAATAATTCTAATAAATATGTTTGTTTTGAAATAATACAGATATTTTGAAAAAAGTTAATTAATCAGAAATAGAAATTTCTTACTTTAAATACTATGGAACAGAATGAAGTAAACCACACCAATAACTTTATTTTAAGAGAAAAAAGTCCACTGAGCCATGAAAAAAAAATAGATGAATAGTCTTTCTTCACAATACCTTCTTCAGAAGTCAACAGAAAAAGCTCACAAAAAGAAACTGTTATATTTACATATCTGAGGATACAGAGATGATCTCATTTAGCTAAATCTCTCTTGAAAAATCAGGGCTGCTGAAGGACATTTCATGGCCTGTAACTGTTTCTCTGCATCCACATTGCACAGCAGAGTAGTCAATGTGCTTGTAGTTGTTTAAAAAGCAGTAAAAGCACCTGCATTTTCAGCTAATAATTTCAACGTGATGATTTCCCTCATTGAAAATACTTTGATTAAGCCAACTGTAGTATTTCCTTTTTTTCTTTTATTCTCAACTTCAGTAGCTTTCCTTTTGGATACATTTAACAAAATTTAAAGTAAAAAAAAAATCATTTGCATGAACCCCCTGGTGTAAAACTTGATTGCATTCCTGATCTTTTGCTAATTATTAAGGAAAATCAAAACAGAAAATTAGTACAACTGATTAGCATTGCTAAAGTGTTTATATTAGCAATAAAAAATGTAGATGACTCATTTAACTCTTGCTGTCTACAGTTTGCACTGAGATATTCTGTTCAAAGAATCACTTTTCTTATAATATATTGCTTAAATTATCTCAACCAATAATAAATACATCAGTATCTTCACTATCTACAAATATATAGTACCTGTGGTTTAAGTACTGAATATGCTCATGTTGGAGAATGCCTTCTCTATGCAAATTACTGATTAGTAGATGTATGAGAGAGTAAATAACTCATGCTAAAACAGAAAGCTCCTCTGACCTCCTACAGCATATTTTATAATTTATGCTCCTGAGCCATAAACAGGAATTTTGCTACCAGGCACTGAACTTTCTACTGTGAGTAGCACCATTGACCTCCCTGAAAAAAGAACTTCAAAGGGGCAAATAGTCGTTCTCCAGTATCTAGCAACATATTTGCATATACGGGGGTGGGGAGAGCGCGGGACAGACATTTTTCAAACTTTATATGGGAGTTACCAAATAATTTTGATTGTTAACCAGCATGCACGACTCTCTCGGTGCAGGTCAAGCCTCTGACTTCACAACCCAACTGACCACGTAACAAATTTAACCTAGCCCATGGTGTTTTACTGCCAGGTCCGTCTTCCACTAAAGTACACGTCAGAACATGTATGACTCTACAGAACACTAAAATCTTATTGCCCCTTCGCAATTTTTATACTATTCAAGGCAAAACCTTCAGTTGACTAAGCTGCTGCTTTACTCTCATTTGGTCAGGACCTTTAAGGCAGGTCCTGTGCGATATAAGGTCTCAGGACTTCTCTGTTTCCCTGGACTTTAATAGAGGCCGACGGTATAAAAATGTTAATAGGAAAGCAATGCAGCTGCATGAAGCAACCGTACACTAGTCTCCTAAATTTCTGTAATCTAATTAAGGTAATTAAGCTCATTATACGTTTATTGTATCAAAGGAAGATATTAATAGTCATCAATAATAGTCATATTAAATAATTAATCTGATCATCCCAAGGCATTTTATAATTACTGACAAGTTCATTTTAAAATGCTGTAACAGGTGTACAGGTAACCCAAAAATATACTTTCATAAATTACAGGTAGTCCCCTAAAATACATTTTAATGTAAGCAACTACATTCATCTCGCTAGCAAGCAGATGAAAAAGCCTGTATAACACGGACAGTTGACCATTACTACCCATCATCTGAGATTTACAGGCACCTTCTCTGCCACTACCAACTGTGCTGACAGTTTTGTACATGTTTTGCTTTGGTTTGAGTTTTTTTCCTAGAGTTCAGCATCAAACCCAGAGAAAGAATGGATAACTAAAAGAGGCGAACAAATGCTTCCTGTCTATGCAGTGAAAACTGAGACACGATTACAAATTAATCTCTCCATCCACCCAGAGCAGAGCCACAAGCAAAAGTGCTGGCACAGAGCTCTCCCTCAGATTTGTCATAACGGAAGGTAAATAAACACAAGTGGAATTGTGGGAGCGCGGGAAGGTAAAACAATGCAAAATGTAACAGAAATAAAGGTTGCTCAAGGCTGCGAACAGCAATTTTTTGGTCAGCAAAACCAAGTACTGCAGGTGAATTAAGCAGGATTAGAAGTGCACGAGCAACAGAGAACAGCACAATACAGTTCCTAACATGACCGAGGGAAATGCTGATGCAGCTTTCTCATTACTGTTGCAAATGCATTTTTACTGCTGCAACATAAAAAATGCAGCAGAAACATGCCACTTCGTAAGAAGATGAACTTCAGAATAGTAAGAGCTTTTCGTACTCTGTCATGGTATCTCTAAGGTTTTACACCACTCATTTCTCCCTTTCTGCAGTAGATATGGCACAGGTATATCAAACTGTTCTTTAGGCTGTAATCCCATGGGTTGTTCTTAATTACACTTACATTGCACTAACCAGCATGTACGGCAAATGTTACTTTAAAAAAATGTTCATTCTATCCATCACAGGTAATCTTTCAGACTGAACTGTAACCACATAGTCATTACTGCAGACTCCCATGCCTGTGCCTCTGCCTTCACGCTCCCCGAAGTGTGACAAAGCCAGCATCCCATAAGAGACTCACTGACTGCTACCCACAACTGGAAATCACCACTCCAGATGAGATAAGGAGTTTTTCTAAAGATTTTCTGGTTAAGAGTTGTTTACAAGGTCCTTCACTTCCTATGTAGTGTTTTTCATAACATTATACCCTACTCACTCCTGAGGTTCAGCTCCTCTCCCAAGGAGCACACTTTGTTTATAAAATCATCTCTTACACTACCAATGTCAGGCAAAGCAGAATTTGAACCTGACCTAATCTTGTCAATGATGATTAGTCCTGTGTTAACGTCTGCGGAAAAAACTGATTGCTTTTATTGATCACATTAGAGAATTAATGGGTGAAAAGCAAAAGGCATTTCTTCTTTGGAAATCAGTAAATCAGTTTGATGCTGTGTCACATGAAACCACATTCACAAACCAAACATGAATTAATCCGAATAGAAGCACTACCACACAGACCGTAGAGTGGCTAAAGAAGTACAACCACAGCAAATATAAAGTGACTGGTCTTTTCTCAAATCTTCAAAATATATCACTCCGAAGGCATCATTGACAGTTAGGTGAGCTCAGAAGAGATCGATATGCAACCCATCTGGCAAGGCTGAGACTCTGCTTGACCAAGAATGTGTGGGATCTGGACAGCTAATATGACAGTTTGTTAAATGAAAACCCAATAGTACCCTAAATTCAATGACCCTTTCACATCTGCCATAATCAGAAATTACATTGGCCCTTCTTGACGGAGCTTAATCAAATCTGACCCTCCTAGCTTGTGCTTTTTTACTTTTAAACCTCACTGCCCATCCGAATATGCACTAACTGACAGATACTGTCAGAGCCATGCACTCACTGACAATCTGACCCAGATGGATGAATTTACTAAATACATGACTAGCTATAAACCGTACTAACCCAATCACCAAGCCCTCTCTCAAAACACACAGTATTAATTTCATTATTTCATACCTTAGCACACAAAACTAACAGCTCCTCCGGTTTTCCTCTTCACATGCCTGTTCTGCAAGCTTTTTCACTTCAGAGTCCTTCTGGAGGTGGCAGCCATTATTCCAATTAAGACAAGTTTAGGCCTATAAGCCAACGCAGCTGCACCCCAGGCGTCCCTTCTCAAATGCTAGCAGGTCTCGCATGAAAAAGCGAGTACCCCTAAGTCACTCAGAAACAGCTCTACTGCAGACAAAGTCTGAAATTTGAGTTAGTATTTAAGATTTGAAGTGAGACACATTTGAAAAGTCCAAAGGTGTTCAGATGGACTAAGCACAGGAAATGGAAACCCAACTCATTAAGACTGGTACCTGAAGAATTACCAAATCAGAGGCTGCGTGTGCTGGAGCGAGTCTCCTTTATGGGGACAGATGTACTACTACTTTTTTCAAGTGCCATGTTATTAAGAAAATAAATCATAAATGAATTCCCATTTTTCTTCAGTTAACAGATTAGGTAATTTTTATTTTTCTAATTATCAGAGGTTTCTAAGAAAATCAGGTTTATGTAATCACAATGTTTGTAGATGCGATCTGGCCTCATACCCAGTAACTTCCAAATCCATTGGTCATTTAAATTGGAGTTAACAGAAGTGAAGAATTCTTGAATTGTCAAGTTCCAGAGAATTCACTGGTAACGTGTAAGTCTGGAGGAGACCAGGCTTTATTTGTCCGTAAGTCATGGAAATACCTGTTTGGAAAGCTATAGCATGACAATCCTTTAAGCAATGTTATCATTTCATAGGTTGCGTATCTGTACCATTCCTTGTAAATACAACAATACACGGTCTTATCTTAAATAACAGAGAGAAGCTGTTAAACTGTATTTTGGAGCAGGCACCTTCTACTTACTTACCTTCTACTGCTTTCAGTTGGAAGCCTGGAGAGCTGGGAGCTGTCACACTGCACATTGGTTAATAAGAGTCCCTTGGAGTGTAATTATAAGAACAGTTCAATTTCCAGAATGAAATAAGGTAATTACGAACATTGGCTGAAGGAGAAATCTTTAACTCTCGGCAAACGTCTAGCCTTATACTAGCAATGCCACTCAGTGCCGCAGCATGGTCCCAGATGGCTGGCCCCTCCATAGCACTGCATGCTCCAGCATCGTGCTGCAGTACAGACACAAAAGCACAGTGCTATTCCATCCCCAGCATAAACTAGGTCCTCAAGGACCCTGTATTTCCCTGCAACTCACTCAGCAGCATCTTTTACAAGATTTCTTCGTTCTGTAAAAGATCAGATGAGAGTTTTCCTAGGATCTTCTGGCTTCTTGAAAAGCAAGACTCTTTTTGGCCCACCAACTTCACTTACTGTCATGCAACACTCTCACCATACAGTGAGTTTCCATAGCTGCTAAGCTGGCAGGGACGATACACCCATTTATCAGTCCTCTTCTCCCTCAATTCAGTAGTAAAAGGAAAGGAAAAGCAAGTTCAGTGGAAGTCAAGCTTGCACAAGGCAAGGAGGCATGGTAAAGACAAATGCCAGCATGCCAGATCCTTTGCAGATGGACTCATTATTATTCCTCTGAGGCAGGATGCCAAACATCACAAGCACGGGGTCACTTCACTGTAGCTGTCATTGTCCACTAAATCAGAGCACTGTTCACATTAAAAGATTTTTTTCCCAGGCAGATAACAAGTATAGGTCTTGAACATGCAAACTTGTGATCATTAAGGTTACCGACGACACATGGTACTGTATGTTTAAAGATTATTCTCACAGGAAGTTGACAGGATGAACTGTTAACAAAAATCATTTCACTAAATGTGCTGTCTGGTTATTTTCCATCCAGATGAAAAGTCACCAAATAAAGACAGTTAAAGCTGTCTAGAATCCAAACCAAATATCTGAAAAGCACACCTTCAGAAGATGAAATAGCAGCTAGAACATAAAACTCTGATATACTTCTTTTACACAAGACACTTTAAGTGAACCATGTAAAAGTATGTCAGGTAAATATTATTATCTATTTCTGCTCTGGGTATTAGTAGGAAATAATTTATTGCTTTAACTTTAGGCTCTCACACCAAAGGGAAAATTCTTCAAGATGCTTAATGCTCCTTCATCCCAAGCCAAGTAATGAAACAGGAGTAAACGATGGACAGAGAAGCTGTGTATGAGATGAGGACGGATAAACAAAAGCAAATTGTTTCTAAATAGAATTTATAATAAACCAATTTTGTAAACACACATCATTGAAAATCTTCACAAGATGTGTCTGCACTGTTGATGGTAGCATTGCCTCAGGGTCATAATTTTGGGTAATGACAACGTGCAGCTTGTCACCAGGGACAACTCGAGACTAAGAGTAGTTCCCCCTTCCACACATACGAAAAGGCATGCAGGAGCCTGGTTATAGAAAGGTCATCCTCAAGCACCATCTCCTTCTTTTAAGCATGTGTAGATCTTTGGATGTCACTGTTTCCGAGCTGCCTGCCTGTTTGTGGGCGAGCTATTGCAGCTGTCTGTTGCCTTCAAGGTCTTCCTCCTCCCCTTTCAGCCCATCTCCATGCCGCGGATTGTCCCAAGGCTGGCCAGCTGCCCCCAGGGAAGCCCCAGGCCATGTTCTGGAAGAAAACAGTGGTCGTATGCAGACACATGTGGGAGCCAGGGGCTGGCTGGTGACGTCACCCAGCTGGGAAGAAGCTACCGACGCAACTACCAGCAGCTTTCAGTCTGTACACAGATGGCACCTATCAGCCCTGGGCATCTTTCCCAGGGTGGCTGTTTACAGTTAACAGTCAGTTAACAGTAATGAAAACAAATAACACATATTTTAAGAGAGGCTATACAGTAAATGACTTCATACAAAAATCATATCCACACAGACAGACTTCCTTTCCCGCTTCTTCCTCTTTTCTTTTTTTAATCAAATAACATATTCCTTACTGGACCATCAGTCTGCATATTAATCCCAGGGTTGTTTTAATAGTACAAGTGAAGGCTAGGCAGCTAAAAGTAAAAATGGCTGGACGCATGTGTTTAAGGAAAGCTATTTCCCATGTTAGTGGCATATATGAAAGCTCTGTTTATTACTGAGTAACATGATGAGAAATCTGTATCAAATTTTTAGCATAGTGCCTTCAGCAGATAGCATCACCAGACATCTGATAGTTCATTTTTTTCTAATGGAAATCATAAGAAAGGATATTGTATTCATGGATGCAACTGTGAAAACTTTGTGGTTGCTGACAAGTTGCCTGGGACAATCCTGTGGTTGCCTAAATGCACCAATGTCCTGGTTGTACTGCTGCGGAAATTCTCATTCATGGTTTCACCCTCTCTTGACCGTAGCTTTTGTGACCCCTCTTTTCCTATTATCTCAAGTACCAGCCTTCCAGACACTGTGTCACTTTCAGTTTATTGCCAGCATATAAAGCAGTACAATCACAGGACTCAGACAACTCCTTTAGCTTCCTATGCAACTTAGGATGAATTTCAAATGTGCCCACCTTCCTTTAAAAGTCTTCTGCTTTCTTATTCCAGCACTCTTCAAAGATCACGTCTGCTTCTTTCCCGTTACATGCATGTTCTCTTTTCCCACATACATTTCCATCATACATTTAATTCTTCCCTTTCCCAGACACAGCCTACATTATCACAGCAAAATTCTTCAGTCTGCAGCTCCCTGCACTTGTCACAGTCTTTCACTGGATCCTTTCAATAGGAAAATCAGACATATGAACACCCTAATTTGTTCATACCTTTCAGTTGCTAACAAGTTGTTATCATTTGTGAACAAATTTGTTGGTAACAATGCTTCAGTGCATTGTAAATCATCCCAGGAAATGCCATTTCACATGTAATTCTCTACAGAAAATAAAGTTGTCATTCTAGTTAGCTCCTGTTTTCGTGATTTAGACTGAACATCTTACTCCTGTAAACCCTTATTAAAGTGCTTTGTTACAGACTGCAATTTTCAAATTATCTTTTTTTACAAAAAAGTTAATTAACTCTGATGCCATCTGATTTTAACAGATTCTGAACATTTCAATACATTATTTAACAGCTTTTCTTTTCTACCTCCAGCAAGCTAGTTCAAAGCATCTATGATTCACTGCACAAATCTCCCACGCCCACTCGCAAAGTAAATCCAAAACATTCTGGTAGAAGAATTGGGAACCCAGAAGTGTTTCCTTTGACACTTCATTCATTTACTTCTTCCATCTTTTATTTTGGTGTTTGCAAAGGTTAGAATGCATGTAGTACTCCTGCATTGTTTCCTCAAAGGGGAAAATGGAAGACCATAATGCAAAACCGAAAGAGACTGGTTAATTCTAGTTTTTTAACAAAATAGCAATTAAAGGGACAAATCCTATTCCCTTTAAAGTTAAAGGGAATTCTGCCCTGAACAGCCTTCAGTGAGACTACAATATACTGACAAGGCCATCTTATAGAGTAAGCAACATGTAAGACTGTATTGATAGTAAACTGGCTCAACAACTTTGGGGAGATCCCTTCAGTGCATCTTTTGGAGTTGCTACTAGCTGGAATAAATGGATGGAGCTCTATAGACCAACATGAGCAAGACCAGACTCATTTTCCCAACTACTCATTTCATTTCTCACCCATCTCCCTGTCTCTCTCTACCAACAGTTAATTTACTACTGCTGAAGGCCCCACAAGATGCCATTAAATAATCATACTATGTCCATTTATACTGGTGGCAGCTGTATATCATTGCTACTGCTCCAGGAGAACCAGGGCAAGGCTTAAGTTTTATTCTAACTGTATATCTTTCATAATGCTTGCAAGCACAGGCAGTTATGGAAACAATGCTTATATTTGTGAGCTTTCTTCCTGACCTTTACTTACTAGTTCGTTTGACTTGCACTGCTGCTTGACATTACAGGGTGACAATTTGGTCTCATTATCACATCTGAGGCCTGTACCATCTACAGACATAATATGAACAACAGATTAAGGAGTAGCTGAACATTCAAGACACCTAAATTCAACATTACATTCTTTTTAAAAAATACTGCAAACCTAAATATGTGTTCGCAGCTGTGTATTTTAGAGCTTAGTCTCCCTGTCAACAGAGAGAAAAGATATTCCCCCTGTCAACAGAGAAAAAAGATATTCCTAGAGAGAAATTCAGTTTGCCAGGTGCCAATGGTGTCTGCAGGTTTTCCCTCTTTCATGTGTTTGTGTTTGCGTGTGTGCATATGCACGCATGAGCACCTGCACACTGGTGCATATATACACATGCAGGTAAATGTACAGACACACAAACAGATTCAGTATACTTCTAGATAAATAGTTGAAGCTGTGCCTTAGTGAATTTATTCAAGCTGTGCCTTAGTGAATAAATAATATTTCTGAAAAACAAAACTGCTACCAACACTAGTGATGGGCAGTAAAAAAACCACGTTCTTTCCAACACTGACAAACAACTTTGTATTTTATGCGTAAAAACACTTTGATACTAAAAGAGTAATTTAATATCCAAGTTTCCAGTTCTGATTTATATCAGTTCCAGTTTCCTCTTAACATAATTTTTAAGACAACTCAAATAATTAAATTCTTACATTAATTTCTTTTAATGATGAATCATAGTCTCTCTTATAAAGAGTGCCCGGAACATCATTAAAAGAAACTAATGAAGGCAAATGCCTTAGAAGCTCTAACAATCAAAAGATTACTTTTTTGGTTGCAATTATATCTTTTTTCACGATAATTTCTCTTATTAAAATATGTTAATTTACTGTGGTTACAGGTTATCGGAAACCTTCCTGAATATCTGCAGCTCATTCCAGCTGAAGGGCCGTGTAATTTGAACCCAGAAGAATCAAGACCACATTTTTATTAACTTGAGCACAAGGCCCTAAATCCCTCAAAATGTTACCCTTCAGGACACGCTGCCTTCTTTAAACCTGTACCTCTTTGCAGTATGGGTTGCAAAAAGGATAGCGAAAGCACGAGCACATATCTGTCATTACAAAAATGGTCTATTCATAGCATTATCTGACAAAGCACCTTTAGTAACAAGGCACCCTATTCAGAGATCTAATTTTTGCAGACATTTATATGCCAAAATAAAAAAATCTCTGTGATGGTGGGTTTGATGAGGTACTTTGTTATTCTCTGTAATAAAAATTAAAAGAGAGAGACAGAATTCTTCAGCTTAATTGCCACATCTGTTACCAGGCACTTTACAGTGATTGACTGGTGTGTATGTGTCAGAGACTGTGCCAGGAAAGAGGCAAACTTTGTAAGTAGACTTGTAACTTATAGCCCAACTAGCATTAGCAGCATCTCTGTTACAACTTCTGCTGCCGCTCAGTTAAAACTACACGAACGTTGGCCTTGGTTCAGTCATTCATTAAAAAATAAAACAAGCACTGCGACTTGTGCGTGTGGTTTTTTTGAAGGGAAACTAAAAGCATTGACTATTTTCAGAAAGAAGTACAGTGTCAGGCAGATGTGTGAATGTGTTCTCTCTCGTTAGCGGATGAGAGATACAAGCAATTCAGAGTTTGGGGATTGCACAGGACAAAATTTCATGTTCAGAAGTACATCTGTTGCTTTATTTTACTAGCAGACGAGCAACCAGCTGAGAGGACTGTGAGAAACAGCACCGCATTTGCAGAGGGGTTGGACGATCATGGTGAGGGAGCTTACGGGAAGAATGGAAGCTCTGCTCTGATCCGCATGGAAATTTAGGATGAAACCTGAACTTAATCACAAAACTGCTTGTTCTCTCTGAAATCCAGAGCTGCCTAACAGCTCAACGCTGCCAGCATTTGCCAGGTCACCTTGCTAGTCACAGCAGGGCCACTCCAGGCAGCTTAGCAGGGCGCTTTGTGCAGACACAGCAAAACTGACTGCAGCTCCCTGGCAGCAGACAGTGCAAATCAGTAGGGGAAAGCAAAGCCCACGTAAGAGGGAGAGATTAGAGGAGCTACCCCGAGGGATTTGTGATGTTGAGAGGAAGCACGTCCCTCTTCCTGCCCATGGCTGTATGCTGGGTGGTACTGACAACTGACTTTTTGATGACTAAAGACTCAGGTTCACAATCACCACACTTGGTGAAAACTCCATGCTTGGGGGGACAAATAACTGCTATTATATTGTTCTTCCTACGAACTGATCTTCTTTTGGCTCTAAAAACCAAGCTCTTAGCATCTACAAGTCTTGACTTAGCAAAACGACCCTGAGCTTACATGCACTTTCTCCCTCGACTAACTGCTTCTTTCCAATTTCACACAGGCTTTCTATTAAGAGCACAGAAATGTATCTGACCTTGTTGTCAGCAAGGAAGATGGACAGGCCAGCTGCCATATTGTTTAAAATTACTTCTTTTCATCCATTTCATCCAATAAGGAGCTATGGATTATTTGACCTTTCTTACCGATTTTCTGTGCTGCTCTGAAGAGTGCAAAGAAAGGTAGGAATGTGTAGAAAAGCAATGAAAACTGTACCGATATCCATTGCATCCGCTCCTGAAAGGCAGAAGGATGCCCTTGTGTCGAAAGTTAAAGCAAAGTTGTCTACCATGGGCCGGACCAAGTGATGGGCTCATCGTCTGACGCAACCTATCAACTGCCTGGTGAACTAATCCATGAATAAATCTTTCTTCCCTCTGGAGGGCACATTGGGACACTAATTCCTGCCCTCCAGGAGAGCAAGTGACTGTTTTTTGAAAAGAGCCTCCCGCAACGGATGAGATGAGCCAGAGCAGATGCTCTCTGTCACTGTCTGAAGGTCTTTGTTGTGCTCTCAGGAGTCCAAGGCTGCTCCATGCTGCAAGGGGTTCCAGAAAGTTTCTGTGTGGCTCTCTATCTCTGGGGTCTCTTTCTTCCCATGTGCCTTTTGCAAACACCCAATCTCTCTCAATTTCTTTAATTTAGCAAGATATAGGATTCGCTTACTTAGGCACACTTATTTTCAGGAATATGTTATGTAGTAATCTCACATACAGTATTTTTATCACTGTAACTCACTATAAGATTTACAACACTTTTTCTAATACTGGAGGCTTTTTGTTCTTAAGGTTCCTCTTAATAACCACATTGTATATGAAAAGTATTTAGACTTCTGTCTAAATGTTTTATCTCATTTCATAAAACAAATCAACAGTAGAGCTGAAAACAGAATGTTGGTCTGCTAGTACCCATTTTCAGCCTACTCTTACAATCCTCCAGTTCAATATTTTGCTGCAGTGGCAATAACACGCACAGCATGCTTACAGTGCTGACCATGGGTGTAGCATCAAAATAATGAAATACAGATTTTTGGGTCTTAGACATTTAAAAAGGAATCATCACACACAATATCAAAACTGAGAGAATTTTTAACAGATTTGGGTCACCTTGAAGAGGCCAATAATCACAGAATCACAGAATGGCAGGGGTTGGAAGGGACCTCTGGAGATCACCCAGTCCAACTCCCCTGCTAAAGCAGCTGCCCCTAGAGCAGGTTGCACAGGAACGCGTCCAGGCGAGTCTTGAGTATCTGNTCAGGTTTAATGCCCTCTTGTCTGTCTACTTATTCATTTCTTTATTTTTCCCACTGGTAGTCTTGTTGTAAACTGCAATGAAAAAAACCACATATATATATGCCTAAAAGAGAACCTCAATATACTAAAAAACTTTGACATTTCCCTGGAGATAGGCAATACAACAGAAAGCAGGGTAGTTTTTGGAAGCGTAGTGGGAGACTCCCACAGGAGAAGATGAGGAAGCTTAAAGTACATCCTAGGATGCAGCCTCCAGAGATCTTTCTGAATGCCACTAGACATTTTTGGAGTGACTGCAATGGATTTCTACTTCATTCTAAAAACTTCCTAGTGAAGACCAAGAGGCAGCAACCTCAGACTTTTTTTTACATCTTCTCTGATTGCTAGATGAGAAAGACCGTTTTCTCCCTGCACCCCAGCACTACTTTAGCAAACCAAACCAAACCAAACAAACATCTATTTTCTGAAGTTGATCCATTGTCAAAATAAAAACTGACTTGTAAAAGGGTGTGGTATACACAGAAAGGCTGGCAGCCTGCAAAGACGAAAAAAAATTATTCTGTATTTTAGTGGTGCAGACCAGAAGCTCAAATCAGTGCATCCCTTGAGGTTCACTTACCATGAACGCATATCCTGGCTGTCATTATTCATACATAATGTAAATTGGCATGAGCTAGTGTTCAGCAAGAAAGAATGGAGCATTTCTTAAAAGTGCATTAAAGTTGCAGAGAAACAATACCGTTCCAGAGATAAGATTAAGTCTCCCAGCTCTCTGAAATGAGCTATGGAGATAGAAAAATCTACTGACAGCAGTGGGGATACTTAAGGCAAGGAAGCCTTTTTATTGCTGTGTTTATGTTTCATTTTTCGACAACTACTCATCCAATCTTCTTAGTCAGTAATTAAAAATGCACTCTTTTGTGGGTTCAGAGTTTAAACAACTTCCCCAGAACTAGTGAAATTCACTTCTATTCAGTATGATCTTAAAGTGTTTAAGCCCTGCACATACCTGCATAGGAGTATTTGCAACATGTAGTGCCTTTAATCCAAAAGAATCCTAAAGCATAAGGAACAATAATGCTGCTATGCATTCTGAGCAGAGTCCATTACAGATCTGGCAATTCAGCTTTTTTCTAAAAGAAAATGTAATAATCTATTGAAAGAGGCCAGTTGTTCTAACTTCGGTGGGGGCAGCTTTGGAATATCTGGATCACAGAGACATATGTCTGTGTTCACAGATCCTACAATGCATTACCAAGGCAATGCACAAGGGATGGGTGTTCACACACCTCACCTCAGTTACTCTGAAAGTCCACTGATTTCACTTGAGTTATTTCTGGTTTACTCAACGCAAGTAAGAAAACTGGGCCCTCAGCCTCTCTCCTCTTATGTTTTTTATTTCAAAAGAAATGAAACTAGCCAAAATTAATTTATAAAAGAAAATAAAGCACATTCTTTGCACACAGCTAAAATCTTCATGAAATCTACCCCTCAATTTAAAATATGCATTTCAATCTCACTGGCAGGTACTGTTCAGAAACAGTTGTTATTTACAATAGCAGTCTGAGGAGGGGGGGTGGAAGAAAAAAAAGATTAAAAGATCAAGTTACTCTTCACTTCCAAACAAGCCTGGCCACAGCTGTACATCAGCTTCCGAGCAACTGCTCCACAAACACACAACAGGGCTTCTGTCTTCCCACAGGGTTTGTTCGGGTCACCCGCATGTGGCATGGATTAAAGCAGCACTAAAGCTCTGTTACAGAGCTAGCAGGGCTGCAAGTTAAACGCACAAGCTGGTGGTGCCACTGGTAATTTCCCCTACCCAGTGCCTTTCTAATTTTCTTCAGAAACACCATTGTCAAAACCGAAAACCAGCAGAAGGTGCAGTCCCCATGTCAAACACCTGACTACGCAGCACAGAGGCTCCCTGTGTGGGGATGCCTCCTCAACCCACTGCAAAGGCAGAGCTCATCTCTTAGCACCCAGGTGGGCAACAGGCAGAGCGCCCAAGCCCACCATGAAGCCCGTAACTTGGCCAAGATTTAAGACCTCAGTCCCCTGCGTGGAAAGGGGACAGTTTTACCAGGGCTGTTACACTTCGTAGACCACTGGCCTTCCTGCACTCAGACAGGAAGCAAAATGGCCAGCAGGGATGGGGAGGTAGGTTTTTTATTCCTGGACTTGCAGTTCCTCTCTTCATAAACATGACATTGAGAAACTGTAGAGTGCTATGCATTCTTTCTTTCATATGGGTCATGCCAGTAAAACAACACCAGTGAAAAGCAGCGGCAGCAGCCATGCAGCCATAGGTGCCCAGATCTTTGTCATGGCAGCAAAAAACCAAAAGTCTTGATTGGCATTCTGATGCATAAGAAGCAATCACATGGTTAATCACAATCCACTAAAATAAACAAACAAATAAAAATAGTGCACTGCAGCCAGTGAAGCACTCCTCAGCTGCAGTACATCAGAAACTCCCATCACAGGCAAAAGCAACACCACCCTGTGGGAATAATGACACCAGGCATTCTCTGCCTAATGACACCACTGCCTCTCTTCGATGCTCTTCAGCCAACGTGGACAGGTATTAAGTACTTCTTAACTGCTTCACCTTTGCTGCTTCAAGAACATGGCCTATGTCTGGGAGAAGGGACCATNAAAAAACCAACAGTCTTGATTGGCATTCTGATGCATAAGAAGCAATCACATGGTTAATCACAATCCACTAAAATAAACAAACAAATAAAAATAGTGCACTGCAGCCAGTGAAGCACTCCTCAGCTGCAGTACATCAGAAACTCCCATCACAGGCAAAAGCAACACCACCCTGTGGGAATAATGACACCAGGCATTCTCTGCCTAATGACACCACTGCCTCTCTTCGATGCTCTTCAGCCAACGTGGACAGGTATTAAGTACTTCTTAACTGCTTCACCTTTGCTGCTTCAAGAACATGGCCTATGTCTGGGAGAAGGGACCATGAAGCAGCAGCAGGGGACATTCAGTCTCTGACGGAAGAACAACCCAGGGTTTGTGGATACTCACCTGCCCACTCACAAAGCATGTGAGTAATGGCTCTGAAAGTAGCATCACATAATTAGGGGCAAATAGGACAACAGCACAAATGTGCGTCCCATTTAGGAGTTCACAAACATTCTGTTTAGACTTAAGTGTCTGTTTATTCATATTACAATTATCTAGATTTTCTATGAAAGTAAACACCACTCTAGAGAAGATATAAACTAAGACTTGCTGAACACAACTCCTTCCCATCTCCCCACAAAATCTCTTGAGGTGTTTAGATTCATGGAAGTATCCTAGTTGCATCATCAAAAACAAAATTTCACAAGTTTCCAAGTTCCCATATTTTGATGTCACTGAATACAGTAATTTGGATACTTCCAATGCAACAGAAAATACCAAAAGGATGGGAGTATCTGACAGCATCAAACAGAACTGTGAGAGCTTACTTCATGAGATATAACGACACATCTCATATATTCATGAGATATAACCTACACCAAACTGTATATAGAAGGCAAGAATCATACAGCAGCATCTCTGCATTAATCCCTACTCATAAATGTTAGAATACATACTCAAATGGCCTTTTGTGGTCCCAAAACCAAACACAGTACAGGCAGATGTGATTTGAACAGTAAAGCACACCTGCGTCAAGAGTTCATTTGTACAAATCCAAACATTAGTATTTGGAAGTAATAATTTTCCTTTTGCTGAGTAAAAGGGCCATGTGAGAGATGGGATTTCTGATTTGGAGAGGCTGTTTAACTTTGCTGTCTTCAGGAGACAGACAATGTGCAGTTTCACATGACATGCGCTTTTAGGACATTCATAGTGACATTATAATTGAAGACATTCTTATGCACAGAAAAGTAATCATATGGATAATTAAAATCCACTGTTGTCATAAGGCTGTGCAGTGGCCTACAAATGTCCTTTAATGGCAGCACATAGAGAGTCCACAAGCATCATTTCCATAGTGCTTCCAAGAGAAAAGGAAATCCTAACTTCTATGCAGTCTGGCACTCTTCCAACACAGTTTAAATAAATTATTAAGTATAGATCCTTTTCTCGAGGACGGCTTGAAGAAAATAGTCTGTCTACCCCAGGTTTACCCTCAACAAGCATTTATTCACCTGACTTACTCAAGTTTTCTTAGAATTTCTTAGACCACTGCTCAGTCTCCCTCTGACATCAGCTGAGCTGTATCGTCAGTATTTATTTCTATTAAAGTATGTAAGGTAAACACTGGAGGAAGAAGCTGGCCAGAAGCCTAACTATGCCAACCTTGCTCCCCAAACCAAACACGTGTTTTTTTCCCAGTGAGACTCTTCAAGCAAACTAAGGTTAAAGAAAGAATCAACAACCACCAAAAAAACATCCAAATGTCAGGCCAAAACTGGCCGGGATTTTTACCAACATGTAAAATTCAGACAAAATCATTAAGCTCTCTAGTTTTGTACCTCAACCACAAGCAGCTTGGTGTAAAAAGGAATTTGTGAGCAAAAGTGCCAAGTTCATACAAAGCCTGCAACAACTCCTGAGAGCCATGTTTTTGGAGTGTGAGGGGTGAGTGCAGAGAAGGGCTGGCTGCTGGGGGCAGCCCCTCAGCACATGCTGGATTGGGCAGGACTGAGCTTTGCCCTTCGTTGGTGAGGACAGGAGGAACAAAACCATCATCTCATCAGGCACTTGTATCGTGTGTTTAAGTAGAATTACCAATATACCATGCTTCTTGATCTATCATTTGTATCCCAAAGAGAAAATACAGCCGGATCCTCTTCAGATTTATTCTTCATGACACAAAACTCTTAACTCTTAACATAGGTGATCATCTCTTCCAAAAGTGTAGACAAAAAACCCTCCAAAAAAAATCCTAAGGACGGATAACAGAATAAATAAAAAAATGAATTATTTAATACTGCTCCATCACAAGTTGCAAAAAATGCTTTCTGTTCCTCTTCGCACTTCAAAAGCTTCTCTAAAGTAAAACATTCACTAGGAAAGTGTAAACTAAGTAGGAAAAATGTGTCAGTATAAACAAAACACGAACTGCAGAATATGAAATAATTTTATATTTTGAACTTCCATATGCAGAAAGTGTAGCAGTCAGCGCAAAATGAAAAAAAAATATATTTGAACCTTAAGTGAAATTAAAGAAATTGAACTCATGGTGCTTTGGTTTTATACCAGTACCAATATTCCAATGAACAGGGAGAGATTGCTCTGTAAATGACATGTTTCCCTTAAGCTAAGTGTTTGGAGGAAATACCATTCAAAAGCAAACTGGTTTAACAAGGTCCTCAACCAGAATAAGAAAAAAGAAAAAGGAAGAGAGGTAAAGAAAAAAGAGAGAAAGAAAAAAGGAGAGAGGAGGAAGGAAGAGGAGGAATCATAGAATTACAGAATCATAGAATAGTTTGGGTTGGAAGGGACTTTTAAAGGTTATTACTTTCAACTCCTCTGCAGTGAGCAGGGACATTGTCAACTAGATCAGGTTGCTCAAAGCCCCGTCCAATTTCACCTTAAACACTTCCAGGGATGCGGCATCTACTCTATCTGTGGGCAAGCTGTGCCAGTGTTTCACCACTCTCATTGTAAAAAATTTCTTCCTTGTATCTAGTTTGAATCTACACTCATTTAGTTTAAAACCATTACCCCTTGTCCTATTGCAACAGGCCCTACTAAAAAGTCTCTCCCCATCTTTCTTATCAGACCCTTTTAAGTACTGAAAGGCAACAATAAGGTCTCCTGGAGCATTCTCTTCTTCTGGCTGAACAACCCCAACTCTCACAGCCTGTCTTCATAGGAGACATAAGTGCTCCAGCCCTCTCATCATCTTTGTGGCCCTCCTCTGGACTTGCTTCAACAGGACCATGCCCTTCTTATGTTGGGGGCCCCAGAGCTGGACACAGCATTCCAGGTGGAGTCTCACCGGAGCAAAGTAGAGGTGGAGAATCACCTCACTCAGTGTGCTGGTCATGCTTTTGATGCAGCCCAGGATACGGTTGGCCTTCTCGGTTACAAGCAAAGCAGTTGTCTTTCCTAGGAAGACAACTTCTGAAAGGTAATTACAGGTGATGTGACAAAGACTAAACCCCTAGCAACTCGGAAACCTCCCAAATAAAATAATTTACTACTGTAGCAGACTATTCTGTGCTAATTGTCTTGGATCTAACTACAGCTAGAGGCAG
>VZSC01012488.1:125843-149909 GCA_013398225.1 Steatornis caripensis
AAGAGAGGAGAAGGAAGGGGGGAAAGAGAGGAGAAGGAAGGGGGGAAAGAGAGGAAAAAAAAAAGCGAAAAAACCTAACACACAACCGTAGCTAGGGAATGAGGTCAAAGCGCCTTTGCTGAGCGTGATCATCAGTGTCTCGAGTCACCACTGAGTGCCACCTCCTGTGTGCTGGAGAAGGCAATCCAGCCCTTAGGCCTGCAAAGGCAAAACAGTTGTTTTTAAACAAATACATTTCTAATTGAAGAGCTTTCCACTCCAGCTGCTGCATCCTATTTTTTAAGTAGATTTACAATGCCTGACGCAAGTGCGCTGCCTTTGGGGCCAAGACTGCCGCCGCTCACAAGTTGTCAGGGACATTACTTCATGTATCAAGTGCTCTGCTTCTTGCCAGTGGTCTTGAACTCTTTGAAGAGGGTTTACAAGTCACCAAACAAATGCTACCCACAAACAGGCAGAAGAATTGTTTGTGGCTAAGTTCCAGTGATCATAACATGGGTGTGTTGACAGATGAGTGCAGTCTAAAATTTTGTAAACACTTCAGAGCAAACTAAAACCCAGGCATACAAGCTCAAAAACAAACTGTAGGAGGCAATCTTCTAGCACAGAGCAAAGGAACTGGAACATCTACCTGGTCTACTGGCATAGTCTGTCTTACTCCCACCACGTCTGTCCTCAATGCTACATTACATGTTTTTTGCTGATGCCTGAAATCAACTTCCAAAAAACCATAAATCAATTATGTAATTTTGTACTTACAACTTCACTGGACCTTGCTGCATACATACACGTGCACAGGTGCACACACAGACACACACATGTCTTTTTCTTCGTTTTTAACATGCAAGTGCTTTCAGTGTATTCATGTTCTCAGGGTGACGAAGCTTAGTCTGACTACTGGCTTTGGGAGGATCTGATGCCAGCCAGCCGTGCATAATGGTCTCTTTGTCTAGCTGTCACATGAACAGTGTTGCGTTACAACAACTGTCACGCCAGGCTTAGACTGCAAGGCATGCTTTCACACAAAACATTCACTTTGGGGGCTCTTTTTGGCAGAGCCGTGTGATCGAAACTCTTTTGCTCCTCTTTAGTTAATCAGTTCAGCAATGCCAAAACTTTAAAAGTCAGGATTCAAATGCTCTCATCCAAATCAACTGATTCCAAAACTTCTCTATGGGTCACATGAAAAAAGAGGCAAGTAACATAAAATAGCCATCATCTAAATCACTGTGCGTGAATTAACACCAAACTCAAGTGTTGGGCAATATGGTTAATAAAAAATAGACTTCTGTAGCACAAAAGGTCTGAATGAAGTCAACAGTAGTGAAAACATGGAAATAAGTTTGATTTAGTTCACCTTTGCAGTATATGAGGTCAGAAGGATACCACCATGGTAGTTGGATCCCCCTAAAAACTGGTTTTGGAGAAGACAATCACAGCATCACAGCTGCAGATTCCTTCTCTTTGTTCCACCAGCTAACTACCTCACTGTTCCAGGCTGCATCTACAATGGAAGGCAGACGCTCCCTGTAGCTCTGATCTTTAGACATGAATTACGGAGGTCAAAACTGCATGTCAAAATGAGACTGCAGCATACAGCTTCTTCCAGCACACGGTAGCTTCCAATGGGAAAACCCAATGCACGGGCAGTTGGAGCTGGGAAGCTCTTAGGCAGCTCCCAAACCCTAGGCTGGCACTGCTACAGAGCTGCGGTGTGACTGCAGAGCACAGGTGGTGCACAGCACTGCCAGATCCACTGCGAACCATGGACAAGGATCTCATCATGACTTTTCCTAAGCCCTTTCATAGCAGAGTATTTTGTTCCAAGTAGCAGTTGGAGATGGGAAAAATCCCAATTCAAAGTTATATCCACCTTGAATAATTTTCTCCTGTACTTCAGAAAAATGTCTGTAAGATAAAATCAAAACATTTCCACAAGACAAAGATGAGTAACTTCCCAGGTGACAATGTTATCACTTACTATGTAAATCGTTTAAACTCACCAAGTACCCAAAAAAAGTCATTAAAAGTAGATAAACAAGATTTCTGTATAGGAGAAACTTTAAAAGATGCTGTGAACACACTGAACTCATNTTCCTAAGCCCTTTTATAGCAGGTATTTTGTTCCAAGTAACAGTTGGAGATGGGAAAAATCCCAATTCAAAGTTATATCCACCTTGAATAATTTTCTCCTGTACTTCAGAAAAATGTCTGTAAGATAAAATCAAAACATTTCCACAAGACAAAGATGAGTAACTTCCCAGGTGACAATGTTATCACTTACTATGTAAATCGTTTAAACTCACCAAGTACCCAAAAAAAGTCATTAAAAGTAGATAAACAAGATTTCTGTATAGGAGAAACTTTAAAAGATGCTGTGAACACACTGAACTCATTCAGACCCTGCACGGATGTCTTTTTTTTTCATTAGTGAAAAATATTCTCAACGGGGCTAAGACCAAAATATGTGAAGAATTACATCCTCCTGCCCTTACTGTCTCTCAGAATCACTTTGTGCTGCATGTATCTGTCTCACACAATTACTTGTGGAATACAGCGCTACTCACTTTGAAGAGGGCTTATAGGATCTATGCCTGAAGGAGATAAGGGTGATGCAGCAACAACTCATAGCATAATGCTTGCAATGTACAGAAAACTTCAGAAAGAAATAGCTTCTTTCCAAAAGAAACAGGGGTGTGCATGAAACAACAAACTACCAGCTTGCTTATTGTTTGCTGTCCAGTTCATTTTTCTTTCCTTTGCGGTCCATCAAAGTAACGTATCTTCTGCTGAATTCAGGTTTGGTATTCCTCCCTGTGGATGTATCAGTTGCCCTAACCACACATTATCACGCTCTCGATCATTTTTCTTTCTCGAGCAGCCTTGACCAGCCCTCCCTCTTCTCTACATCCTCGGCCACTGTTTCAAGTACACTCTCTTAGTCCAGCATTGATCATGAGAGACACCATGGTGCTGCTTCAAGGCTTCCCACTCTCATGCCTGGACAACTTCACCCACACTACGAAACGCTGCTGGTCTTCTCTTTTCCAGCCTGACAAAAACACCTTCTGCATTACCCTAAAGTTATGACTTTTCTGAGCCTCTGCTTGCCTTTTATAGCCTCTTCCCATGCCCACATTTCTTGTACTTAGCAAGATGTTGAACCCTTCTTTGGCAGGGCCATGGTACCAGCCCTCGTTGGTAATATACTGCTGTTGCAGCAAAGTAGATCTACACTGCCTCCTATTTGAAGACTCTCACCTGAAAAAAAGGGTCCTTAATCCCTTTAAATTTCCATGATTTTTGATGAATAATAATATGACTGTAGCCTGACAGTTGTTTTCATTGTCTTTCTTTATTTCCTATTCTCTTTTGTCTAAAATTTTACATTATAAAAGGCAAGATCATTTTTGTTATTGTTTTTGTGCTGTTGTACAGCTCCTGTGACTGGAGTGGTGGGACACTAGAGCTGTACAACCTACAGCTGTTAGTGCTAGTGTTTCTATTTTAAACATAAGACACACTAATATGAAGTCTTTATAATCAAGTTTCTTTTGCAGGAGTTAACTTGCATGTCTGAGTTCAACAAAAATAATTTGGTAGGGTTAGAAGAGTGTTCTTTTACAGCAGCAGAAAACATCTAATTTCTTTCCTGAGGTCACACAGCAAGACAGTGTCAAAGTTAAAATTATGCCTTCTGCTTCCCAATCTATATTCTTTCATTGTTTTGCACACCAAAAGGGCTCAGAATTAGTACCTTATTGCTGACTATAGGCTAATTTCTCTGACAATCAGTTACAAAACACAGATAAAACATGAAGAGCTGGCTGTCTACATTTTAATATAAATCTAATGTGTACACCCAAAGGCATGAACCAACAAATCCTTACACAAGCAAAACATCAATTAAAGACCAGGCAGTTTGAATGGGTTAATTAACAAGAATGCTGACACAATCAATAAAGCTATTCTAGTAAAACCAATCCCTTCTCAGAATACTACTCCTGTTTTTCTGATGGATGGCTTTAGATGATACATACTTTTTTCATAAGAAAAACATTTGGAATATCAAGTCACAGATTCTTCTCATAGATGAAAAAACAATACAGTTGTATCTAAGTTGACGATACGCTGATTCTAGCGGATGTGTCAAATCTTCAAAGGGCAATTACTGAGAAACTCATCTCTTCATACTAAAAATCAGGGTCAAATTCTATTGCTGACAGTGAGTCAGTAACATAACTACTATGTAGTGAAATCTGGTTAATGGGAATAAGAATGCAAGAATTTTGACTGTAATTCCGGTACACCATTCCACTCCATATCTACAGAAAGGCTTATAGTAGTTTTTACTGCCCTACACTGTGTTCCATTTAAAGAATTAATATACTGGATCACATGCATGTTACAGTATTCTCTGTGGAAGAATCAACATATCTTTGTTTTGACTAAAATTGTAGCACATATGCAAAGAATCTGTTTCTTTCTTTCCTTCCTCAAAAGGCACTTACTTTCCTTAATGAGAAGAAGTGAAAATGCCTAGACAAGAAACATGTATGTAGAAACACGGTGCAAAACTCCTGCCAAGTAATCATAAAATAAATTCAAGGAATCCTTACCAGCTGCAGTCAAAAGCCCACTCCAAACTCTATTAGATGTTAATCAAACTTAAGTATGTTAATGCATGGTTCTCGTGTTGTTTGCATAGATGAGTTAACTGCTTTTGTTAAACTGCATTTGCTTCCCTAGCTATGCATATTTTAGCTAGAGCAGTTAAATGGTAAAATTTATGGTATACAAAGGGCTACAGCATCACACTATTGAGGCAAAGGCAGGTCAGTTTCTGTCTACTGGAGCTGCCTGTGGGGAGTTCTAACTGGCATGCACAACTCTGCCCCTGGAGAACAGTGCAGAGTCTGGACCATTTCAACACCTGATACTCAAACCAGGGGAACTCTGATAAGTGATTTCCAGGGAAATTAAACAGATACGGCCAGTTTACTTCTCATAGTTCACTGGGCAGCCAGCATTTGACCATTTTTTTGCAAGATATGGATTGGAATCAGTGAGCAAGACACAGAAAACTCACTGCCAATCCTGTGAACTGCTCATCTTCTAGCACAGACTTTTAACAATCCACACATACAACTGCACCATCTTAAGAAGCCAAATGCAAGGCCATTCCATCACCACAGCGTATTAACTACCAATACTAAGACAATGCAACTGATCCACCGCTTGTGGGAGCAATACGCGTTTAACTTTGATTGTATGACAAGGCCATATGGTAACTTCAGTTGTCTGTGAAAGAAAAATTAAATAAATTTTACTAGATAAGGTGCAGTCTTTTGATGCTGTGCAGGTGCATGAGTTATATGAGCAAACAAGTAGAAACTTGGGCTTAAATTATGTTGTTTGTCCGTCTTATTAAAAATGTGGAGCACATCTGCCCAGCTGGCCTTTCTGACTTGAGACAGAAAACAAAAATAGGTTTCCTAATATCATTTCATTTGCATGGCCATTGAGTAGCAACAGATACAGATAATTTGGCCACCCAGGCTGTTATTTTCCTAAATTCTATCTTCAGCTCAGACAATTGCATGCCCCCCCGCACTTCAAGAAGAATGCCCATATCTAATTATGTATGCTTTCCTCCCGGTACTGTGATACTGGGCACAAATGCAATTTAGGGGTCTTGACAAGGCAACTGAAGCCTGAAGCCAGCTTTGAGTTTCAGCTTCACATGAGNTAATTATGTATGCTTTCCTCCTGGTACTGTGATACTGGGCACAAATGCAATTTAGGGGTCTTGACAAGGCAACTGAAGCCTGAAGCCAGCTTTGAGTTTCAGCTTCACATGAGACATGCTGCTCAGTCAAGACTTTTCAGCACAGGTCTGTAGCTTATCTGCTGGGAAACAAATGTCACTCTCTAGACTTGGCTTTTTTTTTTTTTTTTGTTCTTCCAAGTTGCTGGATAAAAACATTTTTCCTGAATAGAGTCATTATGTTAATCTGCTGTCCAAACTGCTGCTGCCAAAGCTCAGTTACAAACATGAGGAACTGTGCCATAAAACACCTTCAGTACTGATGGCATGTTCCAAACTGAGGTTTAAAACTCGCTCTACAATCGAAAGTTAGTATTTGAGAAAAACTTCAGAGCTGCACACAATTCTGGGAAAAACATGTCTGCTTTGATGACATTTAAGTACTTAAAGACTGGCAGCAACACTGAAGTAATTTGTAAGATTACCAAAAAGCCCTGCATTCCCAGCTCGTTCTAGGAAAAGCAGCTGCCTATTTTTCCTAATTGATTTGTGCCTACATTTCCAGATCGAGACTACTTCTTGGCTGAAGCATGAAATATTTACACTACTATGACTGTCGCCATAAGAAAATCTGTACAAGACACCACACAACTGAGAATTTCTCTAGGCAGCTCCTGCTGAAAGACGTATGCTGGAACGAAGTCGTTAAACAGGTGTGCGTTTTCACGTGCAGGTCACGCCTATTTACACGTACACACAAACATCCCTCTATCTCCGCTCCAGCCTCTGTTTAGGACTGCCAAAGGCTTTCCGTGAAAACGAAGGGTAACCTTTAAAAAAAGACCTTTCGCGCAAATCGTCTGCTCTACGGAGAGCCTGAACTGCCTCGTCCCGGCTCCGGACAGCTGGCGCGGGAGATGGAGGCGATGTGAGCTGAGGAGACAGAGACGAGGCCCCCCGGAGCGCCAGGGCCGCCCCACCAGCGCGGTCCCCCACCAGCCACGCCGCGGAGAAACGCGCGGGCGCGCGCCCGCTCCCCAGACGCGGCGGTGCCGACGAGCGGGGCCGGCATCCCACGGCTGCCCCGAGGACACCTCCGCCGAGGGCAACCCCCGCTTCGCTTCGCTCCCCTCCCCTCCCCGACGGGGCAGGACGGGACGGGACGGGACGGGTCCCTGCCTACCTGTCCCGCGGGCGCCCTCCCCGTCCGGCCGGGCGCTGGGTGCCGCCGCCCGATGCCTCGCCGCCGCTCCGCCGACCGAAGGGCGGTGTGCGCGGCGGCGCCGGCGGGGCGCAGCCCCTCCTCCGCCCGCCCCGGCCCGGCCCCGCCCCGCCCCTGGCTCTGGTCTTCAGCTCCGGGGGCCGAGTAGGCGCCCGTAGGCACCGTGCACGGACGGGCGGCCCGGCAGACAGACACGTTACCGCTTACAGGGTTTTCGGGCTGGTGTCGCCCGTGGGGCGCTTCCCGGCGCGGATGCTGCCGCCCTCCAGCAGCTCGCAGGCACAGTGGAAAGCTACTCGGAGGGCTGAGAGGTCATTTTGTTCAGCCCACGGAAGGATGGGTACCTACCCAGCAGGTGACCGAGGAATAAAATCGTCAAAGCTCCTTAAGTTCCACGAGCAAGGAGCTGGCGCGCAGCTCCATCAGGAAACCCAAATCCACAGGAAAACAAACGTCCCCTCTGGTACTTCTTGAGAAAGGAAGGTCATCCTTACTTTTCCACTTGTATACATTTTTGCATTTTTAAGTGGAGATCCTTGTTACTTCCCAGACATTTCAGGTAAATCAGACCCGTGAGCCTGCTTCCTGACTAAAGTTGCAGCACGGAGCATGGAAAGAAAAGTGGTTTGTGAAACTAAGCAATGACTACTTGTGTTTTTGTACAAAAGAGAGCTTAAGAGAGCCGACAAATGTCGTGCCACCCTTCCACACACACGCCTTTTAACACAACCACTGTACGGTAAACAAACGTTGGTATGTCTTACATACGAAAAGCAATCAAATAATTTGTACAGTAGCTAATCTACCAAATTAGCTTCTGCAAGGGGAAATCTGAGTGTAATTTTGCCAAGAGATGGAATTTTGCTCTTTGCACTTCTACTAGGAATACTAGGAAGTTGTGCTGTTAAAGCGGCCTTTTATTTACAGAAGAGCGGGTAGCTTTCTACATCTACTGGCAACTCGGGCCGGGCTGCGACAGCAGCGCTCGGTGTGGGCAGGCCGGCAGGGGACGCAGGGCCGGGGGCCTGCGGCGGGATCTGCTGGAGAGCAGAGACACCTGCTGTTGCTGCTGCCGGCGTCGGGGGCCCGAGAAACTCGTTCAAGTGCAGTACGGCATCTACACAGCTGTAGTAGCTGTAATAATATTTGTAGACAACATCTTCGATTTGCAAAAAGAAAAGACGGTTACCCAAATTTTCTTCTCATATATATTCCTAATCCCTGTATCTAACCCTGTTAGAACTAATGGCAGTTTTGCTCTGATCTCAAGCCTAAATGATTAAAAACCGCTAAGACATAGCACTAAGATGGCAAATGCAAAAAAAAAAAAAAAAAAACCAGCTGATTCAAATCAAGTATCCTAACCAGAATTTGTAAGGCAATCCAGAATGAAATTATAATTGCACACAGATTTGATCTAGTTAGCTGAAATTCACCAGTGTTAGTTGTGTGTTTGTTGCTTAAATTTAGTTAACCTCATTGTACTTTATGGGAACATGTATCTGTTTACTCCTTCTCAATGTGTGTGCCTTAAGACTTACTAATGTTTGAAAACACTACAGTTTCTCCAAAGCAGTAAATTTGTAATCTAGTTGCACATCACTGCTCCTCCAGTTCCGGTGTCAGAAAAGATATATTCGTTCTCAGATGCCCAGTTAACATATCAAATGAAGTTATGCCAATTGTGTATTACTCCCTTCTGACGTCTCTTACAACTTCAAGAACTTCCTCTCTGTTTCTTTTAATCATTTGTTCATTGGTAATGTATGCATATAAATGTGAAATAGTAATTTTCTTTGGAACTGAGAACCACATTCTTCTGTGAATTGTCTGGTTTTATTTACAGGAAGTTGTGGACGAATAAAGAACTACACTACCGGAACATGGCGCTAAGTGCTCGTTCGAAGATAACTTCCTGTGTAGTACACTTGTCATGGAAATACATATCCCAGGTAGAAAATGAACAACCTTAGCAACAAATGATGTAAAGGGAAAATGTTCTGCCAATTAACTGCATCACATTTGATAAGAAGTTCCTTCTTTTTTCCTTTTTTTTTTTTGAGTTTCTCTTCAAACTGAACTTCAAAGTAGTCTAAAGCCAATAGCTCTGTCTTACTGTCAGGATAAGAATTAGTTTAAAAATGGGAAAGACAAACAAATCAGGGCCAGAGCCAAAATAACTTGCTTTAGAACCCAGTTTCTACATCTCTCCTCCATCTAAAAGTCCACACTCCTTCATGGTTATTTGGAACATTATTCTCACTGATAACAAATGGAGAACAAAAGCATATTTTATCTTTCACGATCCTGAACTGATCTTCTTAATCAAAGTTTAAAATACTGTTCAGTGAATATGCTCAAAACCAATCTGCAATACAATTCAATTGTCTGTATTAAAAAAACTATGACCCTGTAGAGGATCAAACATTATACTAAAATGTAGCTGTTCCTAAAAGTTATGCATCAAATTAAGCTAGTCATCACTGCAAAGGGCACTTAAGTTTACCTGTGGTAAGACATCTATCTTGGGATGAGATGAATTGATCTCTGAAGATGCTTGTCCATCACTACAGACTAGTCATGACTTAGATTAGCTGTCTTAACTTTTATACTGCAATAAGTGGCGTGAAACAAAAACCACTCTGTGTTGCGTACTCAGAGATATGCTAGGCAGTCTACCCAGCTTGCTGGCCAGAAACACACTGAGCTACAAAGCCTTCCTATGAAGAAGCTTCTAACAAGAAGTCATGATTGTCAACAATTAATTGTAGCAATCAAGCAGTAATTCCCGTTCTGAGTGCAGGAGAGAGCTGCGTATCTTGAATGCTGCAAGATGATAAAAATGTCTGACTTGTTAATGAAGGCCAAACACTCACTATAGGACAAAGAATGAGACTTACTATGTCTGCACTCTGCTGTTATCAAAATGCTCTTCAATTCAGCCAATAAGGCTTAATTTCAAAATGGTAAATGTTTAAAAATACTGTGATGACCATGTTATATCCAATTTTATATCCAAAAAGGACCACAAATTTAAATTTTATAATTTTATTAAAATTATAGGATAGTAAAGGTGAACGAGCAAAACAGCGCGCTGGGCAACCGGGGAGTCTCCTGCTCCACTAACGGTCCACAAATTCCAAGGTCTTGAGTCCCCCTTTTATAGGGTCGCAGTTTCGTTTCCTGTCAGTCTCCTCCCCACTCTTGTTTCTCCAATTCCTTATAGGGTCGTTGTCACGGTTGAGGGGCGGTTCAGTCTGGTTAGGACGTCTCATTCCTTGCGCCTGTACCTACTGTCCAACGTACAAAGCCATGTAATTTCCTTATATGGTCATTTTCTAAAACTTGCAACTACTGTAACAGGATACAAGATATATTTCTAAATACAGGATATATTTCTAAATGCATCATTAACATTACAAGATACTGTTTACTGTGAGTACAATTCTAGCATTAGTAATCTAAATAATTCATTAATATTAAAACAAAGAGCTTGATTTGATTAGCAAATTATTCTCTTCGTCCTTTATCCATTACAACCATATATGATCCACATAATTTCTATGATTATTTCTCCACACAAGTAGCACTTTCAGTAACAGCCAGTCTCACTCTCTGACTACATAATAAAAATTAGTTGCATGATAATGTTTTTGATCTGTTTTCTCTTTGAGTATGTAAAACTTTTAGATTATTATGTGGAACATCTGGATTCTAGACACTGAGCAGAAATCACAGGGAGGATTGTCTTTCACCATATCAGGATCTCAAGCCCTTTGAGTACACCCACAAGAGGTTATGACCACACACAAGTGACACTGAGTAGTAGCAAAGCTTCAAAATGTAGAGCATAAGTCCAGAAGCAGAAAGGTATTGATCACTCTCTACTGAGAAAAAGAGTTATATAAGCATAAAACATGTACATATATATATATACACACAGAGCACAGAAAGTGTTATCTACAGATATACCTATCCAATATTTTCCACTTCTATTTACCACTTTGCCAGCCAAATTATTTAATCTGAAAACAACCAGATGTGAAAATATGTAACATGACTGATCCAGCTGTTACATAGAAACACAATTGCTTTACAACACAAAATTTGCAGGTTGTGTCTACAATTTCACACTGTCAGGACAAGTGTGAAATTTCAGGACAAGATATTCCTTCCCAGAAAATGAGATGTGAAGGAGAGAAGTGGTGTGACTACAAGTTACAAGTGGTTTCATCATTCTTTAACTTTGGAGGGACAGGAACACAGAGTAAGGATGCTGCATTCCCTGAGCACCTCACACATGTACTGTTGATCAGTGATAAGGGGAGTGCTGTTAGCTTTCAACCTGTAATTGCAGGGAAGAGGAAAAGTGAAAAAAGGAGATCACTGAAATCAGGATGACGCTTCCTATTTGTGCTTTGGCAGGGGTGAAGTGAAGAGGTGATTGTAGATTGGTCCTATACTTGAAAGTAAAAGGTTCTGGAGAGTGGAGACAGGAAACTGGAGAACAAAAGCGAAAAAAGCAAGGAAGCAAGTGAGTCAAAAATACAAAGATAGTACGGAGAAAAAGCCAAAATAGGAACCAGAATGAGGACGGAGAAAGGAATAAGCAAAATAATATGAAAGAGATGATGCAAGAATGGTGTTGAGATTGTCAGGTTCTTCAAAGACAGCCATCTTGCATTTCAAGACAGGCATATTTTCAAGATTTCCTTATAATTTTATAACAAAAGAATTTTGGGCTTAGTTCTGAGCATAAGCACTGACGGTAATCCTGCTATGATATTTGATAATGATGTGATATCAGAGAGAAACAGAACAATTTAAAAATAGTTGACTCTCCATTTATTTTTGCTGTGGATTTGGTGACACGTCACAACAGGTTTTCAAATAAATCTACAGGTGACAAAAATAATGAAAACTTAAGTATGAAAATGGAATAGTCTATGACTTGAAGACAGATAAAAAAGAAAGGCATTAAGTATTGGAATGGTATGTTTTCTGCTGTGTAAAAGTTAAAATACATTTTATGTTTACTTTTGAAAACAATCTTCCTTCACTTTACAATTGTGACCTTGAGTAATCCCAGGGATGCTATCAGGTGGGAAAAAATACCATCAGCATCCAGCAGAAAAAACTACTTAACATGCTAGGCACAAAGAAATATGCACAGAAGACCCAAGCAGTCTTGTAAGATCATCCTCATTTTGGAGGTGTACCTCATTTTCCGTGTACAAAAATTACGTTTACATTGCAATGATCCTCTTTAGAAAAGTAACAGTGTTGCCATGCTTGTGTTATTTACGGTAATGTAGTAGGAAACTCCAGGAAACTGCATCCGTATGAGTAAGAAGTCAAGCAAAGGAGGCAGGAGACCTGCATTGGTGAGCAAGGAGCTTGTAAAAAAAGGGAAGAAGGAAACTTACAGGATGTGGAAAAAAGGACTAGCCACTTGGGAGGAATATACGACCATTGCCAGAACATGCACAGATGCAATGACGAAGGCTAAGGCCCACTTGGAATTGAATCTGGCAAGGAAGGTCAAGGGCAACAGGAAGGGCTTCTTCAGATACATTGGTAGCAAAAGGAAGACTAGGGAAAACGTGGGCTCTCTGCTAAATGAGGCGGGTGCCCTGGTGACAGAGGATACAGAGAAGGCAGAATTACTGAATACCTTCTTTGCTTCAGTGTTCACTGCTAGGACTGGCCCTCAGGATTCCCAGTACCTGGATATAAGAGAGAAAGCCTGGAGAAATGAAGACTTGCCCTCGGTTGAGGAGAATTGGGTTAGGATCACTTAGGCAAACTGGACACCCACAAATCCATGGGCCTTGATGAGATGCACTGGGAGCTGGCAGAGGTTATTGCTAAGCCATTCTCCATCATCCAGTTGCGGAGAACAGGAGAGGTGCCTGAGTATTGGAGGAAAGCCAGTGTCACTCCAATCTTCAAAAAGGGCAAGGAGGAGGACCCGGGAAACTACAGGCCAGTCAGTCTCACCTCCATCCCTGGAAAGGTGATGGAACGGCTCATTCTGGAACTCATCTCCAAGCACATGGAGGAGGAGAAGACTATCCGGAGTAGTCAACATGGATTCACCAAGGGAAAATCCTGCTTGACCAATCTGATAGCCTTCTATGATGGCATGACTGGCTGGGTGGACGAGGGGAGAGCAGTGGATGTTGTCTACCTTGACTTCAGCAAGGCTTTTGACACTGTCTCCCACAACATCCTCATAGGAAAGCTCAGGAAGAGTGGCTTAGATGAGCGCACAGTGAGGTGGGTCAAAAACTGGCTGAATGGCAGAGCGCAGAGGGTAGTGATCGGTGGTGCGGAGTCTGGTTGGAGGCCTGTGACCAGCGGTGTTCCCCAGGGGTCAGTGCTGGGTCCAGTCCTGTTCAATGTATTCATCAACGACTTGGATGAAGGGACAGAGTGTACCCTCAGCAAGTTTGCTGATGATACAAAGCTGGGGGGAGCGGCTGACTCACCGGAAGGCTGTGCTGCCATTCAGCGTGACCTGGACAGGTTGGAGAGTTGGGAGGAGAGGAATTTGATAAAATTCAACAAAGGCAACTGTAGGGTCCCACACCTGGGGAGGAGTAACTGCATGCACCAGCACAGGTTGGGGGTTGACCTGCTGGAAAGCAACACTGCAAAGAGGAACATGGGCGTGCTGGTGGACAACAGGCTCACCATGAGCCAGCAGTGTGCCCTTGCGGCCAAGAAGGCCAATGCCATTCTAGGGTGCATTAAGAAGAGTGTGGCCAGCAGGTCGAGGGAGGTGATCCTCCCCCTGTACTCTGCCCTGGTGAGGCCGCATCTGGAGTGCTGTGTCCAGTTCTGGGCTCCCCAGTTCAAGAGAGACAGAGAACTGCTGGAGAGAGTCCAGCTGAGGGCAACAAAGATAATGAGGGGACTGGAGCACCTCTCTTATGAGGACAGGCTGAGGGACCTGGGTCTGTTCAGCCTGAAGAAGAGAAGACTGAGAGGGGATCTGATCAGTGATTATAAATATCTAAAGGGTGGGTGTCAAGAGAATGGGGGCCAGACTCTTCTCAGTGGTGCACAGCGACAGGACAAGGGGCAATGGGCACAAACTGGAACACAGGCAGTTCCACCTGAACATGAGGAGGAACTTCTTTACTGTGAGGGTAACAGAGCCCCGGCGCAGGCTGCCCAGAGAGGCTGTGGAGTCTCCTTCTCTGCAGATATTCAAAACTTGCCTGGATGCATTCCTGTGCAACCTGCTCTAGGCTAACCTGCTTTAGCATGAGGGTTGAGCTGATTCGTACTCCGTAAATTAAGACCATAATGTGTTATTTCTTGTAGGAGTGTTTGGAGAAGTTTTTACAGACCAGTGCTGGTGCCCAGAATCCTGAGCTGCTTTTAGCCCAAGCTCTGCAACATACCAACTATACCCTAGCACAACAGTTGACTCAGTCAGTGGAGGTTAATTGTATGGTAAGCATCACAGTTCTGTTGAGTGTGCAAGTTTCTGTTAGGTGTTGCTAACAATTTTTGATAGTACTCAATAAAAGTCTTGCTATGATAGGTAGAACTTACTGCTGTTCTGTTCAGTGCATGTATTTTGCTGTATCTGTAGAGGAAATTTATTCACTAATTAGAAATAGCACAGATGTTCTGTGCAATGAACTTCTTGTAATTAGTGAACTGTTTGCTTTATGCTTTTCCTTCATCAGAATGGTTGTGATCCCTGCTTGACTCAGAGAGCTGTTGCCAGAAGATCAAGATCAGACCAGTGTGGCCAGATCCTTCCTAGTGTTCAAAGGAAGCTTGCTGTGGAGAGAGCCAACCCATACCATTTGCCTTCATAACTCTCAAGAGAAGCTGAATGTTAGGGGCCGAAATGTAATGGACAGCTAACCATCACTCTGATTACACCAGGCTGATATTTTTTTCCCTCTTGCTTTACAGATGCAACACCAAAGCCATTATCAACCGTAACGAAGTAGGAAATGTGCATTCTTTCATCAGGATTGTATTGTCTAAAATTCAAGAAGTGTTAAGAGCTAATGAGCAGAAACCCAGGTTCTCACAAGAGGACAGGTAAGCAGCATTTTGACAGAGTTTTGTCTTGAACTACACGTTTGGGGAGAGAGAGAAAAACCATGTGAATTATGTTAGTGTTGTGGAGGGAAGGTGCACCTGAATAAAGCTTCGTTTGGCTTTTTTCCACATGCAGTATATAACATTTAAGAATCAATACATCATTAGGTAATATATGGAGACAGAGTATTTCTACTGCGATAATCTCATTTATGCAACTATATTCATCTTTCTACAAAAATGTTACAGGTATAGTAGATCTACAGCATGAGCATTTTGAAAAGGTGTTGCTTCTCATATACAAGTGTGTGTGCATGTGTGTGTGTGTGTGTGTGCATACTTTCTGTGTTTTCAGTGTTCTGTTTGCATTTAGTTTTGTACCTGTTAAAGAAATGGTCAATTTAGGGGCACAACTAAGAGTAGAATTTGAAGCAGTCCCAGCACTGAAAGGCAGATGAATGTTGTTCTGACGTAAGAATTGCATCACTTGTGCAACTTAAAATTGGATTGCTCTTGCCTCAGGGGCAGTGATTTGGGAAATGGAAGTATGAAATGTAAAGAAAATGCCTGTAACTTGCTCATGGGATAGATTCATGACCCAGACAGTGAAGGTCCACCAGTATTTCTTATTCATTGAATATTTTTGTTATGTATCACCTCAGACTTCTTGAACCAGCATGGGGGTTTCCATCTACTTATTTATTTATTTTCATGTTTTAAATTGTGTATCTTAACAGATTGCTCGATTCGGTGCTTTGCCCTGTTCCTCCATGTTCTGCAGCACAGTCACCGTGCACAGCTTGTACTTCGTTCATGGCACCCAGCCTACTGAGATCAACTATGCATGGTTCCATCTCTCAGAATAATTTTTCAGGGGCATCACAGCTGAATTTACTAGAGACTCCTCTGACAGTTAAGGTTTGTATTTAAAAAAAAACAGTAACAGCCAAGCAGACCAAAAGCCCTTAAGCTTCACTTAAAATGAAAACACCAAAGTATTTCACACAAACGCTGTTGGATTCATGTTGTGGAATATTTTCACATGCATGTGGTTATCGTATATACAGCCCTTTTGAATGCGATACTTTAGGAACAGTCGTGAAGAAGGAAAGTTTTGTTCTAATTTAATTGCAGGTTGCATGCTGTCCCAGAGCTTTGTGAAATGCATTTGTTTTTATTGCATGGAACGAAGGAAGTTAACACTGGACTTTTCACTATACAGATTTACTTAAAGATGCAATTTGTAGCTTAACCATCTCATTATCTAAGTGCTCAATAGCTCTGCATAGTTTGGCTCGCATAGCTACAAGCAGGGTGTATACGCTTCAGTTTCTCAATCTGCTAAAGTGAATGACAACCGAGTGATGTCAGTTAAGTGATGTCAGTCTCTGTCAAATTCAGTGATGGCCTTTTGCAGTATTTACATTACTGTTTGTGTTAAACTGTATTTCCATTCACTGCCATCACACTCTGATCATGCATGGAAATAACACTGGACCTATCTTCTTGGTGCAGCTCTTTTTGCCTTTGCCTACCTGAACAGAAGAGTTGTAATCTTTCTGAATCATAACCTTTGTCTTCTTATGAAATATTGTCCGTATCATTAAGCTAGTTTCATTAGCTTAATCTTAAACCTATTCAATAGCGTAAAATCTTTTTTGAGCTGAGGTAAGAAGACGCTTCCAAGTGAGGATGTGTAGGTATTTTTACCGCAGCATCACTTAATTGAGCCCAGTGCGTGGATTGATTAATTAGTGAAAAAAATAAGCTGTTTTGCACGCATTCAGTCGCTGTCTGCAGGGTCACATCTGAAGTTGTTTGTGTTTTAGAAGAGCAGTGTAGAAATTGCAAAAATTCCTGGGATGGGAAAGAACATCGTTGACAACGAGATGCCATATCCATGTTTCCTCGGGACATACATTCAGGTGGGAAAGTGGAAATCCTTCATGCTCGCAAAGAGTTCACGTGCTAAAACAGAAAAACTGGATACCCGTGAACAAACACCTGTAGAGCCAAATGAGGGATCACCACCACCCAGGGCTACAACATGTACATGGCGTTCAGGCAGAAAGATGATTAATATTGGAGGCCTCCCCCTGATGGCAATCCTTTGGTGCCAGAAGACACAAACCCATCAGGACATGGTTTATCATCACGAAGTTTAATAGGCTGTATTATAAGAACATGCCCAATGTGCAGGTAAGGCCACATATAACAAGGCAGTTTAATCGCCATCAGAACTTCCTCTCATGGAAGACTAATCTCAGGGTTGTCAGCATAGTAAATTTATTTGCTGCAGTTTCATGAGTTCCCATGTAACTAATCCACAGTTTCTCATAAGTAGTTAGGCAATGCTTGTAAGCAGTCTAGGTCTATGAAATAATAGGATTTCAAGTAATAAGATTGCATTTGTTTCTTATTTTCTTTGTACTTTTGTCGTCTTTGATGTGCTTGGACATAAATGTCCTGTGGTTCCTTTCGAATTAAAGCTGTTCCTAAAATAAAATGCATTTTCCAAAGCACCGTGCTATGTGCAAGTAATCCTGTCAGACACACCATAAAATGAACTCAGGTAAGTTTATGCAGGCACAAAATCCAGGGTGGTGAAAGAAGAGATTCAGATCATGTATTTCAGATGCTGCTGAATCTTGTAAACTCTGACCTAAAGACTTAATTAACTAACTATATGAACTTCTGTGAAATCCTATTGTGTAAAATAGCCCCTGGGAGCTATACTGATTAACTAACAGTTTGAATAGTCCTTTAGGACCTTATGATTTCTTGTATAAGTTCCCTTGTATATGAGGCAGGATGTTTAGTCGAAACTAACAGATGTTCAAGATGTAGAATGGGGAGTGGGTAACAATCATTTACCAAAGCCAGCACAATTGCCAAATCTTTAAGTTTGCATAGGCATTTACTTACTACGCATGTCCCAAAGACTACCAGAACGAGGAGTTCATGAAACGGTCACCTGATGAAGAGCACTGGATGATGTCAAACGACCACCAGAGACCCCCGCAGTGACTGACATACATAAAAATGGACATTAGATGTCAGCACGGGACTGTGAAATAACTAATGACTATGTTACCAATTGTAAGAGGAGGCATCAAGACAATGATTTCTCACAAATACAATGAATATGTATATCTTCTGTAAATATAAGGAAGGTGATTGTAAACCTTTGTGGGAACATTTATGGAGGAGAATCCCCAATGCTACCCCAGCGCTGCTAATAAAGAATACCTGCTTAACAGTGTTTTGTGCTGTTGAGTCACTTTGTTTCAGAAGCTCTGTTTTACTTCGACCCACCATTGTTTATTGCCATCTCCACGACAACAAGCAGACAGGAGCGTGTTGGGCTTCCTTACCCTGGGAGCCCCATTTTCTCACCCTTGCCAGCCCCTGTTTTTGGCACTCGCACACCATCCACCACTGCTGCTCTCGGAGTGAGGATCACCAGAGGCAGAGATGTCCTAAACCACTGCCTGCTTGCAGGTTGTCTCTGTATTTAAGCTCCCTGGTGTCCTAAATATTACCAGTGGTCTTTGAAAACACCTCACTGCTGTCCAGAAGTTACCTACGGTCACCGTTCATCTGTGGTAGCTGCTGCTTACCTGTCAGTGCTATGCAGAACTCCTGGGATGGGTAAAACAAGCAGCCCTGTAGCAAGCAAGCTCACCTAGCGCGGCACAAGTGTCGGGCAGTGTNCTCTTGTTGAAGTCCCCTGCCAACAGAAGCGGAGAGGTGTCTGCAGAGCAGTGTGCACAGGACAACTCTGGGCTGGGGCTGCTTGAGGAGGCAGGGCCTCTGGCTGGCCCGGACGTGCGTGACCCATCTCTGCAGCACAAGCGAAGCGAACCACCCCACAGCTGCTGGGGCAAGCAGCTCCGAAAGCTGCTCAGCCTTGGCAGGCAGGGCCAGTCCTGGGCTCATCTGGANTGCAGAACCTCTCCGACCCCCTGTAAGGGAACGGCGCAGTGGGGCAGCTGCAAAGACACGACCCCAGAGGGACACGTGGGCCCAAATCCTGCTGTCCTCACCGAGTGTGCCCCCTGCCAGGCAGAGGGGTGCTAGGTGACCATGGTGCTGCTCCTGACACGTGGCCCAACCCTGTCAGTGCAGAGCTGCTGTGCCAGGGGAGATGCCTGCTCGTGGCTCTGCCCTGCAAAACGGTCCTTGCTCATAGCATTGCTCCCCCAGATTTTCCCCCTGGTAGACTGATGCCAGAGCTACAGCTCTGTCGTCGGTGTGGATCGAGGCGCAGCGGGGGGAGTGAGAAGTGCGGTCCCGGAGTAATGATGAGTCTCAATATGAGTATGATCATTCTCCCGGAGTAATGATGAGTCTCAATATGAGTATGATCATTCTCCTTTATTAATAGTCAGAGTCCTGCTTATATAGTCTGTGCGAGAGCTCACACGCAACAAGTTATATAATCATTGAATAGTAACAGTGGTTTACACCCCCCATCTAGTGGTCAGCAGCATTCTGCTCGAAATGTCCTGGTTTCTCTCATTCCCAGCCAACCCCCACACATCCTGGCTCCTCTTTCTCACAGCCGGCCTCCTCACACCTGCTGCTCAAGGACACACCGCTTCTGTCTTCTGTCATGTAGGCTGGAGTGTACGTGCAGGCCTGTAACAATACTTCATGCCCAGTGTCTGCCAGGATACTCTCAACAAAGCTCTTGTTGAAGTCCCCTGCCAACAGAAGCGGAGAGGTGTCTGCAGAGCAGTGTGCACAGGACAACTCTGGGCTGGGGCTGCTTGAGGAGGCAGGGCCTCTGGCTGGCCCGGACGTGCGTGACCCATCTCTGCAGCACAAGCGAAGCGAACCACCCCACAGCTGCTGGGGCAAGCAGCTCCGAAAGCTGCTCAGCCTTGGCAGGCAGGGCCAGTCCTGGGCTCATCTGGAAGGCGAAAGGGAGGGAGACATCTTCTTTGCAGCCAGGGGAGGCTGTGAGCCAGAGGTGTTTCCATGTGAGTGCAGGGGACGAAAAGACTGTGGAAGAATATGAAAAGGAAATGCGCACATGTGAAAACGTTGACTGTAAATGCTGATATTCTTAAAACAGCTTACGTGAGTTTCTTCAAAGCACCTCATGCATGAACTCTCAGTTAAACACTATACCCCGAAACAGCATGACATTTCTTGCAGACGTTTCACTGCATTTCAGCATGTCGGCTTTTTTATCTTCCTACTCTGCCTACAGTAACGCAGATAACTTGCAGGACTTAGGCAGATTTAATCTTAGCCACAACAGAGCAGTTACTTACACTACCCATGGTAAGTTCCGACGTAGCCCTCCTGGCCATGGCACCAGTCATCCATGCACAANCCAGGCAGAGGGGTGCTAGGTGACCATGGTGCTGCTCCTGACACGTGGCCCAACCCTGTCAGTGCAGAGCTGCTGTGCCAGGGGAGATGCCTGCTCGTGGCTCTGCCCTGCAAAACGGTCCTTGCTCATAGCATTGCTCCCCCAGATTTTCCCCCTGGTAGACTGATGCCAGAGCTACAGCTCTGTCGTCGGTGTGGATCGAGGCGCAGCGGGGGGAGTGAGAAGTGCGGTCCCGGAGTAATGATGAGTCTCAATATGAGTATGATCATTCTCCCGGAGTAATGATGAGTCTCAATATGAGTATGATCATTCTCCTTTATTAATANAACTGCCGTTCCTGCACCTGATGCTGCACTCTTGTCCTGCAGCGGAGCCCAGGCAGTGAGATACCAGTGTTAGGCAAAAATACCATGTTGGGAAGTAAGTGAGGATAAAAGCAGAAACATCTGGAAGTAGGCATGAGCTTTGTACAATATATGCTATGTATTTAAGTGCACACTCAGGTATTCTTGTAACCAAAGCCCTTCAAGCCGTAGCTATTAGTCTGCGAGTAGTTTAAAAGCAATCCCAAAGAGCCCTGTTACAGATTTCCATGACTATATTTAGCAGCTTAGAACTCTTCATTATCTTGGAGGGTGTACACTCTTAATTTCTTGGGAAAATGGACTTGATGAAAATGTTAATACCACACACATTTATATTTCCACTTGCTTATGTCTCTAAATGCATTTTTTTTCAATTTGCCACACACAGCAAACATGCGCATGTGGTATATCGAACTTTATCAAAAACTAGAGATACAGCAAAGTGTAAGTCACGTGTGTGTATGTAGTAATGACAAGTTATTTTTAAAGGATTTACATGGTAGTTATTTTGGAGTTGACACTCATAGAGAATTACTTAAAATGAAAACTCTCATGAAAATAAATGCAGTGAGTCCTTACTAGATTTTGATCCACAAGTAGGGGATATTTGTCCACTTGCACAAGTGCACATGTTATGACGGGAACAAAATCCATCACTGCAGCTATTTCTACAAGTGGCTGATGAAGAACACAATTAAGAAGAGGGTGATTAACAATAACCTTAGCCTTAAATGACAGAGAAAAAACCCTAGAGTGTGTTAACAGCTTCTTTAAAAAAAAAACCCAACAAACCAACACACAACACTTGAATGCTCAGTTTATTGGGACAGTTAATACAAATGCAAAAGTAACCGTAAGCTAAATAAAGCAAACTGAATTTTGGTAGAATCAGTATCTCTCACAAATTTAGAGACAAACAGAATCGAATATGGCATATTCAGACACTGGTCTGACCACTGAAATCAGTTAATCAGCTCTTTCCTGATTAGAAATACCATCCTATTACACAACTAATGTAAAATTATTAAAATTATGTGTATTAGACCACAAGACCTGTAGAGAATTTTACCAAGAATCCAAACCAGACTTTTCAGTACTCAAATATTTCTTTCCACATTGTCAGTTAGAAACTAACTTTAGCAGGGACGTCTGCCCACACCTTATTATGTGCGTGTAACATGAATGCCGTTGTGCCATCCCCCGAGGCATCAAAGCTGTGCTTTCCCTTCTTGCTCACCAGCCAAGGGAGCTCCATTGCGCAAAGGAATGAGAGAACCAGAAAAGAGTTAAAGGCTAAATTCAGATTCTAAAGGAGATACAAATGAATGCATCTAAATAATCTGCTGGATTAGCAAATGCACCAACAGAGAGCCTGAAACATTAAAAGCCAGTATAGCACAGGACGACCTCAGAGAACACAGATCGTGTCAGAAACAGCTTGTAAAGCAAAAACCCAAGTGTAAATCACAGTTTATTTGGAAATAACTCTGGAGTTTTGAGATAATAACATAATCTGGAAGCACACCTCCACTGAAGGCCTACAGGAGCAACAAATAACCTCCAGCAGACCACTTGTCAAGAACATACTGATTACTTAAACAAACTGTTCATACATATTAAACGGAAGGAAAAAAATCCAACCTGACCATATACATAAAAAAAACCAAACAGCAGAGCTAAGACTTTTCCCAGAATGCTTGTGCTCCACTCCTAATTTAGAAAAACGCGTAAACGAGATGCAACTCCCATACGGAAGCAAATTGGTTTCTTGCCCCACTGTGGAATTCAAATCAGACCAGATTCTCTAAGCCCATGTCCTCCTTGACAGACTCCAAGAAAGGCCACATTTTCTTGACGAGACAAGAGTAGACAAAGCCACATTAGTAGCCCACTGCCACCACTCTTTGGGCATCAAAAAGATGCACTGTGGATCATCTACATTTATCGTTCAATTCCTCTACAACCATGCCCAAAATGTGAAGGTGTGAGAGGTGAAGGAGATTGTGGGATTTCGCTGTTTAGCTGAAACGAGAGATGTACCACTGACCGATATGAAATGCTTTTTCCATTAGCAGATGAGAAAGCGAGAAACAGGACTCAGATTTAGAGTACTTGGCAAACAGAGGCAATGTGGCTGTTTGCCTTCTCTTGCTGTTCAGTCCATCTTTACACTGCATAGTTCAATCCCCGATTCAGTAACGTCTACATTTAGACCATTCTGTAAGTTTATTCTCTGCTAGGGAATAAGTTTTTATTAACTGAAAGCCCTGTAGCTGAAATCATATACGAAACACGCTTTCACCAGTTTATTTTACTTAAAGAAAAACTAAACCCACCCAGACCTTTGTTTTTCAAATAAAAGATCACTTTCAACCTTAAGCGTGTCACACACCACCACCGACCACCATGCCGTTAGCAGTGGAAAACGCGGTCAGCTCAGAATGGTTTCCTCTTGACCCACGACTAACTTGGCGATGTCTCCGCATGAAATTTGGTCTTTCCTTTGGTCTGCGTGCAACTGGTGAGCAGAGAGACGAGAAGCAGCCTCACCAAGAGCAGGCCACACGCATCGCTGCTGGGACTCGCAAGGACACGCAAGGGCTGAGCTCGCCTCTGCGCGCACACGCAGCCTCCCAAGTCTCGCCCTAGCAACGGGCTTCGTGCCGCCGCCCGACACAAGGCAGCCGGGACGGCTGCTCCTGGACATTCACGAAGGACTCCAAAGTGCCGAGAACTCCCCGGAACGTTAGAAAACGGGGATTTTGGGTCGTTTCTCCGTGGGAGCTAGAACAAAGAGAAGGTCAAAGCATCTCCACGCTCCTGGAGCGCGCTGAAGTAGGCAGCCCAGCGCGGCCCCTCTGTGCGCGCACGCCGCCTCGCACATCGCGTCGTCCGCTTTTACTCCGACCGCGCAGATCCAAAGCCCGCATTTCACGGCCGAGGGCCACACGCCGCGTCCCATCCACCGCCGCCCGCCCCATCCCGGCGCCGAGAGGCAGGCTGTCCCCGAGGCAAAAATGCCGCGCCCAGGCTGCGGCCCGAGGACGCGGGGAGCAGGCGGGGGTGGCCGCGGCGACGGCGCTGTGCGCCGGGGCGCGGGCTGCGCGCTGCTGCCCGGAGGACCGCCCGCCCGGGGTGGGCGGCCGCGGGGAAGGGGTTTCAGGCTGCGGAAGGCGAGAGGAGGCCCGAGCGCGGCGCGTCCCTACCCGCGGAGCGCGTCCTGCCGGCCTCGCCTGCAGGCCCGGCCGGCGGCGGCGGCGCTGCCGGCCCCGTCCTCCCGGTACGCGGCGGCGGGGTA
>VZSC01012489.1:0-22827 GCA_013398225.1 Steatornis caripensis
CCCATCCTCTGGACACCCGCCCATTAGATGTTGATCAGCATAGATAAGATCCGCTTTCAGCCTTCTCTTCTCCAGGCTGAACAGACCCAGGTCTCTCAGCCTTTCCTCATAAGAGAGATGTTCCAGTCCCCTCATTGTCTTTGTTGCCCTCTGCTGGGCTCTCTCCAGTTGTTCCGTGCCTCTCTTGAACTGGGGAGCCCAGAATTGGGCCCAGCACTCCAGATGTGGCCTCCCCAGGGCAGAGTAGAGGGGGAGGATCACCCTCCTGGACCTGCTGGCCACACTCTTCTTAATGCACCCCAGGACACCACTGGCCTTCTTGTCCCCAAGGGCACATTGCTGGCTCATGGTGAAGCTGTTGTCCCGGAGCACTCCCAGGTCCCTCTCCATAGAGTTGCTTTCCAGCAGGTCAACCCCCAACCACAGATGCTCTTCACCTTCTCTGACAGATGGACCCCATCAGCCTGCAGCAGACCAGATTTCTCAAAGCGAGTCCCGTGGTGTAAGTAGCCGAATCCCTGGCTGTGATGCCAGTCCTGTAACCATTTGTTGATTCGCCAGATTCAACTGGCCCTTTCAAACCCATTCCCTTTGACTGAGAGGACTCATGAAAAAACTGCCTGTGCTCCAGAGTCCCTTACCACTGCTGCCAGGGCTCTGTAATCCTTCTTAATGCTCCTCAAACTGTTCCTGGCTGTATCACTGGTGCCCACGTGAACAAGAGTAGTGGGTAATAGTCAGTGCACTGTATGAGGCTTGGTAGTATCTTGGTGACATCCCTGATACGAGCCTCCGGTAAGTAGCACACCTCTCTAGCCAGTGCGTCAGGTTGCAAATGGGTGCCTCCATACGTCTCAGAAGAGTCGCCTACTACGGTCACCCAGTGCCTTTTCTTAGCTGCGCTGGTTGTTATACAGGGAGTAGATCGGGCTGCCTTACTCAGCTCCACCATCTTTCCTGATGTGACGGGTCTTTCTTCTCCAGTCTGCAGAGCAGTGAAGCAGTTCTGCAAGGGCACCTCAGGCTTTTGGGGAAGTCTCTTCTTCCTGCTGGTCCTTGCCGTTGCAACTGTCCATTCCTCTGCATTACTGTTGGCCCACCTTCCTTGTGTGGGTGCTGCTGGGGGAGTTTCTGGATGTTTGGCTGTGGGTCCACTGCAGACTGCGCTTGGAACCAGCTATGTAACTCCTTCTCAGCCTCCCTGATGTTATGCAGCCTTCTCACCGCCTCCTGCAGCTCAGCCACCTGCTGCAGGAGGTACTCCACCTGGGCACACCTTTTACAGGCAGGTCTGCTGCCGGTCCCTGCCCCAGGACAAAGGTCTAGGCCCTTCCTGCAGTCTGAGGTCTGCACTGCAGCCTCTCCCTTCAGCAGCTCCGTCTGGGTGGAGGCATAGACCACCCCTGGGGTAGATGATGCAGACCTCCTAGCCAGAGCTGCAGCCTTTGCTCTTAGGCAAGCACCCACCATTCTGCCTCGAGGGTCAGATAGGATGTGCACCCTTGACCTGTGTAGATTGGCACAGAACAGTGCCCAGTTGCAGGGTTATTTGTACTTCACTTCTCCCACTTGGCCAGTGGGGTGCCCCTCCTTCGAACAGGTGCCCTTCCTGCACGCCCTTCCTGCTCAAACCGCCACACCACGCTCTGGTCGCTCGCGTTTCCTCAGCTTTCCTCAGCTGCTTTTTGTAGGTGTGGGGCTGGCCGCAGTTGTCCTGTCAATGCCCAGGCCTCGTCAGCGTCAATGCCCAGGCCTCGTCAGCGGCTCCTGCCAGAGATGCTGATTCCTTGTGGGTCTCTCCACTCCTCTGGTGTTTCCTTGCCTCCAGAAAACCTCCTGTGTGCCAACATCTGCCGCTCCGCTGCAGATTGGACCGGCTCTGGAGCAGCTCCCGTTGGTGATTTGGTTTAGATGAAGAGAACCCTGGAGGAACAAAGCAGTGCCTGCCTTTTGGGCGGTTCAGGTGTTGCCTCCAAAAAAGCTGTGATGTCAGAAGTGAGTCACTCCGGCAGCCCTTAAGTATGAGAGAGCACACCACTGACGCTGCTCCTGCTGCCCCTGCTCTGTCTTTTTCAGAGCATTAGTGAAGGGATTTAACGTAGACAGAGGCTAGGTGTTCAGAAGTTAGTGCGAAATCAAGATGATCCATAAAATAAAAACGAAATGTTTGTTTTCCTTTCTCCTTTCATGCCTGGATTGCTATTTCTGCTTATGTTTAAGTCAATTACATCAGCCGTTGGCATCGCAGGAGCTGATTCATTGCTGCCTTTTTATAGCCTCAAATCTCAAGTAAACACTAATCTGCATAGGTAACTCATACAGCGATATTCCTGAGCTGTGGTGCTCTACTGTTTATATCCCATTTTTATAATAGGATTCACGCTTCTTTTATACTGTGAACTCAGCCTGTATGAGGGCTCACTACACACGAGCTTTACACTGGGTGGGAAGTCGTATAGATGCAGCTTTACAGTTACGGCATTCATGAGTGGTTCCTATAGTATATTCATAAATGAGTAACTTCTTCTCTGAAGTGAGACATCTCTGAGCTGGGAGAGGCAGTCAGTTTGCGAAAGGATTTTTAAAGAGGCCGCTAAGGGAGAAGTGGGAAAACGTTCAGGAAAACCGTGGAAAATTCCAGAGGTTACAAAAATGTTTCTAGGTCTCCTATTTGTTTAGAGCAGACAGGAACCAGGTGGAGTTAACTCTCTAGAGGTGCAAGTGTCTGCCTCTGGATGGGTATTTTAAACATTATAATGAAACATCTCTGCCTTGATCATATATAGTAGATTTTTGCACCTATTGGAAGCATTTACATCCAAGCTAACTGCTATGGATGGCTTTTCCCTTTAAGCTGAGTCTGTACTGGTTTCTAAGGGGAGTTCAAATTTATGAGTAACCTGCCATCTAAGCTTTAAGTGATTTGTAAATACGTGAATAATAAAATAGGGGAGTTCAGCAGGACACTAGCCTTCCATGTTAGTACTGTGTGTTGTCCTCGTCGTTTAACAGGGGAATTCCGCACACAGTTGCACAGCTCTGCTCTCTCCTTTTTGCTGCTGCATATGGATTTAAGATGCAAGTGTGTGCAGCTGGCAGGAATGCAAGTGACAAAGCTGCATTTAGTGCTGGCATTTCCCGCTGTACAGGAAACTCAATGGATTAAGTTTCCATTAGATTTTATTCTGGATTTTTTTTTTAAAAATCTTATAATCACCGCGTATTTTCCTTGATACTATTTGAGGGATAATTTCAGAATGTCTGCTCTTCTGTTCTTTGTTTGGTTTTTTTTTTAATAGAAAAGGTATTTTACTGTGCCATGGTATACTTGAGTGGGAGGAAAGGAAAGGCTGGAGAGGAACTGGTTTTCCTTGTTTTGGTTGTGTTACTGAAATTCTTCCATATGGCATGAAACAGCTACTGGGATGCATAGCTGTTCTGAGTGGAATATAAGCAATTACAGTAAACATCTCAATGATATATTTTGAGCATAGTGCCCTGTATAGCTGGCCATGTTTCAGCTTTTTGTAATGTTACAAAACATTGATACTGTTTTCCTGTAAAGCAGAAAGGGAGTTGTCGTTTTGGATGCCTTGACTGTAATCAGGTGGCTAATCGGTGAAAAATCTAATGAAGAGTTTTTGTTGACCCGAGTGTGATCAAGTAGTAGCACCTACTATACTTAAGAAATAATAACATGCTCAACAGCGCACTTGTATCCTTGGTATGCTTCAGTGGTGTTTTGCAGGATGTTTCAACTGATGAATCATTCTGGGGATTTGGGAACACTTGCTGGTGGACCTCAAACCACTTATTTCTAGTGTGTAGCCCTTTCCTTGTGTGAACTAGTAGAAAATTACTGTTTGTTATTGCTAATGAAGGCCTGATGTTGAAGTAGCACCTAAGGTTCTTCTTCCATTCGGGACCTTTTTGCAGCAAAAGGTAGAATTTTCCTCCAGAATTCTGCTGTACATAGCTTATTTTTTCCAGTGCCTGCAGAACACAGAATTGCTTATAGGTGAGGTGGTATTTGTTTTCATTCAGAAGAGTCCTCAAAGGTATTTTATAGTCATGAGCATTCCTAGATAAAACCCGGGCTCCTAAACTTTTTCAAATGGCAGAGTATAGTAGAAATCACAACTGAAAACTGAGACCAAACTGATACACAGAGGCAGCATCAAACTGTAAATCCGTGTAGGTGCTTTGAACTGCAAGGGGAACTTGCAAACTTTTGTCATAATAACGAGTCTTCATATTCTTCATATTCTATGTAATTAATTTCATACATAGTCATAGAGTTTTAACATAGTCTTCATATTCTGTGTAATTAATTTTAGAACTGATTCACATGTTACTAGCGTACAGTGCTTCCACATCCAGAACGATTTGAATGGAGCGTCTCTGCCTCTCTCCAAAGCAAGCAGATACGCATCTAGACCGTTTCACAACACTGTGGCTGTTTATTCTACATCATTATTTGAAAAAGTTTGGTTTTAAATTGAGAGGTTTTGGCGCTTTGCACAGGTAGTTTTACCTCAGTCTATTACACTACATGAAAAGTGAAATATTCCTGGCAGTAACTCCTTCTGCATGAACTCCTGTCTTGGATGGATGAATAGGCTCCATTCAAACAGTAAATCTTTCAACCTGTGCATTAGTCCTTTCAGCTGCCTTGAGAAAGGGTGAAAGCGTGCAAATAGCTCACAGCATTGAGGCAGTACAAAGGACCTATTCTTAGATGTTCTGGCTTTCTGAAACATCTGTCTGTGGACAGTTAATAGAGGTAACAGAAGGTTCATAAACTCCTAAGCGCTCTGCTTTACTGTTTCAGAGATTACTTCATTTATTTCAGCAGACATTTGCAGTGCAGAGCTATCAGCTGCTATTACTTTTGCATTAATGGGCATAGTGTACTGATTAGGGAGCTCTTACTGTCCTTTCTGTATGTCTGCTGCTTTTTCAGCATCGGGATCGAGTTGTTTCTGTTGTTAACATTTACTGGATATGTTGATATGTGCTTTTTGTCTCGGGGCGGGGAAAAAAAAAGCAGATTACCTTTGCTGTTGGGNAGAAAGGGTGAAAGCGTGCAAATAGCTCACAGCATTGAGGCAGTACAAAGGACCTATTCTTAGATGTTCTGGCTTTCTGAAACATCTGTCTGTGGACAGTTAATAGAGGTAACAGAAGGTTCATAAACTCCTAAGCGCTCTGCTTTACTATTTCAGAGATTACTTCATTTATTTCAGCAGACATTTGCAGTGCAGAGCTATCAGCTGCTATTACTTTTGCATTAATGGGCATAGTGTACTGATTAGGGAGCTCTTACTGTCCTTTCTGTATGTCTGCTGCTTTTTCAGCATCGGGATCGAGTTGTTTCTGTTGTTAACATTTACTGGATATGTTGATATGTGCTTTTTGTCTCGGGGCGGGGAAAAAAAAAGCAGATTACCTTTGCTGTTGGGCCACATCCAAGGAGTTACTAAGTGTGAACAGTGTATTTGTTTAAAATGATGACTCTGCTGTCTGGTTTTCTTTGATAATTCTTGAATTCCCCTGCCCCTGCCTCCTCTGTTGCCCCTAAATAGGTGATGGGTTTTTTTGGGATATGTGTAACAGCCTAGCACTCAGCCCAGGGCAGTTTCCAAGTGTGAATTTAGTAAACTTAAATGTCGTATTAATCCAATCAAAAGTTCAGTCATATATGGCAGATTGTATTTTTCCAGGAATCTAAATGTCATACACAAATATAATGTCCTAGATTCTAACATATCTCTTGACCTATTCAGCTGCTTTCTAGACCACTTTCTTCTTGAAGAGAAAGTATTCTTCTGCAGGTAACCAGTAAAACTGCAAACTGAAATAAAACCTCAAGGGAGAATACAACCCTATTAAGTTCCTAGTTTCTGTGTATATGGATTTGCAGGCTTCAATTTCTGATTTTGTTAAAGTTTGTTTGTTTGTTTGTTTTTGCTGTAAACATGCACGTGAATCTTATTTTGAACAAAATGCCCTTTCTGACTACAAATACCTAACTTCTTAATTGTTACATTTCAGAAATGCTGTTGGACTCAATGGTCTGCAGTCTTTTAACAGCGTCTATGTTTAAATGTTCGTGAATTGGTCTGGCACATAATATAAACCACTTGACCTTTGTGGCTTTGACACAGCTAGGGTGGTAGAGTTCTAAAATAGAAACATTTGATAGGTTTGCACAACTGCCTTTGTTCTTTGTACGGGTAGGAACAATGGCAAAGAGCAGTGCTCATGCAGACTGAGGCCTTACGCTAAATATAGCTCTTGCTTCACATTCCTCTGCAGTTAGGCCTATGTCTACAATCTCTCTTTTCCTGTGATTTCCATCCCAGAGTTGATGTCTGATGCTTGGGATGGGAGAAACACATTGGAAAAACACTGTGTTGCAGCTATGAGTGTTTTGTTCCTCAAGCAATGTCTACAAGACACTTCCTTAGCTTCCTTCCCAGTGTGCCGTCTGCATCCTCTGATATGTATGATGCAGTAGTATGTTATGCATGGAAGTTAAAAAACCTGCTTGTGACACAGCAGCATGATTCAAATTAAATGGAGCTGCTACAGTATCTAATAAACGAGAAATTAATTAGCTGGAATAATAGCTTCATTGTTCCTAATTTTTTTTTAGTTCTAGGTTATTGGCAAAAAGGCTTTTTTTCTGTTTGCATGTTACTATTTATAAGTAATTTTCTATCATTTAATTTCAGCTTACTAGTGCAGCTACGACCTTTCAAGGATCTAGATGTTGAGGAGCACATAAAAGAATTTGCAGCAAGATTATTTTTAATACCCAGCCCGCCACCAGGACCGCTCCACTTGGTAACTGCTGATGCTGAATTTCATCATTACTTTAACATCATGTCTTGTGCACTGAGATGCTGTTTTCTATAAATTGGGGGACATTCTTCACTGTCAGGTCAGAGGTTGTGCTTGCTGATATAAAACTGATGTCAATACCTGTGCGTTGAAAATAAGGCTATACATTGTTGATACATGATATAACAGTGTGACTAGGGCGCAGGCTTGAGCACTGGCATACCAGTTGGTCATGCTGTTTAATTTCTAATACTCTTCTGGGAATGATTTGGCTCATGTCAACTATTTACTGTCTGAAATGAAGCCTGGGTAGGTCTGGGGACAGCATAATCTAGCTTTTGGTTTCTAGAGGGGCAGGCCACATAATCTCTACTACAAGCAGCTGGAAGCTCCAGTCTGTAACTACTCTGTAAGAGTGGAAGCTTCCCTTTCACCTGAACAGCATAGCATTGCCATCTCATTGAATACACATGTATAAACTCCAGTAAATTATTAAACGATTGCTCAGCCAAAGTGTGGGAATTCCCAGTCTTGTGTCTGGTATCAAGACATGCTGCCTGATGCAGATGCTCATGGCTGTCATCCTGCTTGTGTGATGGGTGGACATGCAGTTGTTTGAGAAGTAGTACAGTCCCTGTGAGGGAAAAGAGGCCAAGGAAATCAGTTGTGGAACAACACTTACAGCACTGGACTTGTTTTCTTGTGTTTGTGACTCTGGGAAAGGAGAACAGTGTGTAGCAGATTAAATGTTCTGGTGAGTGAATTAGATGTCCTGGATTGGCTGCTGCCTGGATAAGACTTGGCTGAGAGAAGAAACTCACATAAAACATTTGTATTCACTGTAGAAGCCGAGATGTATTTTATTCCTTATAACCCTTCCCAAGTCAAGCTAGATGTTAGCCGAGTCAGTGATTTCAGCACACCGTCTACTGAAATGGCTTCTAGGGAAGCGGTGCTTCAGCCATAGACTTCTCCTTAGCTGCTTTCCTTGACCCTGGGATGAGGGGTTAGGAGTGGAGGAAAAAATAGCATAGCTGGAAAATTGTCTGAATGATTGGCTAAACCAGCTGCTAAGTGCTGAAATATGCAGCATGTGCAGGATCTGGCCCCCAGAGATTTGAGCTGGAGTATTTGAAACACTGAAGGGGCTCGTTGCTTTTGGCTTGCTGTCTTCTTAACGAGACCACCTTTGCTCAGTTCTTTTCTTCATATTTTTTCTATTTCCTTATGAATTTTATCAATACTTTTGATTTCTCAGTTGTATCTACAAATATAAATTACATTATTTTATGCTTATAACAAAGCAAGTTCAATTCTGTTACATCTTTATGAAGTTTTATTGGTTACACAACCTGTGAGAATGAAAGAAGACAAAGCCCATGTTAATATTTCAAGCTAGTTATTATGTCTTTTAATATTTCCTCTCTCTATTTCAGTTTTCTGCAGCGTTAAAATATCTATCTTCTTGCTCTAATTAATGTTAATATTTTGCAGTTGGAACTAAAATTCTCAATTAAATGCATTGTGGGAACATTTTCATTAAGAAATAAATGGAAAACATCTGTTATTACAGGTATTTAATATGAAACCACTTCAAATAATAATTCCTTCACGAGAGGATCCAGACAGTCCAATTATTGACTTGGATCTTCATCTTCCATTGCTGTGTTTTAAGCCACAGCAGGTGCTGCAGGTAAAACTAACTGATACTTTAAAATGTATTAGAGATCGACAGTACTGGTAATCTGTGGTTTAGGAAAAAATCAAGATAGTTACCCAAAAAGCATTATAAATGCAGGAATTCAGAATAATGTTAGTTCTGCATATTAGAGATAAGGCACAATAAAATATACTTCTTAATAAGATATTTTGTTATTTATAGACCAGATTAGATGAAGGCATATTGGATTTCTTTCTCCTGTGGTTTAGCGATAGATGCTAAATGTATTAAGCATATATTTTAAAATATAAATGTCCAACAGAATTTGAACTTTGAATTCTCATAAAATGCATTTTTACGTGATTCATAAGAACGCTTTTCAGGTGTAAGAGAGGGACCTGTAGGGTGAACTGGTAACAGTGGGTGTTCTCACGTAAATGAAGTGGAAATGGTGTAGAAAGACAAGAAAATAAAAAAAAGTATTTGTAAAGAATTTTTTCAGTGCTTCATAGTTGTACAATAATTTTGGTTTGGACCATGCTTTGTAGGTTTCCTGATCCAACTCCCTGCTCAAACGCTACCTGTGAAGTTAAATTAAGTTGCTTAAGGTCATCAGTATTATTGGTGCCACTTCCTCTACAAAGAGCAGATTGGAGGCCTCTTTCCAGGGATGCTTGTAAACCTCCTCAGTCCTGAAAGTTGGCAGTTCTGGCTTATTTTTTTGGATATGTCCCTTTTTCCAGCCACGTGGGCTTCTGCGCGTTATGAGTAAAACTTTCTGAAGTCCCAAATAGTCTTCTGCAGCTGGTGCATCTTGAGCATGGAATTTTATATTTTAGCACCTCTGTGAGATGTCTCATGTGAGCCATTAGTCTTCTGGGCTTGGATTCATCCCAGTTACCTTGAGGCATCAGAGTTTGGTGCTTAGATGTCATCTATCAGTGGAACAGGGTGGACACTCCAGATCGCTTCCTNCACCTCTGTGAGATGTCTCATGTGTGCCATTAGTCTTCTGGGCTTGGATTCATCCCAGTTACCTTGAGGCATCAGAGTTTGGTGCTTAGATGTCATCTATCAGTGGAACAGGGTGGACACTCCAGATCGCTTCCTGAATTGCTCTGTGAAAGCACTGCTCTCCAGTGGCACTACAAGGAATGTGACTTGCTAGAGTCTGGAATAGATGTTGGACCGAGGTGTCTAAAGCCTAGATAGTCTTTGTGTTCGTCATCAAAGACAGGTTTGCTTATATTCTTCATCTGAATACTTTTTACAGGGATTTTACAGTCTAATTCTGTGAAAGAAAGTGACAGGTCTTCTCAGTAATTCCAGCTGAATCTTAGCCTGGCTGGCACTGGTGGCAAAACTCTTATTGACTCCAGCGTCGCTTAAATTTTCTCTCCTTTTCTCTTTTCATCTCTTCTTAATTTTGTAAGAATCCTTAAGTGGATGTTACTTCAATTTATAAATATCTGAGGTAGCTATTAGAAAACAGACCTTGTGAAGCAGATGAAATATTTGTGCATATCTTGTAAGTTCTAGATAAAACTCTTCATAAACATTTAGCATTTTGTTTTTTCCAGATTATGACCTGTATTTTGACTGAGCAGAGAATAGTGTTCTTCTCTTCTGACTGGGCTCTGCTGACACTCGTTGCTGAGTGCTTTATGTTGTACCTTCATCCGCTGCAGTGGCAACACACTTTTGTGCCTATTCTGTCTCGTCAAATGCTGGATTTTGTAATGGCCCCAACGTCTTTTCTTATGGGATGTCACATTGATCATTTTGAAGAAGTTAGCACGGTATGTTTTAGACTATTACCACTCGTGCTGTTCACTTTGAATGCATTTGTCGCTGTGCTTCTTTCAGATGCATCTGGAAACTTGCTTTTGTTATTTAGGTGTGTGAGAAGCGAAGAAGTAAAAAGTAATGGAGCCTAGTGATGTGTGCACTGGCTCATTGGAAAAAAGCTTGTTGTTGTATCCCTTACTTTTCTTTTCTTTGCAGGATAATAGGATTTTGTGAGTTCAAGTTTCATTTGAGGAAAAATGTTACTTGTGCGTTGTTTGTATTGCATAAATAGTTTCCCTTCAGGTCATAGAGGTTATTTTTTTGCCAAAAGAATCGTGTGGGATGAATTAGGTGCCTTTTACAGGCATCTGTGTTAAGAATTGAGTGTGCACTTGAAAGTACTCTTAATGATGCTGCCGTTCCCCATGGTAGAGTTAAGTATTTAATAAAATAAGAAAGAAAAAGCAATGTAAAGAATATATTCTCACAATTTTTCTGAGGGTTTTTTTGTCTTCTTTTTTCAGAATCTTATCTAACTAAGACTCTTTCAATTGGTAACATTAATCTTGGTTACCCAAAAAGATGTAAGAAAAATTCAACTTCAGAGGGCACGGCTAATGCGAATGTGCTTTTCTGAGGGTGTCGCGTAGGTTTTCTGTGAGTGTTTGAAACCAGACATGGAAGAAGTGTGTAAGTTTACATTAGATTAATCCATCTGATTATAAGACAGTGGAACTGGTCCATCTAGTCCAAAATGAGCAAAGAATTAAGTTAATATGAAATAGATAATTTTTTAATTTCTTTTTTTAGTTAGCAGAAGGTACAGATTAGAAAATACACTTTGATATAATTTGAAAGATTTTATGTTTGTTTATATATACTGTGCTACAGTCTCATCTTTAAGGTTATTAAAATTGCAAACTGAGAGATCAGCATGACTTTACCTCCATGTGACTTTGCGTCCATTAGCATGTGTTTCTGTGTTTGAGACTCTTAGTATATGAACGCTCCCTCTCCCCCTCTCCCCACACGGTAAGTACAGGAGTAAATGCTGTAAACTAGCTTTTAGGGAGCTTTTTTGTGCACATATATATGGTTTTATACATATCTTCATATGTATACCTTTTAAAGGATAAGCTTAGAGATCCAGTATTAATTTAATACGGTATGAAGAACATGTTAGGTTATTAAATGTTTGTGTACAAAGATTAATATCTATTACTTTAATGACATTTATTTTTCTTGAAAGTAATTGTTTAGTTATCCATACGGTCTTGTAGTTGGGATAGAAAAAAGTCAATCGTTTTCTGGTTCAACTTCTTGTGGAAATAATTTGTTGCTCAAGGACTACATAAAGAAGAAGTAAATGTTTTTACAACGTAAATATATTTACAATCATTCTATTTGCTTTCGTTAAAAGGAAACTGAAGACTTAATTCTAATTAATATTGATAATGGAGATATTACACATTCAAAAATGGCTGAAGAGGAACCTGAAATTCCAGATGTTCCTGCACAAGCAGCAGAAACTTTCATAAAAAGGTGAAAAGATGTTGAAGTTGTGTTCGTCATAGTGCATAAATCATCCTTGACCCTCTTTCGCATTTTTTTATTTTGTATTATGTATTATTGTATTGTTTCATTCGTATAAAACCCACTGTATTTTATAAGGACAAATTTCAATGAATTAATATACAGGTAACTTTAAGCTGTCATAATCATAACCATATTACTTTGCAGCACCTGGAATGCTGGTTTCTTTTTTATTGCTGCTATGGATTATTCTCTGAACTTTACTTTCTTTACACGGAAGACTGAGTGTACTGTGATTTACGTGTACTAGCAGGACTTCCAGAAATCTTGTTAGCTTATCAGCACTTGCAACTCAGTCTTGCACTTTCTCAAGCTGTAAGATGAGTGAAGCCTAAAGGACTTTTTCTTTAAAAGATATGAAAAAAAATCGTTGGTGTTAGGATGTAACTTGATAATTTCCTTCTCTGTGTAGAGTGGAGAGTCTTCAACTGCATTATGATCTAGAGCTCTGCCATCTCCGAGCCAGCACAGATCTTAGTGAACTCCAAATGCGTAGAAGGGCTTGGCAACAAAAACTGAATACAGAAGTTCAGCAAATGACTTTGCAGTTAATTGTTAATATTTTCAGGTGAGTGGATATAGTATTTTTTAATTATAAGAGCATATGCTACTGGTTAAGACGCTTCTTCTGTCACTGAAAATATTCTTATTTTGTCTTACTTTATAGATATTTTGTAAATCTCTTCAGTTTTGTGAGGGCATATGAGAAGGGGGTCCTGCTACCCTGCTGGGATATCAATAATTAATGTATTTGGGTACATATATACTGCTAGGACATCTTAGATAAAACTGTTCTCATTTTGAACTTTTATGTCTTTTGTATGAACATTCCAGGAAGAGAAGTGCAGTCCTCGCATTTTGTGGTTAGGAAAAGCTTAAGGCCCAGTAGGGATATTGATATCTAACAGGACACAGCCTTGGTCACTTTTGTTAGAGGAAAATGAATTCAAACTGGGGGCAGGGTAGAAGACCTGAAAGCAGGATTGGGAGTTTTGAACACCTGGGTGTGTTTTGGCTAACTGAACAAATGCTGAGGATGGGCGAGATATCTGGAGAGCACAACCACGTGAAAATGAAGGAGGGAGAGGAGCTGTTTAAGCTCAAGAACACAGTGTTGACACAAGAAATGCTGGGTATTGGGTGTGGTTGGGACTGACATCTTAATAATGTCGTGGAGTAGGTTTTGGAGGGTTTTTTCTCTAGAGAAAGGTCCAGCTATGCTAATTTTCCTTGTTCTTAATCTAACATAATTAGAGTCTCCTTCTCTGGAGATACTCAAACCCGCCTGATGCGTTCCTGTGCAACCTGCTCTGGGGGCACCTGCTTTAGCAGGGGAGTTGGGCTGGGGGATCTCCAGAGGGCCCTTCCAACCCCTGCCATTCTGTGATTCTATAATGTGTTGATACTCACAGTTGCTTTATTTTATCAGTCTAGGTACCGGTTGTAAATCCTGCTATTATTTGCTTATATTTGGGGAGAGAATGGAAGTGTGGTAGGTGATTTGTACAAAAAAGTACAGAAAATCAATGGCCGGTTTGCATATGCTTCATTTCTTTTTATGTAGATACTAATATACTCAACTGTGAAAATGAAACTGCCTATGTGGTGAAGAATCTGATTATATAGACAGAGGTCTGCAAATAGTTGTGCAGATATCCACCCACAGCTATTTCTAGCTGCCTCTTGCTGGAGACGATGCTTGCTTTGGATGTGCTAGCAAATTGCTCACATGAACGCCCCCTAACACTTTCAGTCAGAAGGTGCTGGGTTAATTTGTATAGCCCGAGCACCAGGACTCTGTTAAACAGCTCGCTTTTGTTGGATCAGCTTGGGAAGTGTTCATGCAAGTGGCTGGGCCCTCCAGAGGGACAATAGCTGCTGCGTATGGAGGATAGAACAGACTTTACAGCTAGCACAGCTGGATGTGGAAAATGAAATGCATTTACAACCTGATGTGCTACCACTGTGGGATTTGGTGGATTTCAGTGTTTGGCAACAATATGTTCCAGATGAAGATGAGGAGAAATGCGTTTTGCTGCTCACAGCTTCAGCTCTTTAACGCACTAAACTCTTTGCTACAAAAAATGAACAGATGTTTTGCTCTCTAAGAGATAGTGTGTTTTGCAAAGGGATTGATTCTTTTCTTGCTTTCTTTCTCCTTTCCTTCAAACTTGCTTTCTTTGTTCTTTTTTTCAGCCTTGTTTCTCCTGTCTTCTAATGCTATATCTACCAGCCTCCTGGAGCGAAGGAAAGAATCTCTGATGCAATTGTGCTGCCAGTTGCTACTGCCTTCAGTGAAGCACTGTAGTATTTTTGTGTGCGTGGAGGTTCCGTGTTTAAAGCAAAACCTGCTAAATTATGTAGAATTACATAGAACTGTATACTTCTACTAACCATCCTTTTTCTTAACCCATATGGCTTGATAAACTGGTAATGGGCTCTTATCACCGATTTGTGAGAGACAAGCAATGTATAGGCCTTCTGTCAGGTCTGTGTATGGGTATGAGATTCCCGTGTTGTGCTTACATTCAAATTTTAGCTCACCAAATTATTTTCTTCCTTCGCGTGTTTTAAAGGGAATTTCTTATTCCTCAATACCCAGCACAAGTAGATGAAATAAGGTGTAATAATAAAAGGAGCCGTGACTTCAGCCACTTGCACATATCTAGCTTAAATAACTATCTTTTCTTACTCACAGACTTCAGTTCAGAGAACAGCCTTTTTCTGAAAAACTCCTACTTTCTGCTCCTGGAAAAACTTGTTCAGGCTCACCTTCAGGACACAGAAGTTGCTATTGACATCTGGTTTTCCAGGGATGGTATAGGGCCTCTGCTGCCTGCTGTCACCATGCATGTACTAAAATATGAGTCGGTTCTTTGTCTTGCTTTCTCTTTTATTTCAATAGTTCTGTCTCTTTAGTTTAACACAATTTCCGGTTATTGCTGGCTTTATGAGCAGAGTTTGACAGTGCAGCAAAAAATTATGTAATCTATAATATTTCACATGCATGTTACAGATGCAGTGTAATGGGACAACGTTAGGTCAGATCACATCTTTCAAATCGCCTATGCAGATAGGTACACTTGTCCTTTTAGTGCTCTAGATGGGTTGTATGTGATCAGGAACTGGGTATGTAAATGTAATTCCAGGATTGGAGCCTAAGTCTTGACTTAAATATATAGATTCTCCTCTGTGGATTACTAAAATTGATCCCACGGACTCTCAGTGAATTTGCTGATTTGAAAGGTAGCCTGTCTCACTTCTAAGAGTTTGCATTCTTTTTCTGTGATTCACTAGCTCAGACTTGTTCATTAAAACTGAGTTTGCCTTCTGATGCTGCAGCGTATTTCTAGTAATAACAGTGGGCTGCTACTACTGCAAAAGTGCAGCTTGCTTTCAAATCTCCAGAGATATTTATCTATTTATTTATTTTCGTCACCAGGGAGGTAAAAGACCATCTAAATTATGAACATAGAGTGTTTAACAGTGAAGAATTTCTGAAAACGAGAGCAATCGGAGACCAGCCATTTTACAAAAAGGTAAATTCAGTGTTAAATGTGTTGTGATTCTCTGTTATTAATCTGTATTTTAGAATTAAAGCCAAAAACTGATAGAATGCTCGCAGCTTAGTCTGTGTGGTGTTATTGAACCACCAGCTTTCACAGAATGCTTTATCAAATTTATTTTATTTACTATCAATAGATAAAATAGTAGACAGCATTTTGGAGAGCAAGGTACTATGCAATTCCAGAGCAAATTAAATGTAATACTTTGGAAGTGAGACTAACCTATGGCAGATGGTCAGTAAAGCTACATCGAAACTGTATTTTAAGCGCAGGCATCTGTCCAGGTTGTTCAGACCAAAGCCCATACGTAGACACGCATTTTCAGCAAGCCTGGGAGCGCAGCAGATGGGAGCTCAAACGACCCAAGTTGAAGTACCTGCTTTATCTGCAGCCTGAGCAACAGGCCATGAGCCTGTTTCCCACAATGCATCACAGCAAATGCACGCTGCTGACTCGGAGCATGTGAGCGGCACCGGTGTCCTTAGGGCCTGCAGTGTCACAGGGCATGCGGGACATACGTTGATTTATCTTACATGTGCTTTACCAGGTAGCATGACCTTAGCTTATTTAAATGCGCTGGTGAAGCCTATGAAGTAATACTCAAATAGTGTATAGCCTCATGCCAGGCCCAAGAGTGCCGGAGGCTAAAGGACACCCTGAAATCCCCATAGTTTTTCTCAGCCCTCCTGCTAACTCAGCTTACTAGATACTTCCTTGAGTTTGAAACCGTGTAGGAGTGTGGAGTTTTTCTGTATGCACCCCGAGTCCCTTTTGCATCTGCCCTGATCAGCTTGATCCTTCTGTTAGCGTAAGCTTGATCTCAAGCTCCAAAATGACTCAGTTTGCACTCGGTGTATGCAGTGAACCGGGTTTTTATGAAGGATGCAGTCTGTTTGCCTCTGGAGCACAGACAGTACTGGTGCGCAAGTCTACCATTTGTGTACTGGCTTCGTATATCCTAAGGAAATGGGATGGGTTTAATTTCCTCATTAAAAGGAGCATGTCTGTCACCAGGCTGTAGGATTCAGAGCGGTTCTCCATGCCTTTGGTGTAGGACTCACCATCAAAGGTGGAAGATCCTTTGGGTGAGAAGGAAGGAGAAAGGAAGGGGGAACAGAAGGAAAGGAGCAGGGAGAGAAAGCGAGATTAAGAGTACGCAGGTTACTCCAAGAGTATCTTGCAGTGTTAGGGTGCTTTACCCAGAACTGGGAAGGCTGAGAGTTTTATCCTTGCTGTTGTTTTACACTAAACTGTTTGCATTTGATTAAATTAGTATTTGCCTTCAAAGAATTAAACTAAACTGTTGTATATGTGAGAAACAGAATGTTTCAAGGGTTTGCGTCTAGCCATGTAGAGTGTTGGAAGAGACTTCAGTCTTGACATAGCAAGCCAAAATCCAAAGTTATAAACTCTTGTGGTTTTTTTAAGTGTCATAATAATTATTAACCAAATAAAAAGTTTACCTTAGTTAGTAATTGCTTGGAAGACTGTTACGCTAAACTCGCAGTGATGCAAGACATCTTTCGCAGCTTCTTGCACCCTTTGTGCAATTTACGTAGTAGTTTTTAGCAGATACTTTATTAAGTAGCTTCTTATTCCAACCAACTGTAAGACATGTTGTTAAGCTACTCAAAAGTGAAATACTATTGAGTTGTGTCTTCACTTTTTGTGGTGATACTATAGCTTGTTTGACAAACCTGCGGGTCAAAGCGAAGGTGTAACAAGGAATGTAAGAAAGTGCATCTGTCATTTTACATTGGCTTTTAATTATGTTCCATGGGTGCCTGTGAAAGTTACAGAGATTTCCTTTGACGCTAGAATTTGGCAGGTCTTTTATACCTGGCAAAAAGATCTGTTTGTTAACATCAACAGGCTGTTGATGGTAACACCTTTATTGTTTCCTGTTTTGTTTCCTACTTCAAACATATGATAAGAAAAGTTTCTGAAAATCTGTTTAAAGGAGGTACCAGTGTGTGAAGGAAATGATGAGAAAAGTGTCTCATTTTACTGAAGTGGTAGCTGCCAAACTTGGTGGAATATCTGGCAATTCAAAGATAACAAACTGATGAATCCGAAATAGGAGATAATGTTTGTTGGACAAAGCTTGCAACACTTGCAAACATTCTCAAAAACAATCAAAGAAAAAGGAAAAATTAAAAAGAACCTATTAATATGTCATCAGGGGAGAAATGAATCGAAAGTGTTCTGACCAGGATTTCAAATGAATAGAAATAATTAAAATATTTTCAGTAGCAGTTTCTAGTGCTGTAAATGAAATGGTGCCAATTTTATGAATTGAAATTTAAAATTCATTTACAATTCAAATATGTGCATTTAAGAAGAGCTTTGAGCAGCTGACTCACTTAAGGACTAATTAACATTGTGGCAGATTTGCTTTCAAGTAAATCTTAGAAGATAACACAATATGGAGTAGTTACTGGAATTATATTAAGAGAACTCCAAAAAACATTAGAAAGGACTCTGGGTTCCTGCACCTGGCCATCCCCTGTACATACAATTGCCAACAAAACATGCCATCTACTGGAGAAATACTTTAAAAGCAGAAATCTTAATGCTTTTGTAGATGCCATTTTACAGGATACATTGCAAATGGACTGATAATAGGCATCATGAATAAGAATGACCTTTTTGTTGGTGAAATGTTTCCATTAATTTCCGAGTCCCTAGATTACTTAAGAATCTTTCTCATTTGCTTTTTAAAAACATCATAGAAATGCGCTGATGTCTGATCAGTGGAGTTTTGTGGTTGTTTGGGGTTTTTTTTGGGTCCTGTGATAAACTCCAAGACTTAACAAGGGTACTTTCAGGCAAGCCTCTGGGATATAGCATTAATCACAGTAATTTGTCATCGTTATGTTCAAAGATACAACTGTCTTTCTGTTAGTGAGTTTGTAAAGGCTGGAGGCTGTAAAGACAGGATTTCTGGTTATAACAATATTGTCTCCCGATAAAGTTTGCATTTGATTTTCTAAAGGGATTAGGTTTTCACATCATTTATTTCAAACAATACTAAGAGCCTTGTGCTAGGACTGGCGTTTATCTAATATATATGCTATATTGTCTGAAATCCTAGCTTTTATCTTGTTTTAATTTGCGGTGGTGGGAGATGGTAGCTTTCCATTTTTTTTAATTCACACTCGGCATTTCTTATGGCGTACTGTATCCTAAAAGTAGCAGTTTGACCTTTTAGAAATTATTTCTGGATGACACCACAATAATTACCTTAAGAAGGAACAATTTGAAGAGGTTACCAGGAGAAAAGCTGACTCATCTTTTTGGTTTGGTGATATAATGTTACAGTGCCATAAACTTCTTATTCCAAGCCATAAACAGTATTAGCATCACTTAGTTACAGGCAGAAAATATACTGTTAAACTTCTGTAGGTAAAATTTTCTATTTTGCTTAGTATTTCTCATTTTTGTTTGGTTTCATCTTTTGGAGGGCAGTCCGAGATTATTGTTTGCTACTAAGCAACTATACAGAAGGTGAATGGAAACTGAATTAGTTCTTCTGTTGTTGAAGTTTCCAAACATTTTTGGTTTTGTGATTGCTAAATTGGATGTTCTCTGCTTTGCATATGTAAAGATAATAAAAATGAGCAAAACATGCTAATACAAATGAATGTAAATTGTAAATGATCCACAGTTAACCAGTTTGTGTCTCACAGGTGTTAGAGACCTACATGTTTCACTCTTTTCTTAAAGCTCGTCTGAACAGAAAGATGGATGCTTTCGCTCGACTTGAGTTGAGTACCCAGTCTGAAGAGGATAGGTAAAGCTTTTAATTCCTTATTCTGGTTTTGAATCTTCTGTTGTTATCAGGGATAAAATATTGGTATGAGATCAGGTCGTCTATGAATAAGATTATGACTAATTGATAGGCTGTTTTATTAAGATTACTGTAAAAGGGGGATATGCGTGTGTCCAGCCATGGCTGTTGAAATTGTAAATCGGTACCATAATTGTAATTTAATACTGTTATTTAAAAAAAAATCAAGTAGTAATTTAGTGTGTATGTATACTGAATTTTAAAACTAGCTATACTTTTTTAAAAAAACTTTTCTCAGATTAAACTTGATGTTTCATACCCCAAGAAGACTGACTATGGAGAAGATGGCTTCTAAACAGTTTAATCCACAGTACAAGATCAGTAGGCGTATGGTAATCAGTATGCCTAATTTGCAAGATATCAAGCTGCCAGAGGGCCCTACTAGAAATTCTTCGCTTCGAAGAGTAGAAACAGGTGTTGGTAAGAGAATAATGTGTTGGACAAATACAGTGTCTTTTCTCTTGTCTTTATGGGTGACATCCCGTAATAATTTTCACAGAAACAGTGCCAGATGGTGGGAAGAAATGGCGAGCTGTGTCGTTTTGAGCTGGGGCCTATCTGTGCTTCTTACTGCATGTTAAATCAGTCTGTAGCCTGCTGTAAGTTTTGCTGTGCCATAAAAAATCCTGAATGCTCACAGTAGGTTTGATACTGTAGAATTGCTTCCCGAGTCAGTAACCGTGTTCAGTCCTTACCCCCTTACGTCCAGTTCTTCACTGCCTTTAAACATACCACTGTTTACAAAGCAAGTCCTATAGAAACTGAGTGCTTCCCCTCCACCCCCAAATTGCTATTATTATTGCTATTATTATTATTATTATTATTATTATTATTATTATTATTATTATTATTACTACCACCACCAGATTAGGGAATACTCTGATAATAGGAACAACGGACCTAGAAATATTTGTGTTCCTAGCACAACTGTAATCTTACTTGAATTTCATGTGATGCAATTGCTTGTTGCTGCACTGGGGATTCTTGTTGTTGTTTGTAGTATGGCTGGTTGTGAAGATAGTCGCACTTTTACTCGCTGCTTATACTAATCCATGTACTTCCTTTTGTTTGTTTGCTTTCAGCTGTGAAAATGCCCTCCAAACCAGTCAGTACGTTCAAAATCCCAGAAATCCACTTTCCTCTCATGTTCCAGTGTGTTCACTCTTACTATACAGACTTCTTCAACCATCTCAGCAAAGCTATAAATACCTTACCACCTGATAACTCAGCATTGCTGGCAAGGTACTTCTACCTCCGGGGACTTATTAGCTTGATGCAAGGGAAACTACTGCATGCACTTTCTGACTTTCAGAACCTAGATAAAACAGACTTAAGAATTTTCCCTACTGATCTTGTAAGAAAAATAGTGGAAACCATGCCTCCTTCTGAGCGTTCTCAAGCAGACCGCAAGCCTGAGCTGAAGAAGCTGATAAGTCGAGTGATGGAAAAACAAAGAGAAGTTATGAAAATAGATGACCACGTAAAAAATTTTGAATTGCCAAAAACACACATGCAACTGGATGATTTTGTGAAGCGAATCCAGGAATCTGGGATCGTCAAAGACATAGACACTATACATCGGTTATTTGATGCCCTAACAGTAGGTGAGTACAAGAGACATTTCTAGTGACCGGCTGCATTGGTGCAATGACAGTTTCAAACCTTCGGTTTTTTATGAACGAAAATAACATTTTTGTCTCCGGTTGGTTTTAATCATTATTTAACATTTTTCTAGGCCTCTAAAAATGCACGATATGTGAGCTTTATGGACAATTTAATTAGGATAATTATGGAGAACAGGTTTAATGTATACAAGAATGTTTATACTTGCATCCACAATAAAGACAAGGAATCTACTTATATTTGGGCACACAGTTTACAGTTTTTCAGGTTGTGCAAGCAATGTAGTTTTGTGATCTGGTGGTATGCAGTCCTGCTTTGGCTTAGATGTTGAGTAAAGTGAATATAAGGCTCTCCTAGCTGCTAATGGAAAACACCTCTGTGTTGTGAAACCACTAGGTAATGTGGCTGCCAAGGTGGCAGTCTGTTAAAAATAAATGAATAAAATCCAGAATTCATGTAGCTACAGTTAAATTCCTCTTGGATGTTCATCATAGTAAAAGGAGAGGCTACATTTGTATTTGAGAGAACTTTCTTCTCTCCTGAATGTGATCTGAATCTTGTGATTCATTTCTAAAAACCTAGTTTGAGAATGCTTTTATAAAATACTATTCAATTCTCTTTCCGTGCCTAGTTACTCTGGTAGCTGTTACATTTTGTGGCCACAAAGGATTAAACATTGGTGAAAATAGCAAGACTATATCAAGACTTTCTGAAACGAGAGGTAGCATATGTCTCATAAGAATTTGTGTTTGTTTGAGATTCTGCTGTCCAAACGCTTGAATTCTTAGAGTAGTTAATTACTTAGAATACCTGTTGCTGAAATCTTTAGCTGTTAACAACTTTCACTTTTATTCCAGGTTGGTAAGTATGTGATATAGTAGCATTCAATAGAATAAAGAACTGGAAAGTCGTAATGACAAGTATTCAGTTCAGTAGGGAAGTAGGAATCCTTTCCCATTGAGTGACTGGATTTTTGGCATGAATTTAAAAAAGCAAGACTGACACAGGGTTTTCTCCCTCCCTCCTCCGTAGAATAGGGTGGGAGGATACCAGATGCATGAGACCTATGGTCTAGGCTAACTACAGAGGAATCTTTCTACCTCAAGAGAAGAATTTTGTCTCTTAACTGATTTCTACTCCTCATTTTTGTAGTTTTGACACCTCACTTACCCATTATGCTGTTAGGGGCGCAATTTGAAAGTTAGTGTCTTTTTAAAGCTACCTTTCTGTGCAAATCTGTATGAAGGTTTCTCACAGTAAACAAGTTTTAAAAATGTTTTAGGACATCAGAAACAAATCGATCCTGAAACATTCAGAGATTTCTACAACTACTGGAAAGAAACTGAAGCAGAAGCTCAAGAAGTGAATCTGCCACCAGCCGTAATTGAGCATCTAGATAAAAATGAATGTGTCTACAAGTTGTCGTGCTCAGTTAAAACTAACTATGGTGTAGGAAAAATAGCTCTGACGCAAAAGCGCTTGTTCCTTTTGACTGAAGGAGGACATCCTGGCTACGTCCAGATTGCTGCTTTCAGGGATATAGAGGTGAGCATTGAGTAACTTCTTGTTCTCTTGCATGCCTAAGAATATAGGCCGTGTTCCATTCTGCTAGGAGATCTGTCTCTCAAGAGTTTCAGTAAGGAGTGTAGGAAAAACCTCTGAAGTCACTAACTTAAAAGTGATTAGATAAAGTTCTGGGTCTTTGAACCAAGATTTTCAGACCTGATATAGCACAGTCTGCGAGGTGCTACAATGACATAGAATGAAAATCTAGGGATCATAACTTCTCGACGTGCAGGAAGGTGCAAAGCACAGCTTTGGGATATAGAGCTAGAGAAGTTTAATAACATGAACGTTAAGTGTGCTTATTTGCCTGTGGTGTCAGCGAGCCAGCTTGTACC
>VZSC01012489.1:26815-59691 GCA_013398225.1 Steatornis caripensis
GGGGGGGGGGGGGGGGTGGTGGTGGCGGGTTCAGTCGTGCTTTTCTTCGTAGTGTGAGGCTTCTACATGGAGCTCTAACGAAGCAAATGGAATGAGTGGATTTATTAGTTGTATTTCACACAGCTTAAAAGCTTCCCTTGCAATCCCAGTTAGCTAAGTACTCAGTCATCAACGAAGAATAGCTCTGAATAGCTTTGAAGTGTAAGATGAAACCGTCAGGTGAGCTCAACAAATAGATGAGAACGGGCACAAATTCATTGTGAAAACTGTGTCATTCATTAACTGGTGATGTAAGTTCCAGAACACAGATGCGCTTCATTAGAAAGCTGCTCTGCCTAAGAATGGTTTTCTCATGCGTCTCCAAAAGTGGTTTATTTTCTTTTACCTCTCTCATCTTGTCTGCTTCATTTCTAGGGCATCTTGACCCTTCAGAAAGACCTGGCAATGCTCATCCGAAACTATGGTGTGCTTTAAATGAGGGGAAAGTGGTGGTCTTCGATGCATCTACCTGGTCCATTCAACAACACTGTTTCAAAATGGGCCGCTCTAAACTGGTAAGACTGGCACACATATCACCATTGCTGCTTTAGCTTGATGGTTTTTTTGCTATAGCCTGCATGTCCCTAGGCCACTGGATGCATTTAAGGAACGCTGTACTGTCATTTCTTAAAAGTTATAGAAAGACACTTGAGTTGTTTGGGCTTCAGTGAACTTGGAGAAATTGAGTTTTTTGGGAAAAATGGAGAGGAGAGAAAATGGATTCATAACGAAACAAGTCAGCTGGTGGGAAGCGATGGATTGGATAGTGAGAGGGCCTGCTGACCTAATGGCTATGGATTCTTGAGGCAGGAAGGCAGGTCTGAAACACTTGAGGAGAAAGAATAATGGAGACAATCAGTATAAAGAGAAGATGAGACAAGCCCTGAGAGTGGATGAAAAGTCACCTGTGCTGAAGAACTGGAAAATGGGGAAAGGTGTAAGGAAACCAGGTGAATAATACTGAAAGAGACGTGACGAAGATGGTGAGGGGACTGGAGCGTCTCTCTTATGAGGAAAGGCTGAGTGCCTTGGGTCTGTTCAGCCTGGAGAAGAGAAGACTGAGAGGGGATCTGATCAATGCTGATCAATATCTAAAGGACGGGTGTCCAGAGAATGGGGCCAGGCTCTTTTCAGTGGTGTGCAGCAACAGGACAAGGGGCAAAGAGCACAAACTGGAGCACAGGCAGTTCCAGCTGAACATGAGGAAGAACTTTACTGTGAGGGTGCCCGAGCCCTGGCGCAGGCTGCCCAGGGAGGTTGTAGAGTCTCCTTCTCTGGAGATGCTCAAACCCCGCGTGGACATGTTCCTGTGCCCCCTGCTCTGGGGGCACCTGCTTTAGCAGGGGGTTTGGGCTGGGGGATCTCCAGAGGGCCCTTCCAGCTCCTACCATTCTGTGATTCTGTGATTACGCTCTATCGCTCAACCAGCAGTTGCTTGTGAAAGACCATCTGAGAAGAATAACTGTCTATGAAAGGGGAGGCTGAACCAGAGCTGCAGACTTAAGTGAAAAACATGCAGTAGAGAGAACACACAGGAAAAGGGATTGGATAGGTCACTTGTGTGAAAGCTGAGAAACATCACTGTGGATGAGGGTGGGTGACAGTCAGAAAGTGAGAGGTAAAGCTGGTGGTGAAGGGCTGGGTGGAGGGAAGATGGAAATCCAGGAGAAAAGTTGGATACCGACCTGTTCTAAAGAAGACAAAGAAAAGAGGAAAGTTTGGAATTGATGGGACTCGGGAGGGAGAGAAATTAAGAGCTCCTGAACATTCCAGAGACAGTGGAGAAGGCGGCAGTATTTTCTTAGACACCGCTTCTAACTGAAATAGGAAGTATGTTTATGTCAGATGGTTCGGAGGGCTTCCAGTCCAGAAGAGAGAAATACACTGACCTCTGTAGTTTCCCCTGATGCCCTTTGTAACTTTTACTTTGTTTGAGCCAGGAAACAGCTTTGAGTCAGTTACCAAGGTACATTATTAATCCTGTTTACTGAAGGATAAAGAGATCTGTCCTTTGTCATTATTTGTAGAGCAGAGCAAAGGAGAGAAGCTGAGTCTTGATCTCTTACTGTAATGACCAGAAAACTGTAGCATCTTAATATAGCCTTTTCCCATGTTACATTGAAGAGTGATTTTTCTTCTAGGTTTTATTTAATCCTGCTTTTTCTCCGCAGACTTGTATGATAATGGTAGAACAGAGTCAGATGTGGATCGGTTCTCAAGACTCCATTATTTATATAGTCAACACCCACAGTATGTCCTGTAATAAGCAACTGAATGATCATCGTTCTGATGTTACAGACATCATTGTGGAGAAGAAGAATGGAATACCCAGGTATATTTAATTACGGTGTTTTCTTCTTAAAAATACATATATAAGCATTCTGAAGGACGTCTGTACCACTGGAAGAGTCATAGACATGTGGAGAATCTTCCTGTGGTTAAGCAGAAAGCCATTTTATGTAGCTAGAACAGTATTCTCCAGTCTAGAGAATTTTGCCTACAGTGAGCAGAAGGCTAGTTAAGTATCCAAATGATACAGTATTGTGCTTTAATTATTTGACTGAAACAAAGGCAAAAAGTTAACTTGTGCTCAAGGAAAAGGAGCCCATATAGGAAACCAGTGACTGATTTTCCTAGACGTTGGAAAGAATTTGTTGTTTTAAACGAAGGAGGGCTTATCCTGCTAACATAAGCCTTCATTTAGCCCGTTTTTGTAGCTCCTATATTGCATATGGTAAACTAAGAATTTCCTTTTTAAAGAAAGAACATTATGTACTTTGGAATAAAGAGGATATAGGACTGCTTTTTTGGACGAGGATGAGAGTGGCCAGGAATTGGCAGCATCCAGCGATGAATCAATACAGATGCAGTTTAAAGACCACTTCATTTTTGCTTTGAGCACATCATTGACTAGATGTTTACAGCATGCTTCTGGATTTTTCCTGCGTGATTGCACAAGGAATAATACATTTATTGTTTTGGTCAGGCAAAATGCTTTTGATCTTGTGGTAGCACTGGGAAGAGTGTTGGCTGCAGGCCTTAACCTGCTGTCTTCCCGTGGGGGCGGCAGCTCCCAGGCCAGGCCAGACACCGGTCATAAGCTTTGCCAGCAGTGCAGCAGGTGTAACTGGGTTTCAGGGAGAATTTGCTTAGGTGGTGTTGGAACCTTCTGAAAAAGGTTTTCTCATCTGAAGACAACAGGTAAAAACAAAACCAAAAGGGATAGTTAATTTGTTTTCTCAGGTGCAGTAGCAAAGAAAAAGAGTTTTGAGATATTTGTGTCCTAACTTGAGGGAAAAAGAGAGAAAATCCAACAGGCATCAATGTTCAGGAGAATTATGAAGCTTTTGTTGTACTTAACTCCTCATGCGTGCTGTAGTTCACTTAGAGCGCTGAATTAGCCTGCAGTGTTTCCAGTGATAGAGTTTGTAAAGTATATTCTTAAGGCAAAGAAAAAAATTATCTGTACCAGAGTACTTTTGTTCCAGTAGGAGACATAAGCAGCCTGAAAGGTGGATGCCTGGCTGCAACCCGGAGCTGTCGGTTGCTTAAACACACTTTCAGCTGTGTAGAGCCAGCTCCCTAGAATATATTGAGGGAAGAAAAAAAGTTGACATCCCTCCCTACGCATCTTGGTGGTCACAGGATGGACGTGCTCCTGTCCACTCAAGGCTCTGGTTGCTTCGCTTAAAAGAATTGAACGAGTCTAATTGTTCGCTGTTGAAACAATGATAGTATCTGGCACTGAAGCCTTTTGGACTTCGGTCCATTTTCTGTTGGAAATTTTAACGGTGCTTTCCTCTTCCAGTCTCTGAAATGAAGACCATTAATTTGGCTTACTGTAAAATTGGTTATTTTGCAAGTCTTTTCTGCATAGGCACGGTGTTCTGAACATGAATGTCCACTGTACTGTTGTTACTATTTTTTTTAATCTGTACCAACAGTGAAGCGTATTCAAGCAGTTTAGATGGAACGGTGATTGCTTGGAACATCAGCACTCTGAAAGTTAACCGTGTCTTTCAGCTGCCCTGCCAAAATCTCACTTCTATCAAGCTTCATAATGACCAACTGTGGTGCTGTAAGTTCATTCCTCAAATAATGTAAAAAAAAAATTATTACATCTTCACATAATAGACTGTTTTATTAGACAAACAATACATTAATCTCAAACTCAGACTTATGTGTACATGATGTTCTTCCCTCATTCTCCTCTTAGTCTGTTTAAGCAGCCCTCTGTAGGTAAGGCCTCCGAAACACTTACACAGGTGGCCAGCTTGGATCGCTGCTGGAGGTCCTGCCCCTGCTGCAGGATGTGGCTCCTGGCTACACTATTTTTGTCTGACCTCCCCTGGCAATGCCTGCAAATTCAAATGGAAAACTGAGAAAATATTTTTAACGACTAGAGCGGCAACAGCAGTTGCAAATCTTGTTTGGTATTTCAGCTAGACTTTGTGGTGTTGGTCTGACTTGGTAATCCCCAAACCTGCATTTTGGCCACTTCTAGAAATACCATCCCTTCTGCAGGCATTTAGATAAATGAAGTAAAGCTTTGCGCTAGGGTAAAAGGTCATCTGGAAGCTGATTTGTAAATGGTCACCGATTCAAGAATTTTGCACTGATTCTCAGTACTGCCATACACAAGAGCCTGGATCCAAACATATCGTAACAGAACAGCAGCTAAAACCTTGGGAAATTCCTGGTCCTGCCATGGGCAGTAGCAATGCCACCATTGCTGTGGTGGGTAAGGATTCAGCCCTGTGAACTTTGTAGCGCAGACACTTGGTCTCAGTTCTGTAGATGAAAATAAATGCGTACTTGAGAACCTAAGTATGAGATGTCCTAAGTTTTAAGGAGTTTGTTTCCTCTCCTCTCATCATTTTTGGACTCTAAACTAAAATAGTCTATGCACTGCAGAATAGCGAGTAGCGTTTGGAGAGAGAACAGATCTAAAAAATAGATACTGTGAAAAACTGGAAGAAGTACCTCAAAGATGTCACTGTTGATTGAGAAACAAGACAGTTGTTAGGTGCATCCATTTTATTTTGCCTTTTTTCTCCATGGTTTATAGAGGTGGAGGAAGTAGGCTCTTCTGTTACTAACCCTTTATCTTTAATATTGAAGGTACTGGAAGTTGCATTCTTGTAGTGTCTACTTATGAATTTCAACTACAGATGAAAATTGAACATAACCTGAAGGATGTGTGTTCCTATTTTCTCTGCTTCCAGCTCTTTCCTGAGGTATTATTTTTAAACTGATAACAGAGTTTAAACGAAGCACTACTATGTGGCATTACAAGTCATAGTTGCTTATCACAACATACTTCCCGTCAGCAGTGCTCATGTTAAACATAATCTTTCTGTGTTTTAGAGAGACGAAGTGTGGGCGTCTTATTCAGGGAGTAGTGACCTGTATATTTGGAACACCAAAGACTTCGCAAGTACACCTCAGAAGATTCATCTTCAAGATTGCTCTGAGATAACTTGTATGATACGAGTTAAAAATCAGGTGAGAGACATTTGGGCTGTTTTTACCTGTTGTGAAATTCTTTACTAAAGTTTTGTTTGCTTGCAGCTCTGATGGGCTGTCATCAGTTAGATTCCTTACTGGGTGTTTCCATGCATACTGGCTTGAAACATTGATTCCTCTTTGAAATCAGGTAAGCTAATGACTGCCCAGCACAACTGGCTGTTACAGGGATCACCCAAAATGCGTGTCAAGCCAAAAGCTCATGAGTAATTAAATGCGTGGTGACTTTTATGAGCCATTGACATTTTCAGCCATAGAAATTGAAAGTTTAGGTCCCTTGATGTTTGATCTCATGGCTCCTAAGACTAAGCCTTGGAAAAGGTTAATAGACAAACAATAAATGCCAATTAGCTGGCCTATTTTTGTAGATGACCTTTTTCTGGTTTAGTTACCACGTTCTAACTCAACAGAGACCAAAGGAGCCAGTGCCTTCCTACCTTAGCATCTTTTGTCCCTGTCATTATTGGCCTCAGGCTGTGTACCTGCTCATTCTGCATGGTCTTAGTAGCTGTGCAGATTGTAGTTGTGATACCACATAGACAGATTTAGGGCTAATTTGAAAATTAATAGCTAATATATATACTAATATATACTATTGGTGGGAAAGCAACTTTCTGAATCTTTTTCTCAGATTTTCCCTCCTCCCCTTCCTTCCTCAAAAATGACTTTTTTTCTTGAAGTGCCTCATGAGATAGGGAAGCTTTCTGTGTATTCAGCCCTTGGTTAGATTTGTGAACTAAAATGGAAAAACCTTTTGAGATATCCTTCCCCAAAGTAGAGATGGATATATTTAACCCCTGTTTTAACGGAGTTAGAAGATTGTTTGGAAACCCCAAGGTACTGAGCTCTCTGTTGTTCTACTTAAGAACTTTATTCCTTTTCTCTTCCACCCACCTTAACTAACATAGTAGTCCAATTCATTGATACAAAAGGAGCAACTGGAAAATATCCCTGTGTGATCAGTGTCCTGAACCTGGGTGTTCAGTGTGCCATCTTTCAGCCTCCTGACAGCTCAGCAGCCCTCGTTGTCCAAGGGGGAGACTGGAGCATGTTGTAGTAGCTGGAGCACCCATACTCCTCTTCTACACAGCATGACAGTTACTGGGAATGAACTTGCAGCCTCCTAAAGGCTAACAACAACNCTCCCGACAGCTCAGCAGCCCTCGTTGTCCAAGGGGGAGACTGGAGCATGTTGTAGTAGCTGGAGCACCCATACTCCTCTTCTACACAGCATGACAGTTACTGGGAATGAACTTGCAGCCTCCTAAAGGCTAACAACAACATTGATATGGTTGTCTGCCACAGTCTTGCTTTTAAGTGCTTTAATTAAAAACAAGCCATTGTTTGTCTTTAAGAAACCTGAGACAAAACAAATCACAGAATGGTAGGGGCTGGAAGGGCCCTCTGGAGATCCCCCAGCCCAACCCCCCCGCCAAAGCAGGTGCCCCTAGTGCTGGGTGCACAGGAACGTGTCCACGCGGGTTTGAATCTCTCCAGAGAAGGAGACTCCACAGCCTCCCTGGGCAGCCTGGGCCAGGGCTCTGGCACCCTCACGGTGAATAAGTTCTTCCTCATGTTCAGCTGGAACTGCCTGTGCTCCAGTTTATGCCAGTTGCCCCTTGTCCTGTCATTGACCACCACTGAAAAGAGCCTGGCCCCATCCTCTGGACACCCACCCTTTAGATATTGATAAGCGTTGATCAGATCCCCTCTCAGTCTTCTCCAGGCTGAACAGACCCAAGGCACTCAGCCTTTCCTCACAAGAGAGATGCCCCAGTCCCCTCAGCATCTTTGTTGCCTTCCCCTGGACTCTCTCCAGTTGTTCCCTGTCTCTCTTGAACTGGGGAGCCCAGAACTAGACACAGTACTCCAGATACGGCCTCCCCAGGGCAGAGAAGAGGGGGAGGATCACCCTCCTGGACCTGCTGGCCACACTCTCCTTAATGCGCCACAGGATGCCATTAGCCTTCCTGGCCCCAAGGGCACATTGCATAATGTGTCTATCTGAAATAGGATGCTTTCTGGCTGGCGTGCATTACTAGTGAGTACTTACTAGTGAGTATTTACCCGGTACAAAACTATGCACAAGAAGACCACAGCTGTTTTCGGCTGCGCCAGACCAGGCACATCTAACCCCATTTTCTGCCTTTAACGGTGGCAACAGCAAAGCTAGGTAGGGAGAGCATGTGAACCTGGCCTTTATCTGCAGTCCATTCCCCTGAAGCTCCCTCATGGTCCATGGTTCTTGTTTAGGGGTACTAAAGTGTACACCTCTGCCTTGGTCTTTTACTGTCTATCTTTGAGCCCAATCTCTGTGGATCTGATTTTATTTTGAACTTGATGATGCCACAGCTTCCTGTAGTAGCAGCTCCAGAAGTTCACTGCCAGCCATGTACAGAGGAGTACTTTCTTCTAAGTGAAACTGAACTCTCACCATTTTCCACATGCCATTTACTCACAGAACGTGTTGAACAATGGTTCTGCATTCTGCTTATGTGCGCTTTTGTGATTTTGTAAACCTTAATGTGATCCCTCCTGAGCTGCCTTCTCTCCAGCCTAAGGACTCCTGCATTTTTCCATCTTTGCTCATGGGACAGCTGTTCCTTTCTCTTCATAAGTTTTAGTTACTCTTCCCTGGATTTCCTCTGTCCTTGCAGTGCAGAGAGCAGGAGTGCACACAGCACTTAAGGTATGGGCATGCTGTGGTTTATGCAGTGGCAAAGTGACACCTTCTGTCTTTACTCCCTGTACTGGGTCTGTGGAACAAAAGGCAAGACGAGTCGCTGAGGCCAGCAGCTCTGGTGCTAGCACGATCAGCAGCAGAGCCCTCCAGCCTGGTGCACAGGGGGGTTTCGTGAGCTGGGAAGACCTGAGGGGAGCGGAGAGACCCACCAGGAGCCTGCAGCTCATGCGCAGGCGTGATGATGCATGGCGGCTGATGCGACTGGGGCAGGACCAGGAGCAATGGTGGCCAAGCCCCCACACCTATAAAAGAAGCCCCTGGGGAGCGCTAGCAACCAGAAGCACCTCAAACAGGGCAGGCAAACAGGGCAGTTCGAGCAGGAAGGGCACTGTAACTCTGCCAGCTCGATGAGGGAGCAGTGGTGTCCACCCAGCAGAAGGCCACGGCCTCTCTGAACTCTGCACCCACCATGTCTGACACAGCTTCTCAGACAGAGCTCTGGTGGGAACATGCTGCCACCTCAGTGTCCGGCTGCAGGGTGGGCCCTGCTCTTATCCCAGTACCAGAGGGGAGCACTGAGCACACCTGTAGGAGGTGTGCCGAGGTAGAGGAACTCCTCTGCTTAGTGACAGAGCTCCGGGAGGAGGTGAATAGTTGAGGAGTATCAGGGAGTCTGAGAGAGAGAGACATGAACTCCAGCGTTTACATACATATAGTAAAGGTTCAGTGTTTCCCTTTTCCAGCCTAGCAAGAGAAAACCCTCATTGTATCAATGTGGCACATAAAACTTCTTGACTGTGTCCTAGACTGAAACGTAACGTATTGAAAATGATTGTGGTTTGGTTTTGTTTTGATTTGACTCCAGATGTGGGTTGGCAGCAGTGGAAGATCACAAGGCAAAAGCAAAGGGAAGATCTATGTGATCAGCGCTGAGAAGAAGACTGTGGAGAAAGAGTTGGTTGGTCATGGCGATACAGTAAAGGCACTGTGCTCGGCAGAGGACAGATACGTCCTCAGCGGCTCTGGAAAGGAAGAAGGGAAGATTGCCATTTGGAAAGCTGAATAGTTAAGCTGTTCAAAATATGTCTGCCTGTGCCAGAAAAAAGTGAAGACCTCAGGCTGTGTTTACTCCAGCGTTTTGTGTGTATTTCAACCACCTGTCAGTGTTATTTTTTTTGTATTTATTAAGTTATCTTAGTACCTACGTTGTTGTAGAAAATGGAAATAGAAGCGAATCTCTCCTTGCACCTTGAGCTGCTCCTGCGCGTTTGATAAAGAAACGGAAATGTGAATAGAGGAGTCACTGGCTTTAAACTTGACGCGTGGCGTTGTGAAGGGTCGGGGTTATAGGCCAGACTGCGTGGTGCAGACGGCATGGAGAGCCAAAGCCAGCTCAGTGATTCCACTGGAGCTCTTTTTGGGCAGTGCGTGGGTTGCCTGAAAAGTGGGATTGGACACGGTCTTTACAGTCTGCGGTAGCTGGAAATGGTCACCGAAAAGAAAAACCTAAGTGCATTTGTTGGATTTATGGAGTTTACTGTAAATGCTGAGTGTCTTTCTGAACTAGCAGCTACATTTAGCTGGGAAGACTGTCCATTACCCCTGTATGGATATTATGGTGCTGTATTATTTAAAATGTAGACACAGATGGGCTCTCCCTGATAGCACTGAAAGCTCCCTGATGGTGAAACAACATACTTGGATATTTCAGTGACTCTTTTACCTTTTAAACTTGCTTTTCCTTTAAAAACAATGCACAGTGCTTGGCATTTGTAACAGTTTGTGCACCTCATTTTTGTTTTTTTAAATCTGAAGCACTTAATTTATTTAATGTCTCTATATATTATACTTGCTTTTGGAAGCAACCTTTCAGTTCAGGCAAGCGAACCTCTGCCGCACCTCCCTTCAGTCGCTGCTTCTGTAACCAGAGGAATTGCTGTTATTTTGTGCGGAACCTGCTTAACTTTTAAGTACTGCAGAGTCATCAAACGACTCCTTAATCACCAAAGCGAGTGTCACAGGATTGCAGTCGAGAGGATTCTCTTGAGCAGCGTTGCCTCATCGCTTCCTAACGTACGTTTTTTTTCCACTGATGACAATTTACAAGTAAAACAACAAATCTATGCAGAATGGTTTTATCTGTATTAGTGCCGAGTAAAGTGGAATACGGTATTTAAAATACTTTAAATAGAAGGAAAAAATGGGTTGCTACTTTTGTTAATAAATATAAACCAATGGAGGCTTAATAGAAATGTAAACTAGTGGAAATATACTCCAGGTAATAGTTCTAACTCTTTCAGTGTGCTGATGGAAGGTTTTATCATATGATGGTAACTGAAATTTTACCTTCTTAGTTTTTTTTTTCCCCCCAATTTAAGAAAATTAAACACTATATTGATACTCTGGCCTCTCTTTGTCCTTTTTCCTGTGTAACTCCATGCACAATACAAGAACGATGATTTTTAGGACTCGCTTGCATCCTGTCTGTGTGCTATGGACAGTAATTGCCTGGGTTTTTCTCTCTGTGTATTCTCCTTTCTAAAACCAGCTTCTGCTAGTAACGTGTCCTCCTTTGAGCCCCTCGTCTGTAACTTTCAGGTTCCTTATTACCTCCCCGTGCAGCTGGCTGGCTGGAAGTGGTAAGTGAAGTAATAAATTATTTACGGAATTAAAAGATTTCTCTATAGAGACACACAAGCGCTGCTAATGAAATTTCACTTGCTGCAGAGATGTGCTCGGCCACACCAACCTGCCACCTGCCTGGCATTGCCTTCACTGATTTTTGTTCCTGCCAGACTTTCTAAATCCGGTTTTGCCTTCTCGACTGGTTTGTACCCAGCTTGTGGAAATGTTGGATGACAAAACTAGCAAATGTGCACGTTTATGCTTGTAAATTCTTTTATTGATTAGACTCCAAAGTGATTTATTGAATAGGAACTTAATTTATTGAGATGTCCCATTTCTGAAAACTCTGATTTCTTTGATACCAGCTGTTGACCACACATACATAGGAGAGAAGAGTTTAACTATGTCAGAGAAAACCATGAGATATTAAGATCCTTCAAGAAAACCCAACCTCAAGAGCAGGAGGACCAGCAGTACAAATTCAACTGACCTGAGGAGCACAACGCCGTGTTGGTTTCTCTCCCGGTGTGACAAGAAAGCTCGGGTAGGTGTTCACTTACCGTCTGAGCTTTGCTCCGGCATTACAGCTGTGGAAACGAAGCTGCAGGAACAGCGCTGCGGAGTTCTGTTCAGTGGGGTTTCGCTTGCTTCTCATGGGCCTCTTGGTGGTGGTAAAGCACAGGTGAAGGGATCCTTGGATCTGTAGCGGTCCTCAGAGCTGCTCTTTGCGACGATGGCTACTAAGAGCGTGCCAGGTCTAGTTGCCAGTGCGCAGCTGGCACTGATCCTACTGACTGGTACTGGCTCTTGTGTACTTGTCTCTCCGCCCGGCTGTTGTTTCACCTTGGGGTAAGGTGTTTGAGGCAGAGACCATTCTGGTTGCACTCCTGTAGTACTTAGCAAGAGGCTGTGTTGGCCCATAGCAAGGACTCCCGCAAATTGCGACACTATAAAATAGTTGACGGCTTGGATTTTGTAAGCCTTTTGGTGAGCGTTTCACTGAAAAAGCAGATTGTCAGGGCTCGAAACAGGCTGACGAACAGTGAGAAATTTTTATGCTCTACTCTCAAAATAGTGTTTAGAGGTTGCTACCTGAACAGAAAACAGAAGCTTTACAAATATTTATAAATTCATGGATGGACCAGACAGAGCCACTGCATCCTGCCCGTCTGTCTTACAGGCAGGCACCTTTTCTCTTTTCCCTTGCTCAGGGAGATTTTGGCTCCTCTCTGCGTGTCTCCAAGTAATTGCCTCCCAGAGAAGGAGCAACATCCTTCCAAGCAGCAAGGTGCCCCTTGTAGAAGAGGAGGCAGTAGGTGACCGGTCTGAGCACACTCGATTTCTCTCTTGCCCTAACGCTGAGCTGCTGTTGGGGTCGGTCAGTGCCCACATGAGCCTCCGGCCTCCCGCAGTCCAGCTACGGCGCCATCCCCTTCTCTGCCTCTGTCAGGTGTTACCCGTTTCTGGGCAGCCAGCTGAAGTTCAGGGCTAATGTTTGTTTAACTCCTTTTTGCTGTTGATTTTCCCCTGGTCTCCTGAACCGGCAGAACGTGAGGGGAGCGGAGAGACCCGCCAGGAGCCCGCAGCTCGTGCCACAGCGGCTGAGGAGACCTGGTCAGGGCCAAGAGCAATGGCGGGAGATTCAAACATGGTGTAATGGAAACTAGACCTTGGTCAGTGAGGTGAGCAGCTCCGGTGCCAGCACCATCCGCAGTGCAGAGCTGTTGTGCGGTGTATGGTGGGGGTTCTGAACAGGGGGAACCTCAGGGGGAGCAGAGAGAGCAACCAGGAGCCCAGGAAAAGGAAAGAGTGTGGACACTGGAAGCAAGGACAGATGACATGGGAGGACTACAGAGAGCAGCCACAAGTGAAGAGATCTGAGGATATGGACTGATGGCAGGTTGAATATGAGTCAACAGTGTGCCCTGGCAGCCAAAAGGGCCAACCGTGTCCTGGGGCGCATCAAGCACAGCGTAGCTGGCTGGTCGAGGGCAGTGACTGTCCCCCTGTGCTCTGCGCTGGCGCGGCCCCACCTCAAGTCCTGTGTGCAGTTTTGGGCGCCTCAGTGTAAGAAGGACATCAAACTGTTAGTGTGTTTGGAGGAGGGCAACCAAGATGGTGAAAGGTCTTGAGGGCAAGACTGACTTACGAGGAGTGGCTGAGGTCATGGGGTTTGTTCAGCTCAGAGAAGAGGAGGCTGAGGGGCGACCTCATCACAGCCTACACCTTCTTCAGGGGGGGTGGCGAAGGGGGAGGTGGTGATCTCCTCTCTGGTGACTGGCGACAGGACACGATGAAATGGAATGAAGCCACGTCAGGGGAAGTTCAGATCAGGCATTAGGAAAAGGTTCTTCGCTGCGGGGGTGGTCGGTCACTGGAACGGGCTCCCCAGGGAAGTGGTCATGGCACCAAGCCTGTCAGAGTTCAAGGAGCACCTGGACGATGCTCTCAGTCATATGGTTTAGTTTTAGGCAGTCCTACGAGGAGCAGGGAGCTGGACTCTATGATCCTTACGGGTCCCTTCTAGCGTGAGATGTTCTGCGATTCTGTGATTCCAACCAAGGGATGGCAGTGTTTACTTCTAGAAATAACCCAGCTGCGACAACAGAAGCCGCCTGGAAATTCAGGCTGCCTTGTGCTCACCCTCATCTCCTCTGTGGAGCCGTGCAGTGAGGTAGGAAACAGCCCCTTCCTCTGCTTTCCAGCCTGCATTCATGGGCTGCTGTGGGTCCAGGTGTAGGACTTGGCCCCTTCTTTTCCACCAGTACGAATTGAATCCCGCCTTTCCTTGTCAGCCACTTGTAGAGCGAATGAAGCAAAACCCCATCCTCACCCCTCCGTTATGAACTCCTTACCTCTCTTGCTCTTTCTGTACCCATTTCAGCTGCTGCGTTCCCAGCCCTCTNCCTCTGCCTTCCAGCCTGCATTCATGGGCTGCTGTGGGTCCAGGTGTAGGACTTGGCCCCTTCTTTTCCACCAGTACCAATTGAATCCCGCCTTTCCTTGTCAGCCACTTGTAGAGCGAATGAAGCAAAACCCCATCCTCACCCCTCCGTTATGAACTCCTTACCTCTCTTGCTCTTTCTGTACCCATTTCAGCTGCTGCGTTCCCAGCCCTCTTCCCACAGCTGCCCGGGGACGCTGCACACCCCATGGCAAGGAGGGGCTGCTGGCGTTTGCTACGTGGCCCAGATGTGGGTCCCAGCTGCAATGGGGTCAGCAGTTGTCTGGGGGCTGAGGACGAGGTAGGACGTAAGCTGAGGCTTCCCCTCAGTGTCTGGCTTCTCCCTCCGTGGTGCTTTACCCCAGTGCCTCGGTGCAGGGCCCCCGCTCTCGGCAGTGGGTGTGTGGCCTTCGCGCCACCCCAGGTGTCAGGACCAGGACGGGGACAATGCTGCACAAATGCCACTCGGCACTGGTGCAGCTCCCCAGGCCCAGAAAAAGAGGCAAACGCTGCCTGCACAGGGCTGGGAGCCGGAGCAGCAGCTGCCCGCCACTCTCGGCCCCAGGATTTGGGTCGCTGTCCTGCTGCAGCTCGCCTTTCATCGCTGTGGCACTCCAGGGCTGGTTCCCTGCCACGTGGCTGCCCCCGGACCCTTCTCAGGGTGTGACGGACTGCCCAGCACATGGGACCCTAACCTGGATGTGTGCGTCTGTGGTGTCACCACCTGGAAGATGGCGACAGCCCACAGGCGCTGCCTGCGGCCACAGTGAGCTCCGTGCCTGTGAGTGGGTCACGCAGCAAGGCTGGAGCTGCTGGCAAGTTGTGGGGAGTGGGGGTCTGGGAGTGCATGGGGTCTCAGCTCTGCCTGGTGCCTGCATGGGGGCAACCATGCAGCATGCACGACAGGGCCTGATCCTGCAGGGCACAGCTGGGGTGGAGCGGCTCCGCAGAGCCTGCATCCAGCAGCAGCAGCCGCCATGCAGAGGTGGTAACAAGCAGCCTCGGTTTCCCTCTGTAAATACCTAACGACAGCCCTCGGCAGCAGGCGCCACTACCTGCCCTTCCGGCGCTGAGGGCTGGCAATGGACATGGGGACCATATGCCACCCACCCTACCCTCCCCCGGGATGGAAGGGAAGCCACCGCAGCTGCTGCAAAGCCTGAGGGATGCAGGGACCAGCCCTGGCAGGGCAGATTGGGGCTGAGCGGTGGGGAAGATACTGGGCTGCTGGCTGTTCCAGCCTCAGTTCAGACTGGAAAGCAGGGGCAGCGCTGAGGTAGGCTCCTCTCTGAGCTGTTGCCAGCCACTCCAAGGCCACCTCGAGCTATTTCGTAAGGGCTGTGTGGAACTCGACCAAGAGCTCAGGGAGTGATGCGGCTCCTCTGTCCTCACCCCGTCCTCCGCACTGTCCGGCCAGCCAAGACCCAGCCCCCTGCTCCCACCCTGGGAGGGACCCAGTGCCCCCCGCCGGGGACCGCAGCGTCCTGCTCCCAGGGCCGGGGGTGAGTCAAGTCACGTCTCCTGAGCCAAACGACGTCTTTCTCGCCTCTCCTCCTCGCTGAGGATCACCCTGCAGGAACAGCACCAGGGAGGTTTCTGCTTCCCACTGCTCTCCCCAGGCCCCATCCAGCTGCAGCGCTGGAAAAGATGACGAGGGCTGCCCCATCCTCCCCCTCTCTCAGCTCAGGGGATAGGAGTGATGCACGGATACTCGGAGGAGACGCATGCACAGAGAGGTGCTCAGCATCACGCCTTGCAAGACTCAGCCCAGGCGCGTTCAGCTTGCTTTGCTGCTTTCACATCCCTTTGGCCTCTTCACTTTTAATTGTGCCAGGAGAGGACGGCGACGTGGGACAGTCGCTGCCACTTAATCCCCACTTTGCTTTGGGCTCTGCCAGGTGGTTGGCGGTGAGGATGAGGGCCTAGGGCTCTGCTGAGCCAAGTGGGGCAAGGAGGGGACGCCCTTCCCCTTGTCACAGTTTAACCCCAGCAGGCAACTAAGCACCACCCAGCTGCTTGCTCACCCCTCCCATACTTCATAGAAGCTGTACACTAGCTACCATGAAGAATATTCTCTATCAATCACAGCCAAAACCAGCACAGCCCTCCTCTGGGTCTTCTGCAGGTATTTGGAGCGGCTCTTTCCCTGGCAAGGCAGGGCCCATGCGGTCCTATTGGTGCTGGTGAAAAAGCAAGTTCCTAACCCAGGCCCAAAGTCAGATTTATTGCATTTTATGTTTTCACTTCTTCCTTAACCTCAGGTCCGGCGTGAAAGAGCGGGGCTGAGCCNTCCACGCAGTCCTATTGGTGCTGGTGAAAAAGCAAGTTCCTAGCCCAGGCCCAAAGTCAGATTTATTGCATTTTATGTTTTCACTTCTTCCTTAACCTCAGGTCCGGCGTGAAAGAGTGGGGCTGAGCCGGGTTCAGCCAAAACTGAACCGCATGCTGTGTGGGCGCTGACTTCTCTGAGCTGCTGATGCTGATTCTGAAGAAGCGCCTCAGGAGAAGTTACAGATCAAATGTGTCAGGTAAACCGCTGGAAATCAAAGCAGGACAATGGAGTTCGTTCTTTGCATTGCAAATTTAACTCTGGTCAGCTGGCATTTGTAATCTGATACAGAGGTCACTCTGGCTTTGGTTAATCAGTTTGGATGTGAACTGGTGTCTTTGGAAGCTGCTTATGGTTGGTTTCAAAACAAAGCCTGGACCCTCTTTCCTCCTGAAACGCTCCCAGGCCCTCCCACGCAGNAACTCTTGTCAGCTGGCATTTGTAATCTGATACAGAGGTCACTCTGGCTTTGGTTAATCAGTTTGGATGTGAACTGGTGTCTTTGGAAGCTGCTTATGGTTGGTTTCAAAACAAAGCCTGGACCCTCTTTCCTCCTGAAACGCTCCCAGGCCCTCCCACGCAGAGGGATCCCACACCACGGTAGGGCAGAGGAGTGGGAAAAGGCTGATGTGCTGGCAAAGGAGGGACGAGACCCACCCTGCTGCGACGGCAAGAGCCAGAGCAAGCCCCCTGCCACCCGCTCAAAGGGAAGACCCTACAGCCAGCCCCTCGGCTCTGCTCCTGCTCTTGGCGACGGCACTAGAGACGACGGATTTTGCTGGCTTAGCAGGGGACAGCCCCTGCCCCTCGTCTCCTCCTGGGAAGGGTCAGAGCAACAAGGGCAAGGGCAGAGCGTGCAGCCGGGGACACGGCCTCCCCTCCCAGGCATCACGGGTTTGCTCCTCGATCTGTGCTCCCTCCTTCGTTAAACCTGAACGCTGCAAGCACCAGGTGAATTTATGAAGCGCTTGCAAATGGTGACACCTGGGGTTTTTTTCTGTCAGCTTACATCCAGTAGTAGCGTTTTTAGAAATATTAATTAAGCTTTGGGAAGCAGGTGAGCGTTATTTGCCTTGTACAGCTTCGGGACAAGAAGCAGCAGCGGCGGCGCTGGGCGCAGAGCAGGGAGCCTGCAGCGCTGCCAGCCCTGCCGGCGCGTCACGAAAAGGACGCGCACCTCTACAAACACAGGAGTGCGAGCCACCAACTCTTACTGAAATGTTTATTAAGATCGAACATCAGAACAACGGATCAGAACACAATGTCTCGTGGAGTAGAGTATTTCTAAATTGATTTTTTCTTCTCTATGCGTAAATGAAAAAGATCAAGATTATACAAAAAGAACAGAAAGTGCAGAACACAATTAAACAGTTCTCATGCAACAAATCTTTTTTTTTAACCTTAAAACAGAAAATAAGCTCAACAGTGTAGAAATAAAAAACCATACATACATTACGCCGTCTACGCACTCAAACATTCGTCTGCAACATTACTTTTTCTTTATCCCTTTTTCCTCATAAAACTTAACGTTATGTGTTTAACACATGCTTATAAACATTGCTAAACTCAGCAAGAGCTATTATAGTGCCCCAACTTAATAAGTTGATAAAAAAGTAGTTGTCATATGGCCAGTTCACACAGGAACCAAATATTCTCTTTTTTTTTTCTTTTTTCTTTTCCGCTATGAGATGCCTATATGCAGCTTTCTATTAATATGAGGCATTTAAAATAAGCTGGTCATTTGGCTACCAAAAGGGCTTAGTGTTCATGTTACATCAGAAAAAAAGAAATTAATATTGGGAACCGCCAATTTGTTGAGAGAAACAACCTTTCTGTTCTTTGGGGCTGTTTACTACCATTTGGCTATCGCTGAGGACGGAATAGGTGCAGATTAAATTAGGTGACGCTTAGTTCGGCTAAACGTCCCTAGAGCTTCACCCCCAACTTCGAAATTTAAGAAATAGATGTGTCAGAGCACGTCCAACTGAACTGTGTGCTAGGTTTTTCCTAAAGCTTCAGCAGGTCACAAGGGCATCAAAAGCCTTTTAATTTCAGCGAACGCTCTCTTCTCTGCGGGGGGAAGGTAGTCGAGGCTCAAAGACAGGCGAGCCGCAAGGCTGCTTGGGTCGGGGAACCAAACAAAACTGGTTTCCCAGGAGGTCATCTTCATTTAAATTACAGGAAAAACTGCAATACCTTAACGAGCAGATCTTGCCGCCCTGGCAGATTTCGGTGCGACGTTATGAAAAGGCAACTGAGCCTTTTTGTTATCATCTAACACAATTTCCTAGCTGTCCGGGCCGCAAAACCAAATCGCCAGCTGATGCGTGAGCTCCTGCAGCTCGCCTTTGCCAACGCCTTTGCTTCTTCTGGATGCAACATGAGAAACAGAAAACTTTGGGTAGCTCCACTTCTTAAAAATGACCATTTTCAACACATTTACAAGCGTTCAGCTTTGTCGTTTAAGGAAGAATAACAGCTAGAGGACTCTGTAACCATAAAGTTTCCGCAAAGAAAAATAAAATTTGGTATTTCTTCTACACAGTCATTAATAACATTTCTGTGCAACATTTGGTGTTCGTTACATTTATTTGGCCTATTAAAAGGAAACAAGGACAAAACAGCTGCAAATAAAACCAACTTCTCTTTCACAATAGATACTTCAGATGCCGAAGCTGCTACATGTGCTTGGAATATCATGCAGGAGTTTACTTATTCATTTAAATAGGATACATATTTATAGCTGAGCTCGTCTCACATCGGACTGGGGTGAGGGGAAACCTGGAAGAACTCAGTTGAAAACATGGTTGAGTACAGTGATAATGAGCACACAACCACCAAAGATATTTTGGCCCGAGCAGTGCGTATATAAATGTATATACACACAGATACATATACACGCACACACACACGCACGTAGAAAACCCAACTCCCAGTGACTGAACTACAACTCATTGCGGGGACCGAATGACGGAGTGTCACGCAACCCGGCTGTGCGTCCCCGCAAAACTACTGAAAACGTGAGTGACCACCGAAAACAAACGCTGACCCCTGCGATGCACCTCCGGGAAGGAAGCGCTCCCCCTTCCCAAATTCTCCTCCTGCTTGTACGCGGAGGGACCTCTCCCAGGAACAAACTGTGACTTCCTCCATCTTTATTTGTAAATGTGACCTCAACGCATGTGGCCGCAAGACGCCACTGGAAGCCGTGAATCCTGTCTTTAATGGTGGACGTCATAGGAAGGCCAAGCTCACCACAAACCAAGGGCGGATGCGTTTCTAATGAACTGGAATTTTAATGACGTGCCTGGCAATCATCACTGTTGTTGCTGCTGTCATTCCAAGTGCTGGGGGGACTCGGATCAGATGGGAGAGGAGTGAGAAAGGGTCAGCCCTCGCTTCCATGCCTCCGTGCAAAAGCTCACGCAAGCCTGTTTCATGAAGGGGTCCGCACGCCAGCATCGGCACTCGCGAGAAAACTGGGAGGCGGAATTCGCAGCTGCCTCCTTTTCAGCCCGCCGCACCGGGAATATTTCATTGTCTAGAAAAAGGCTCCAAGTGAAAGGGGAAAAGGACACCGTGTGTTTCAAGCAGCACTAACCTCCGTTGGATTTACTGGCTTCCTCCTTTCTGGTGATGAACAACCCACATCTTTTCCATAACTGCTCACTGCCAGCGCTAGCAAACGACCAGATGCATGTTATTAAAAGGCTATTTAGGTAATAAATCTCTATGAAAGTCATCCAACCAGCAGGAAGAGAAACATTCCTAAGAAATTATTGCTTCTGGAGTCTGAAATTGCCATCCACGAACAGCGCAGATCCGACTGGACTCCTGCGATAACCCAATGGCGCAAAATCCACGCTACGCCTTTCCGAGAGGTTGAAGTTTGAGCTTCTCTACTCACGCACAAAGTATTTCTAGACGTGCAGCTTACCTACTCCAGCACCAGAGAATCTGAGCGCTAATGGCTTCTCAGGCCTGAGGTGTTACACGTCGCCAAAAGGACTGCAGCAGAACATGTTAAAATTGTTTATACAGTATAGAGCAACAGAGAACGAGGCCACTAAACCTTAAGCCTACTGCAGTAAAGGTTCAAAGAGATGGCGCGCGTGGGATGAATCTGACTACACGGTAATACCGACACACAGAAAATGATGCTTATGGGCACCAGGAATAAAAAAAAAAGCCCCTTCAAATCTCTCTTCCCACAACTTCTGCGATAAACACATACAATTGTACTACTACACCTTTTAATCCCGACCAAAAGAAGTAACCATTTCTGTATCAAAAGCTAAGGGACACGTGAAGAAACAAATCATTGCCCACTCTACCCTGAGAAGTGCCGGGGTAGAAAGCAAACCCTCGAATTTGAGAAAAAGCATTACTACGAAAGATCTCAGGAGCCGTCACCGGCAGCACAGGCAAGGCAGCGCGGTGGCTCCACAGGCTGGCCAAGGTACGGGAGGAGATACTTTGGCAGGGGCTCCCCCGAGTTCATTCTTCTGGCAATACTACAAATACTTCAGCGCGTTTACAATGGATTATTATTTCCTTAGGTTTTACAGGGGAGTGAAAGAGCTTCCTGCTACAAGGCAGCGTGCGTATTCACGTGTTACGAACGGTAATTAAACAGCCCCATAAACAACCCCAAACATGGATTTTGACGTCCAGTTCTTAGAAATGAGGCTATGCCAAAGGCTGGCTGGGACAAAATCGGACCTGCCTCGTCTTTGATCGAAACCCTCTGAATTCGCAACGTCCTTCCTCCCTCCTCACCCTTCCCCTGACTGCGAAAGCTAAAAAAATGCGTGTGAGCTCACGCCCCAAACCGGTTTTGCATTCCCTCTGCCAGGTGCGAAGCGAGAGGGAGCTTCGGCTTCTCCTCCCTCTTTGCAGCCAGACCTCGGTCAGCTCGATGGTGCCGTCAAAAGAAGTCGTGCCTTACAAAGGTGCTACGTGGAGTAACTGCGATTTGAAACCACGCCGATCCATGAAGCTCGTGGGGAAAAGGGTAATTATGGCTGGCACCAGTCAGAAGATGCAGGTTTTTAAACTGTAGAAGAACCTTTCCTGAAACAGAGATTAAAATATGGAGTACTTAACAGCGTTCTTTTAACCAAAAGCAGAATCTTCAAGGAGCTTTCCAAAGCAAATATTAAAGCCACTTTAAAATGTCTAACACAGCGTGTATTTTACAAGAATGCCAGTTATAGGTGAAATACAACTCATCTCTGTTATATATGAACATCAATTAAATGTAATTGAGATGATAAAACTCACGGCACAAGTTCAGTTAAAGTATTTCTCACAACTGATTTCTTCAATAAGGTCTCATACTCTTCAGTAGTATTACTCTCCTGTCCGAACACAGTTCACAGTATGTGTTCTAAATAAAAAAATATTCACCTTAAAGGAAAAAAAAAAAAAAGACGACTTTCTCGAGACACTTAGAAAAAAAAAAAAGCCAACCCTAAGCCCTGCGTGACTACGTGTACTTTAGCGCTTGGTGATTTCAGCAGCCTCAAACCAACATTGTCGCCCCTGATAGCATAGGGACATCGGCACCGGCCGAAAGCCTTCAGCTAAGAAACCCACGTATGCCACCAGGAATTGGTCAGCGATGCTGGCCAAGACTGCGCGTTAACTTCAAATATACCAAAACATATGTTTCTTAAATACATTGACAATTCAAGTAATTTATTAAAAACTGCTTTTCGTTCTGAAATATATATTCTTCTTTTGAATGACTATATTGCAGCATGATTTACACGTGCATTTTAAAGTACTGTAGTATGAGATGTTTGAGGCAGCAGAAATCTTACAGCGAGCTGCGATTCGTCTGTTTAGCACATGGATTGACCGCAGCCCAGAGGTCCATGTGAAAACGAGTAAACAGCATCACAAACACTTCTCAGAAGACGACAAACGGAAGTTCAGTTTCTAAAGTCGCTTTAAATGGCTGCTGGATCTCCGAGCTTTGGCTGCCCGTGGGTCGGGGCACGCTGCTAGCGATCCAAATGCTATTTTAAATCAGATTAGCACAACTCTTTCAAGCTCTTCACAGAAAAATGTCTTTGCACTGCAGCTATGTCCTGAATCAAGGGAGGGGGTGTGGAGGTTGTGCTGGCGACACTGGTACAGCAGCTCGGAAGAGCTCCAGCCTACAATTCCTCCAACACAGGGACTAGAACAGCAACACATGCTAGTGGATTGAATTTTAAGGCCTGAAAACTGTTTCTGACACAGTTTTTTATACATCCAGACTACGCCATAAAGTGACAGAGGTAGGCCTTCGGTTTGCCTTGTTGTACTGACACCGTGCCTTTACCTCGGCTGCTGCATTCCCAGCCAGGAGGTTAAAGGATCCTAAAAAGTGCAATTAATCAACCATTTCCTTTCCCTACGAAAGAGAATCCGCATGCCTCCTCCAACGAAGCTGACCCCAGAGACGCCCTTTCTCCATGGCAGCTTCATCCAGAGATGATTAGGTTTAAATGCCAAGAACCCCCCCACCCCAAGTTCACCAGCACACAAAACTCCCAGCTACAAATTGTCACAGCGTATTGCAACGACATTCAGAAAATTCAGCACGTGTGATAAAAACGTGTCGGTGCTGGTCACCTCTCCCAGTTGCTGCTCCTTCCATCCACAGTTCACGTCATGCACCCAATGCCACCCTCTCCTGACAAGGAGCAGACTTGGGAGTAGCTGTTGAACAGTTTGACTAAAAGGATTCACGGCAGTTTCTCAGAAACCGCAGTAATTGCTTTTGTTTTTCTTGAAAGTAATTGCAAAGAAAACTATATTCTGTAGCAATTGCACTAACGAAAACAGGAAGTCTAAAATTACCCTTAAAGAACTGTAGCTGTCAACCCGGTATCATGCGTATGACAAAAAACCTGATTCAGATGTCTAAGCGTTTGATTCGGCTACTACACTAGTGAAATCTGAAATGTTCAGGCAAAAAACCAGCAAGAGACTATAAGTCAAGATAGCTTCCATTTTCAGTTAGCTTAAAAACAGCCGAAAACTTACTTTTTCTAACTGCTAATTGTATACACTGTGAGTCTCATGCAGATTAATAAAACTTACTCAAAATCTAAATGTATTCTTACTAAAAAAGTGTTCAGAAATGCCTTTTCTAAGTTGTAGAGAAAGCAATTAGCATCATAGCTACCTGTTCAAACCTATATTAAGGACTACAGAATTTAATTTACACTTTTGCACGAAACTGCTTTTTCTTCTGCAATTTATAGCTACAAGTAGTGAAGAATTTGTTTTCCTGGGGTAGGGGGAGAAAAAAAAGTTCTCGATCCTCCACCTGCCCTCCCTGGAATGTGGGTGAACAAGCAGCGATGGCCTCACACGGCTGACTCGCTCTCCAGCTCGGACGCGGCAGCTCCTTTGCGTGTGAGCTTCAGCACAGTCGGCTTCTCTGCACTCGTGCCGTTGCCCTCGGTTGTCTCTGGAGGACCCAGTCCTTTCTGTTCTTCCTTTGGCTCTTCATTGACTTCGGGGTAAATCACCAAGAAGGTAGCTGTCAAAAAACCCAGGAAGGATCCCACTGAAGCCACCATGGGAATGACTGTGACTGTGCCAACCGCATCCACCACACCACCAAGCGCAGAGGCCACGAGGATCTGGGAGATGTAAACTTGACATGACAGAATAGCGCAGTCTATGCCAAATCCTCGCTTTGAGTTCCCGGGGCTATGGTGAATGTACTGGAAGAAGACAAGAAAATTGTTAGGAGGTAAAACAGTGGACAAAATCAAATATTTAAATGTATTTTCCTCAAATTTGTCAGCCACGTGGTCAACTTTACGCCTACGCAGACTGTACAAGTCCAGAGCAACACCCTGCTTGCCTACTTTATCAACGGCCGCCTCATCTTACACCAAGAGGCAGGTATTTACTGAGGGACTCCTAGCGTGAATTGGCTCCAAGACCAGGTTTTGTGAAACAAATTCACATGAAGCAGTCGGTGGAAATTATTTTTATGACTATAAAAAGGAATGCCCCTCCCAATCCCAATGCAGAAACATTATAGCCCCAAAATTAAAGCTGCATTTTCAGACTCAACTCAGTACCTAAGACTGTGAAGAACCTCAGCAACGCTAACAGAACACGTCAGAAACAGTAGCAACAACGAGGTATATAATAAATACTCCAATAATTATTTCACCTCTCTTCATCTACCACATGCACCCAAATCCTTTTATACCTCGGCACAGGGTGAAGCAATCATGACCCCACTGAACCAACTTGGTGCTAATACCACCTGATTAAAGTGGCAGCTCTTGCTATTGCCTATCAAGAACGAATCTGTGCTTCGGCACGCATTCCAACAAAGCAGATACCTCAAATAATGGGATTTAATAAATCCATTTTGCCACTGTGATCTCCAGGGAAACACGATTGCTCTGCCTTGATTAAAATATGCAAAATACGCGACGTACCTGTTTAATCTCATGGTATTGTCCCAAAAGCGCGTAGGGGCAGTAGGAGATACTCATAGAGACTATTCCCATAGTGCTGATCATTATCATGGTGACGTACACATTGGGGAACATAGCCATCACTGCGGTACCAAGAGAAAAACCCAGCGTGCCCAGGATGTAGATCACTTTTATACTAAGGTCATAGTTGTCCAAGTATTTCTGCAACAAGGCTGCAGAGATCAAGAATAAAACATAAATATCAGTTTACTCGGTGAAGTTTTTGACGTGGCCGTGACGGCTCGATACAGTATTTAGGACTCAGATGCTCACTGCACGTTTGGCTTGTCTAAGCAGCAAGCACAGCTCAGCCCTCCCTGGGAAAAGGACGTATTGCTACTTCAGAAAGCATGGAACAAACGAGCTCAGACACGTGCCTAAACCACGCTACAAGTCTGAGGCGGAACAAAACCCTTTGAGACTCAAACTTATCACGGTCCACTCAGTCCATTCATTAACGTTACCTATTTATTAACTTTATCAGGGCAGGTACACTCTGAGCACAGAGGAAATGCCGTTTCTAATGCAGGCGCATTCACTAAACAAAGCGATCAGGTAACCGATGTTTATAGCCACGCTTCAGTTTGTGTTCAGAAACCAGCCGCCCACCTGAACTTCAACTTGACATGTGTCAACAAAGCGGCAGTCCCCACGGTACCGATCCATGCAGATGTGCCTGCGCACATGCCACGAAAGGCAGAATTTATGTTTTCAATTTCAATTTATGCTTTCAATTTCATTCTGTATTCCAAGCCTGAATTGCCTGTAGTCAGTTTATCTGTTACTAGAGAGCACGTAAGACTTTCAGAAATATGTCATTTTGATATTAAAAGCAGTCTTCGCAAAAACCCTCTTACATATGCTTGAATCTTCTAAGAAGCATAATTTTAGTTTCCTGATGACTAGCTAAATGCCATTCCATATCCTTTGATAGAATTTTGTGCTTTATGCCACCTACCTGATCTGTTCAGATTTCCAGCTCTACATTTGGAGGATTTTGTTAACATTGATTCTTTAAAGAAGCCTCTCCATTTATGACCACGTGAAATGCTTTTCCAAAATATCTTTCACCTCAAAGAAGAAGGTGGATGCTAACTGAAGCAAAACTATTGTAAATACGTACATGAGGTGAATTCCACAGTCTCTTACCTGAACAAACGGCAGCAGTAGCGGCATAAATTACCAGCCCCCAGCATCCCATCTGAACTCCAGCATTATAGGCATGTAACTCAGTTGAGTTCGAAGGGGCCTGCGACAAACACAAACGCAAAGCTGTTTTCTTGTAACAAGCACATCCCAGAAACGAGTAACTAGAAGAAGGTCTGCCAATGGTACCTGTTCTCTTACCTTTGGATCGCCCTGAAAGATGACCTGCCCCATGAAATCTGTATAGAATACAGCTTCAGCAATGATCGAAAACCAAGTTAAGAGGTGACAGACACACAGTCTCAGCAGCTCCTTTGGCATCTTTAGCATTGACAACCACAAGAGTCTGACAGTGGTTTCGGTTTCCCCCTCTTCGCTCTCTGTGTCTCCACTTGAATTTGTTGTTCCGCTCTGATTCCTGTGCCTGTACCTCTGTCGCTGCCGCTTCTGCATGTCGTAGATATCATTCATGCTGCGTGAGGACTTTATCAAGACGATGGCGTTGGCCCGACGAAAGCGATAGTGGTGAGAGCCTATTTTGCCATAGTATGAGAAGGTGTAAGACGGCTGACGGTAGAACATGTGCCTCCGCCTTCGCATGGAGTTTGCAGTACTAGATTGCTTCATGCCTATTCTAGTGTGTCCATTGAGGAACTCTTTTGGTAGGGAGCCATTCACGTTTGGGACTTTATCTTCATTTAAGCGATTATCAAGCAGCATTTCCTCCTCTTTCTCATTGTCCCTGAGGAAAGCAGACAGGTGGTTGAGTTTGGACTTCATGATCTCTTGGCTTGTGTTGTGGGGAGTGTTTGGATATGAAGCATCCTGAAAAATGGAGGGTTCGATGTCATGGAGAAAAAGCAGCTCTGATTCAATTTCCAACGTAGCGTCGGGCATGTGCAGAACTGAGTCACTCTTACTTCTTACAATGTTCACTTCAAGGAACTCCATATTGAGATCATGCTCTGACTGAACCTCGTCATGGAACATAGAGGCTCCATACGGCTCTTCCTCACTAATTACATTCAGTCGATTCAGAGGGGGGAGACTACCACTTAATTTGACACTGGAAAGCGTGTCTCCTTCGTCATCAATCCTGTCCTGCTGAGGGTTATATTGCTCTTCTTCAATGCTAAAAAGGTGGAGAGCAACGGAGACAGAGAAGATAATGGCTGCAAAGAAGAAAAGGACTTGCTCTTGAGATTTAAAAATACCACCCAAGAAGGTCTGTGTCCAGTCCAGCCCCCCTAACATATAACCGATTGCTCCTCCAAGACCTGTGGAAGAGAAAAAATGATACGCGAGTTCAGGAAAAACAAATTCAGTTGCAACTTGGTCATCAGGAGGACTTGACAGCTGCCAAAACCAGATCAACTAATTCCATACCAGCTGAAAACGCATGGATGTTAAGGGCCATGTCTTGTTCTTCACTGTCCACCACATCCAACAAGTAGGCCCGAATTGGCCCTTCCGTTGCATCAGCGCAGAAGTCCAACACCACAACACCAAGCACTGTGAGAACTATACCAATGGGCTGCTTGTCCGGGACATCACCAATAGCCAGACCTGAGGAAAAACGGAAGAGGAATCTGAGCACGTCATTCAAAAAGGGAAAACTACAAAGAGCAAGCTTAACTCCTTAAGAGAAAGGTGGCCAACACACTCACTGGAAAAATTCCTTTACAGGGTAAAATGGCAATTTCAGCTCTTTGGCACAACTTCCCGGAAGGTCTGGGACAGAAGAGTATGTTTTTAAATTTCTAGGCCTGACATTTATTTTTCAAAATGTTATTTTTGAGGTATCTCTTAAACCTCTGAGAGCATTGCATACTATTTCATGTTCCTCGTGTGTATTTTCCTTCAAATGCTGAAGGCTGCTTTTATAAAAGACAGCCATGGTGAGAGAGGAGAGCATCCAAAACCAAACTGTCATACTTCAGCTATCAGTTACAAACACAGGTAACTGCACCGCTGACAGCATTCCTGACACAGTGCCTAACGCGTAGTGGTCGCAAGCGCAACAGGATAAAGTGAAATTTAATCCCCTCTCATCTCTCTTTGCTTTTCTTAAACATTCATATTTTCTAGATCACTTTCATAAGCAAAACTTTCAAGGATGAAGCAACATGAAGGCATTTTGCATTGCAAAAAGCATCAGTCGGCTTCTGTTGATAGCACGGGATGAAATGCTTTTTGTCTACAGAGTAGAAAGGCAGTGTTAGTATATAGCTGGAGAATTTTTCATGAAACGAACCATTGACAAAAGCATGAATTACTTGAATCAGAGAGATTAAAATGTTACACATGCAAGAGACTGATAAAACCATTAGCGTAACTGATGAAAATGACTGTGGAAAGAGATGAACTGGCTAAGCCACCAAAAATCATCTAAATCTCAAGTGCTACGATTCCTGCATATTTAATCCTCATTTATACCAAATCCTCTGAATGCTGAGGACGTTTATGTTCCATGCTCGGCGGAACCTTACAGCAGAAAACACCAACAGTGTCAAGTGCTTTACACTTGTTGGAAACCTGAACAGTGCGTACAGTAGAGAGAACAAGAGCTGAATAAGATCTACACGCCGCTGTTCTCCCGGGACACGTCATATTATGACCAGAGAACCTCTTTTTTAGCATGCTCTTGCGCTCCGTGTTTCCGTCCCAATGACTCCTATTGCCCGAGGCCAGTTTATGAAAAAGCGTACAATACAATGACCACCTCAGTTCACGCAGCATCTCCTGTAGCCCCAAATTGAAATTAGGAGTGCAAGCAACTGGAGGGTAAGGACAGGAAAGTGCAAATATGAAATGGGAAGAAAATAGACAATGAATGCATCCAGGTCCATCTAGAAGCAAATCTGGTTAAGTGACGCCTTTTCCTGCAAACTGCTAGACACTGCCTTTTGCGAGAGACTGATAAGCAGAGCCTTTTCTCTCTGAAATGTGACACAAGCCACCCTTTCAAAAAGTTCAATCAAAGAGACACTAATATTGCTTTATCGTACTGTGCATCTGCTCTAAAAGTAGCTCAAGTGCTGCCTCACGGTGATGTCAAGTGCTATCTTATGCTGATGTAAACTGAACGTTAATGGCAAATCTCTATCTTCTAGTATGGAACAGGTCTAGAAAAGACCACTCAACAGCTCTCACTTCAGTTCTGTTCTCTCCAGGCTCCCTTGCGAGAGGCACGGCAGTGTTTAAAGTGCTTTCCAGAAGAGGGTTTTCATTCGAATCCACCACAACCACACCCCAGGAGTGGATGCATAAAGCATAAAGCTCACTTCTCGTGGTGCGTCGCAACAACCTCTGCGTCTTAAAGAGGTTTCATTGCACAAAAGTAGCACTAGAGTGTCTGGAAAGCACAGGTTTTCTAGAAAGCTATGTAACGGACTGTATTACTGTGCAACAAAGAATTAGAGAAAAATCAAAGATGATATTTTGTGCTGATTTATTAGAAGGTGAGATACTTTAAAATAAGCCTATAAACTGCATATGAGGTTTGCTTGCTAGTACCAATGGTTACTGACCTAAACTACTGTGTGGAAGTAAGAGCTTCCTATCAATTAAAATCTCGTAAGAGAGCTGAAGTCTAACATCTTGTATACATCTGGACGAGGAGGAATAAGTCTAAGACACAACAACAAAATGCAATTGATACCATATGATACCAATTCAAATAATTAATATTTATTGCTTGGGTAAGTGAGAAAAGCATAAGCTAAACGGCATTCATCTGAACAGTTTGTCCACTGCAGTTTGCAGAAAATTGAAAACCATCATATGGCATCCCAATCTGGCTTTAAAAAGCTAACGTGCGGAGCCAAGGTAATGTTCCACTCATTTCCCTCAATTAGTAAACCTTTTTCACAATAGAGCTGCATCTAACTCAAAAAAAAAAAAAAAAAAGAGAGTGAGCCAAGAGGATATTATTAGGTGCTAAGTTCCTTTCATTTGCATCAGTACAACCATGATGTAAACATTTTCCCAAATGTACTTGCTGTCACCTCTCCTACACTAAATTTACAAAGAGATTGTAGATTGTAGATTAAGTTTGGTAGTAAACTGTGTTCAAGGGAAACTATTTTTACCATCTTTGATGGGGGCTTAGGAAAAATTATTTTCCCACATAGTTTTTGATAAACAAATATTAACTGTGTTCTGGACTTTTTCAATACCGGCTCTAAGAAAAGCACAAAAAAAGTGAAAAGATAATTTTTGAAATAATGCTGGAAACAGGATGTGTTGCCAGATATGCATTAAAGGGAAAATGGATCACAACAGGAAACATTTCCCTGTGAACAGGTTGCTACAATTTTCCCATGTCAAGGATCGACCAAATTCGTCCCAGTGACTGCAAACATTATGCTGGCAACCATTGTATTAATAACGCTGTATTACCAGTTACGGCTATGATTGCACAATACTTAGCAGAGCACTGTAACTTGTGAATAAGAATAAAAACATGCAAGGTGGACAGCTCAAATGCAGGGTTGCAGAGATTTCCAATGACTTTTAACACAAAACATAAGTTAAATCAACTGCGTATCATTATCTTTACTTCCTACATAAAAATCTTAAAGCAGCTACGTTGGCAGCAGATATACGCGGGTGGTTTCCTCGTTATTTACCTATAACAGAGCCATTAAGGAAAAGTGCAACTCCAAAGAGGACACCAATGCAGAGAGCAAGAATAAAAGGCCGCCGGCGGCCCCAGCTCAGTGTGCAGCGGTCACTAGCCGAACCTATAAGCGGAGTGAAGATCAAGCCCAGGATGGGGCTAAGGAACCAAGTGAGGCTGTAGTATTGTTCAGGAAGACCTAAAACAAAGACAAAAATCATTTAAAGGTTACGTGGTACACACCAAACATTTCACTTTGCACATGCAACTTGGTTATACCTTTGAAAACTGTAAATTGATCGGTCATTTACCTTCAGTAAATTCCATCCCGAAGGAACAGCTCAGTTAAGATTTCTTATCAAGGGTTAAAAACACAGCTAAGCAAAGCACAGATCATGCCTTTCAAATCCATAGGCATTAAGAAGGTAAGAATAAGCACATTTAAGCTTCTAAAATAGAAGTTTTTTAAAAAAAGACGTACCTTAACAGTGAAATCACTGGTCTAGATTAGTTACTATTGTCCAAAAAAAAAAAATCACACTTTTGCTGAATTTTGTTGAGCATGCCTAACTTTTTTTGATGGGGGTTGGTGGGGACAGCCTCTGTGAAGAAGCGGCAGCCAGGGTCTGCTGTGTAGAAGCCCAATAGCTTTGTTGCATTCTTTATCCATTTGCAGACCACAAAAGCAACGATCTTTGGGATAACTGGAAAGCCACCTGGCTGTCATACACACACATCCCCTCCTCAGCGAAACTTCTAACATTAAACATGAGATGAACGCCATAGCGTTACTATCATCTAAGACCACCGCCATAAAGAGTTACTAAAGATTTAATGCGCTGAGAACGATGGACAAAATTTGACTGTCGCATGAAATGTCCCATTTCTAAGCACAAAAATGTTTACTTATAAAATTGAACAATAAAAGAAAAAGCAATTATTCATTAACCTCCAGAGAAATCTAAGGAGGCTTGCTCGTCTCTACTTGCTTTTTTCCCAGAACTGAGGTGACTCTTCACAGGATCAAATGCAAACAATTTGGATTTATTACGTAACATTTATCTAGGGGGAAAAAAATAAAACCCCAGCCTGTTACAAATAATAATTTCTGGAGAAGGAAAGAGACCCCCAAAGTTCTGCTTTGCACCTCTCCAGCACGCAGAGCAATGGCCTGCAGATGGCAGAGTGGCCCAGGAGAGCAGCAGCCGCACTCCAGCCCTTGGAGATCCGTTTTCTTCTCAGTTTATCAGCACAGGTCAGGTAACCAGTTTGACATGTCTCTTAGCAAAACATAAAAACCAAAACAATTTCTCGCAGTCCAATTGATGCCAAGGCTGGAAAACTCCGTGTCTTTACCTTAGGAAGGAAAACCATTTATTATTCAAAACCATGTATCGTGAGCACGAGCAATCTTCGACCTTTGCTTGCGAGATCAGCCTGTACCTCTTGCTCCCCATTCCCTGCTGAGGCACCTGTTACCAAGCAGGATTATACCAACCGCTGCCCAAAACAGCCTACGCCGCAAATTTGTGAGGCTAGTCTTCTACTGTTTAAAGTGCCACGAAATCTTAACTAATGATGCTGCCTTCTTCCACGAGATAGATCAGATTTCCCCAAGACTGCTGTGCGCTTTGCAGTGACGCAGAAATTGTATTAGAGAAAAATAAGCTATTTTCTGCCATAAATAACCAATTTTATAATCAGGATTCAAAATCCAGGTCTGAGGCCAAAGTCTACGTGATTTGATTCAACTTTGGCTAACGAACAAGCTAACGGCAACATCTGCCTTGATGAGCACAGTTATTGGAAGAGATCTGCCTCTTCCAAACCTGCAGATCTGCGCTTTCGGACCAAATGTGCCCATGAGGGATGGGGACAGCATCATGGTTTAGCCATCTTTCCTCACCACAGGCAGCTGAAGGTCTGTACTGGAGGCCAATACGCCACATTGGCACTTACCACGGAACTATTGACTACTTTTGCAGTTTTAGATCGCTAGGAAAGAGCCATGCTTGTACAGATGGCACCTTGCTCGCATCACAGTTCAACCACGACCTCTTGCTTAGCTTTTCCAACTGTTTGGTGATGTCTTGGCTGACACGGAAGTTTTAGCTGAGACATACTTAGCCGGGAACACTATGACTGATGGGGGGAGCATATTAGGTTTGAAGTCTGTGTTCAGGAAGCCACCGTTCCTCTGGATCCCAACCTGCAGTTGCACCACCCAGCTTCTCTTAACGAGCGCTATCCTAATCACAGGTACAAGGCAGCAAGCCAGTAATGCAAATAAAAGCGTAGAGAAAACCACCATCCCTCTGTAGATTTAACATTGTCTAACTTCACCGAGTTCAACAGCCTTCCCAAGCAGGTTCACGCACTGCATGTTTAACTGGCACATCATCTGCTCCAGGATACTAACGCTTATCGACGCCTGAGCTGGCATATAGTTTGGGGGGGGGGGG
>VZSC01012490.1:0-52103 GCA_013398225.1 Steatornis caripensis
AGCGTAGGGGCACTTCCCTGAGCTGCCGACCGGCAGATAGATTAAAGATATTAAAGATAGATTTGCTACGTGTGTGTATATATATGTCTACGTGTGCAAGTGTATGCATTTATGTTTCAGAGGGTTCATCAACTATTGCTCTGCCAGGCCCCCCAGGCCCGCCAGGCCCAGCTGGCCCCACTGGACCCCCAGGTGTTCCAGGTGAGGAAACTTCTCTGCTGTTTTTTTTGCAGGCAGCTTGCATTGCTGTGCAGGCAGTCTTTAATTTAATGTGTGATGTTTATTGTCTCTGCCAGGCTGCCCTGTCTGGGAGGCAAGATTGCTCAGGCAGTCTAGATACTCATGGTCCTCACCCTTCCCTGCAGAAAGACTAAGATCTCAGGCTGAGTTAGGGAAGCAGCAGCCTCAAGGAAAAAATGGGATTCAATCACAGCAGGGCAGGACAGAAGGGAGTGCTGAGAAGATGAAGAAACTGGGAACACTGTTGTCCTTTGATCTGATGAGTACAAAGAAGTGACAAGGTCAAATCCAGCGAGTAGATGAAACCTCTTCTGCCTCTCAGGAAAGCAGGCTTGTGTCTAATCCCTCTCCCAGCACTGTTAGTGCAATCAGGAAGTGCTTGTTTTCCAGTCTTAGCTTTGAACTCAAGACAGCAGAAATCCCACATGAGCATCTACAAATCTTTCACACAAATACACATACATACACAGAGTCTGGCTATGCATGAGCTTAGTCCTCAGCCTCCTCTGTCCCAGGTCAGACACTGCCCCCCAGCACACTTGTGTCAGGCAGCAGAGTTCCTGAGCCCTGGTTCTCATGGCATTTCTGTGCCTTTCCCAGATGTATAGCTGGAGCTAATCCTGGAGCTGGTTTGGTAGAGCTAGCCTCGACTTGCAGCAGGGAATGCGAGAGGAGGGTTAGGCCTGTTGTTTTTCTATTGTGGTCCGTGACATTCTGGTTGTTTCCCCAGTCTAAGAGGCACCAAGCACTTTAATTGCTGCATGATGGAAAATAAGCCTCTTCTCCAGAGCTTCAAGTAGTAATACATGAGACATTGATGAATTCATACCCCATAGCAATTCCATTTACTTGTGGAGGTAAACATATTATTTGATAGTCTCAGTTCTTATGAAAGACCTATTGATTCTTTCCTGCTACTGTAAAATACAACCAGGAAAATCTAATGCAATCTATTTTTTTTTCCTTTGAAACCAGGTCCTGTTGGACCAGCTGGTCTCCCTGGACAGCAAGGTACCATTCTCCATCAGTTTGATTCTGCTTCTTAAGAGAACGGAATTCATTAGTTTTCCTTTGTTTCTAATTCTTTCAGCCCTGGGCACAATCTCTCTCCCTTTTGTTTGCAGATTTCTTCCTTTCAGTTAATTTTGCTGAATTATTTAGCTTGATTAATCTGTAAAGAATTTCTATTCTTTTTTTCTTTCCCAGGGGAAGAAGGGGAGTGGTAAAAGCCAGTGTGATGTGGATGCTGCAAATAAATATCGTTTTTTCTTATGTTATTTTTTTCCGGAGGCTGGTATTTCTGAGGCACTTCTCAAGTGCAGTTGCCTTTCTGTAGTAGGGGATATAGCCCAGCTGGATACCTCTTGCCATTTTGAAAGGTGGGAGAACAAGCTAGAGCCAAAGTGGGAATAATGTCACTCTGAAACCATTGTCAACTGGACAGATATCTGTTTGGAAGGGCCCGAATAGAGCTGACTTCTAAGAACCTTTCTTAGCTAGTTTTCTATGATCCTGTTAGGGCAACCTGTGCGGTAATTTCCACATTTGAATACAGTGTCCCTCAGAGCCAGGGACTGAGTTCGTACTCCCAGTTCACATAACCAAAGTCTGAACCTGTTGTCAAGGAGGTGAGGAGTGGGTACAAAATGTCACTCTCAGTTAATTCGCTTTCTCTTTGTTTTTCTGAAAAAGGTCCACGGGGCGAGAAGGGGTCTCCAGGTGAAGCTGTGATAGAAACTATCAAAGCAGAAGTCTCATCATTAACTTCTCAAAGTAAGTGGGCCTGCCTTTCCAAGCCTTTGCTTGGAGAGATGCCAGAGACCTCAAGGCCTGCTCACAACTAACAGGAGATGCCTCAACCTCTTTCCCCACACGTGATATAGGGCAAGTGTATGTGTGTATGTTTGATGGTGGGACAGCAATACCAGCTACTTCTTCTACCCTTCTTCTCGTCTGTGCATCCCAGAGTGCTTTCAAAAGGAGGTAGATGGCACCAGGCCCATGTCTCAGAGAGAAAAGCTAAGAAATGGTGACTAGTAAACAGTCCTCAACAGCAGAGATGGTCACAGGGTTGTGAGGTTTTAGCCTGGCCTTCCAGCCACTGTGTTCGCACAGGGAAGTTCTCTGTGTAATATGAACACAGCCCTCGTGAGAGGAGAACCAGTTTGAAAAGGGATATTAATCTAAGCAACAGAAATCAAATTCTCTCTGTGAATTAGAGAACAAATTCACAGGGGAGCAAATGCTATTTTAAGATGAAAATAAGTGGAGCAGAACAGAATGGTTTAGCAGCATCCTGACAAAAGTGTCTGCTTGCTCTGTGCAATACTAGCTATGATGTGATGCACTTACAGTCAGTATTCCTAGGATCTGGGACCTCTGCAAGTGTGCAGGAGAGCATAAAATCTTAAATGATCCTTGCCTGATCACCATCTGAATGGGGCCATGTAGATCCAGAGCATGCTTCAGTACTGTCCCATCCCCCATTCAGGAGTCCTGGATCTCAGCATCACTGAACTTTGAGTTTGTGCCTCAGCTTGGAGGTGGGGATACATCTCCAATCAAGATAACACAGTGCAGCTGCTTGTTAAATAATGGCTGCCTAATGTTCTCCTCCCAAAACTTGGCCCTTGTTGAAAGAATCTTTCCTCTCCTTGAAAGTTCTGTCCCTCTTTTTCTAGCCTTTGAGTCCTTTGCTCTTTCCTGTAGCAACCATTACTCTCCAGAGAGATCTCCTCCCTGTTTCCAATATGCTGCCAGCCTGCTCAGCACTATATTTTGCTTCATGTCCTAACCTGCATGCTGGCAAACAAACACATCTCTCTTATCCCCTCTCTGCCTCAACTTTAGCTTAGGTCACCCAGGTCCTGAGTTACTCCACCTTTGACTGTAAGAGCTTCTAACAGCAAAGTAATGTTAGTGTTTCCATAGCAGCAGTGGCTCCATAGCAACAATTTTTCCTTTCTTTTGTGTCTTTCATTTGCACAGTGCTGGGAGATTTACAAGGGCGAGCAGGACCACCAGGTCCCCCTGGGCCACCAGGTATGTAATATAGCAGAGCTCAGTATGTAAGCAGTGGGGAGCTAACACACATGACACATTTCTGGACCATGCAGTTTGCTCAGTAAATATTCTATAATACCTCTGTTTCTTTCTGCATCAGGTGAATCTGTGCAGGGACCCCCTGGACCTCGTGGCCCCCCAGGTAAGAGCTTGTTTCTCTGAAACAAACCTGGAAAGTGGGAGGTTTTTCCAGTGTCTCTATCCTGTGCCTTGCAGTATCCCAGATGCATCTTGGACCTGGTGGAAGTTAGTAGGGCTGACTTCACTCAAAGCAGAATTTCACGTAGTGGATTCCTACTAACACAATTTCAGTGCAATATAGTCTCAGGGTAGCAAGACGCTGCCCAAGAGAAATGATTTGGTTTGACAGAGGTTTGCTAGCCAGAGTAGTAATTCATAAAAGCCATACTTTTGGGAAATACGCTCGACGTTGTCAAATCCCCAAAGGAAGTAACTGCAATCAGTTCCATTCTTACTTCTTCCTTGTCCAGTCTTAACTTTCAGCTGGGGATGGATGGAGCAGTTCTTGTCATGAGGAACATGTCCCCCCTCCACTTCCTGTAGCACTGATTTCCTTTTCACAGCCAGAAGAGGGGAGATGCAGGAGGACATGAGACAGGAGCGTAACCCCATTCTTTGCTCTTTGCTCAGTAGCAAAGGGCAGCAGGTCAGGTGTGTGATTAATCAAACCTTCCCTCTCAAGGTAGTGACAGCCAGCTGGGATAGGCCTCTGTACCACAAAGAAAGGAGTTTGTCCTATGTCTGCTCTGGTGGCAAATTTATAATGAAAAATAAGTGGGATGGATGTGTGTGGAGCAAACAATGATACTAGCCTATAGTAGGATATCTGAGCTGTGGGCATCGCTGGAGATGTAGCAGCTCTGACATGCATTTACTTACATCACTGAGGCTCATCCTTCCTGAAGACTTTTTGTGTCCTTTTTGCCTAGGAGAAGGATTGCCAGGACCTCCTGGCCCACCAGGGAGACCAGGATCTTTCATGTCCACCTCAGGTAGGTTCTCCCTACTCACTCCCTCTCCTGTGTCCTGGCAATATCCTGACTGTTGCAGTTCCAGAGAGCACATTCTTGGCTAGGAACAGAGGAAACTTGTGTCATGTTCTGTTGGATGTCATGAAGAAACCTTTTTGTTTTAATTACAGAAACATTCTTCACAGGCCCACCGGGTCCACCAGGCCCACCAGGTCCAAAGGGAGACCAAGGTGAGTATATCCTGCTGCCTCACCAAGGTACTAGGTGGATCTCAGCGCCTCAGACTGAAAAGAAGGAAGGAAGGACTTGTAGCAGAAAGCATCCTGCCTTTCTGTGGCTGTAAGAAAGCTAGCACAGTGGTTATAAATACTAAATGCAGTGTGGGTTTGGCTAAGTCAGTGCAAGAAGGTGGCCCTGTGAAGTGTAGCTCAGCTTTCAGCTGGCAGGAAAATATGACACCTGCTCCCTTTACCCATTTCTTCCCTGCAAATTGAAGGCCAAATTCTGCAGTGTGAGCTGGGATGTTGTAGATCAGAACAAAGCAAATGCTAACACTGTTCCTCTGCTCCCCTACTCACAGGTGAACGAGGTCCACGAGGATTCACGGGTAAGGAGACTTCCAGGAGATACCAGTAGGGTGCAGTGTAGCTTGCCTGTGTGTGTGACTGCTCCTCCATTTCTGTGTCCCATGCAGGAGAACCGGGTGAGCCTGGCCTTCCATCATTCTCCTCCCATGGTCAGTCTGTGCCTCCTTTCCCCCTTTGAATTCCTGGTCCCTAGGCTGGAACCAGGGGGCAAAATCCTGCTCTAACGATTCTAGCTTAGTTTTAGTGGGGGCAGGATTTTGTCCACACACTTTATTCCTGTTAATCTCTAACGCTGCTTCTGCAATTGGCAGGTGACAGAGTCACCATGCAGGGACCTCCAGGAGTTCCAGGCCCACCAGGCCCACCTGGACCCAAAGGTGAAGTTAAAAATCTACTTTCTTTATTTGCTGGTGGCCTTGCACAGCCAAGAGTGGTTCAGACTTAAGGATGGAGCAACCTGGTGCTTTGAGAACTACAGCTGTGCGCACCCCTGCCTTTTCAGGCAGAGCAGGACCATGGCAATAGAATTGCTCTGAGCACGAGGCACCTCAACAGATCACAGAAAGCTCAGGAAAGCTGCTGTAGCTTCTTCCTTCTGCTTTTCCCCAACAAGCTGCTAATTCAAGATGGTCATTACAAGGGCTGGGTAGTTGCTTCTCTGACAACTTGTAGCTCAACTGTTTTACACGACCAAGTATACAACATGCAGTAACATGCATTACAACTGTCTGTCTTCCTCACTCTCGTTTCCAGGTGATGCAGGTGTCCCAGGCGCTCCTGGCATCCCAGGAGCATCTCGAGGTAAGAGGCCAGACCATCATTGCTCTGATATTATCAAGAAATGCTGACATCCTGGTGGAGACTTTGAAAAAACTCCTTTGGGTTTTACAAGTGTGGGTGCCAACCTAACGCTGATGGAATTTGCGTTCAAAACCTCTTTTTTTCACAGTCTGCTTTAAATCAGGCAATTTAAGAATTGCAAGTTTTCTGTTTCCAGCTTTCCGGGAATCCTTTGAGCCAGAGTTTGTCCTCAGGGCACATGAAATAAAGGGATTCCAGGGTGGCTAATCATGTTCCACAAGGGATTAGGGAAGCTGCATTTAACCCTCTTGTGGAAACACTTCTGATCAGAACAAAAGTGCTCTTTGTTCAGTTTTACTTGCCCTCAGGTGGATTCATGTGAATTAAGCTGCTTTCATTCTGAATAAGAGCATCTCTGACTGCAGGATATTAATGTGGTCTCACAGAAAGTGCATATGGATTAACTTAAGCATCCCTCCATGTGAACAACCCCTCTGCTTCTCCACACCGTGTCCTAGGAATACTACCTCAGGGTGCTGGGAAGACAGACACCTTAAAGAGCATGAGGTGTCACTCGACACCATGGTGACAGGAGTCACACAGGGCCCACCAGTATCTTGCAGTGGAGACCAGTGAGGAGGTTCTGGGGTGGTGCTGCCCAGACTGACTGGGATTAGGAGCAGCAGGGCAGTGAGGTTAGCCTAATGAGCTTGAGTGCTTTATGGATCTCTATTTCTGCACAGCATTGCACTCTGGTGCACAAACTGACCAGCTCTGTCAGTGCAAAGCCAGGGAGGTCTCTGGACTCAGCCCTGCAGAGCCACGCAGGCTGAATTATAAGATTCTGAATTAATTGAAGATGTTATACTGCCTAATCACCCATGCTCAGACTGTATTTAGAGATGATGGGGGAGCCCTTTCCAGACCTGTGGGAAGGGCTCAATGCAAGCACACTGTAGCATTGCCTGGTCTAATGCAAGCAGACCAAAACCATTCCTCCTCCTGACAATGTTTCCTGTAGGTGGATCCAGACAAATTCAGGGACCCCCAGGACCTCCTGGGCCACCCGGTCCTCCTGGCCTAGGTGGAAGTTCATCTCAAGAGATTCAGCAGTATGTCACTGACTACTTGAAAAGTGAGTATGATGAGATTTTGCCATAGGTCAGCAGATGCATGCCTATCTCTCTTTCGCTCACTGAGCCCCTTGTCACTCTCCCTTTAGAAGCAGCAGCCCTACTGCTCTGGCCTTATTTTTGTTGAATACTGTGAAGTGCTATTGCCCACTGTGGCCTCTGCAGAACTGTCCTCCTATCAGCCTGCTTTTTGCCAGAGGAAGAGGATCCAGTAATTGTGCATGTGGCCATTGTCTTCCCTCTAGTGATGTGGGCATGTCTTGGGCTTCCTACCTAGGTGACGATGTAAGGCGTTATTTGATTGGTGCCCAAGGCCCACCAGGCCCTCCAGGCCCACCTGGAGTCATCACCACTGTGGATGGGACGAACTTGGATTATGCGGAGCTGGCTACCCGTGTTATGAGCTATATGACAAGTAAGCACCGTGTTGGTAAGCTCTGTGTACTATCATGCTCTTGGTTGAGCTTTGTGCAACACCTAAGAGATGAGGACTGGAGGAGAAACAACAGTCTTTATATAGCAGCACCCCAACCCAGTTATTCATATTCTGCGGTCTTGGCCCAGGACTCCACACAGCTGAGGTGGCCTCTGAGCTTTGTCTCATTTTCATGGTTAGATTAACTAAAAGTTGCTGCTGTTTAAAAAGTCTAACATTAAACATAGCTGTTAGACCCTGTAACATCCCCAAGACCCAAACAGAGGTGGCAATATTTGGTATATGTAGTCTGAGATACTCTGGGGCTGTCTGGTACGCTTGGGACCCTCCTGAAATAGATAAAAACCCCAGAGCTTTTGGAAGCAGCCTGGAATCTGAGTCAGACTAGCACAAATCACACCACTGTGAAGGGACCCAGGCTGTGTGAGACAGCAACTGATTCATGGCTGGGGTCATGGTCCACCAGTTAAACCAGATTAATTTAGCTTTCCTTTGTCCCTGCCTGAGCCCTCTTCACCTTCTGTCTCCGTTTAACCCTGCCTGACATAAACCCTTTCCATTCCCACAGGCTCTTCAGATCGCTATCAGTCGTTTGCCAGTTCGGTATCAACTACATCTGTTTTGTACCAAGAACTTCTGGACATGCTGCAGAGTAAGTGACCCTGAAGGCAGACATGGGGGATGAGGGTAAAGCATCTCAGCAGCCTGGTGATCTGCCCTTCCCTTCCAGTCTTCTGCCTCCAACCAGAGTTACCAGCAGCTGCTTCAGAGGGCAAAGGCCTGCCACGGGTGCTGCTGAGTGACCTGCAATGTCTCTGTCCAAGTCTTTCGGAGATCTATGTGTCTTGTACTGGAGAGTTTGCGTGCTTTCCAGCAGCTATACTTTCTTGTCTGTTTGCTTTTCATACCCACTGTTGTAACTGTGCACTTTCCCACTCTCTTCAGTCCCTTTCCCTCCTTCATTCGCTAGATAGCATGTGCCTGTGTCCCTCCTTTTCGGGAAATTCCCCACAATTTCCCCCAATCTACCACTAAACCTTGGGCTTCTACTTTCCAGCTCCTCTACTCTCTTAGGGTTCCTCATTCCTTGCCCACTCCAAAGCCTTCCTATGTCTTTGTTCTTAAGGTGAGGAGGATACCCAGCTCTGTGTTCTTTTTGACACTTTTTTTGACACTGTTACTGCGGGCTGATAGATAAATCACCAGGATGTCATTTTGCTGTGCCTGAAGATATTGATAATGCTGACTAATGCTGCGCTCCTCCTACGTGATCCAGTGGGGAGTCAATCAAATTCCACATTCCAAACAAATGGCTGCTGAAATGCCATAGAGCTCAGCATGTCTTTTGCCTTTACCCAAGATGTTGTCCAGGGCGTCCTGAAGAAACAGAGCACAAGGAGGTCCCTTTGGCAATCCAAATTCTCATCCTCTTCAAACTCTGGGATGTAGGAGGTTCCCAGCCCTGCCACAAATGTTTGTGACACCATACACAGGGCAGATCACACTCGGAAAAGGAGGCAAGGGAGGAAAATAGCTTTGCATCCATAGGTTTTGACGGTCTCCGTAGTGGTGGGGGATCAGCTCATAGGCTGGGAACTCCTCACACCTGGCACCTTTGCAGCAGCTGGACAGTCTTAAAAGATGCATTTTTCATTTCCAGGAGAAGAAATTCGTCAGTATCTAATTGGACCTCAGGGCCCACCAGGACCTCCTGGACCAGGGGGAGATGGCACGTCCCTGTCACTGGATTACGATGAACTGACCAGACGGTTTATCAGCTACTTGACAAGTAATAGTCTTTATTCGTGTGCATTTCCCTCTGTTCCTTTGGGAGTAGAGCAGAAAGCTTATGCTGTTCATGAAAACCCTTCCAGTGTCGACTGTGTGAATCCCTGTGTACGGACACCTCCTTGTAGGGATTGTGAGAGACTTGGAAGAGAACAAAGATACCCTGTAGCTAAGATACTATCCACAGACCCTAGTAATGAGTTCTTGCTTTGATGAAAACTGAGCTTAGGAACATCAGTTTAGCCATCTTGGAAGTCCCATCAACACATTCAAGTGCCTTTATAACCCTTTTCTCATTGGCTCTGTGGCTGGTCTATATCTCTCTGTGGAAGAGTTGATCTGTGCCCGCTTTGTGTCAAGGCAGCCCAGGCAACAATCTCTTAGTGTTAGCTGAAACAAAGTCAACCTCGCTGCTTCATTTTCCCATCTGTAAAGTGGTGATATGGCATGTAAGAACTGACGGACAGAGAGGACTCTGGAGCATCCCAACAGCAGTTCTAAAATGCCTAATCCCAGTAGCTGCAACTATCTGCTTAAAAGCAAGGCCTGGTCCATGCTTACTTTCTGAACTGCCCATCTCACTAATGGGTTGCTCCAAAGATGGTGGGAGTTTCCTCTTCGGTCTGGAAGCAGGAAACTGCTGGTTAACAGCAGCACCACAACAGCTCAAGCAGGACATCTGCATTTTATCAGCAAGGACATTTCATTAAAGCAAATCACAAAAGTGCAGAGTTTTGTGTCAAGAGTTGATACAGATAGGCAGACACAGGGAGAGCAGCACACACATCAGCCAGTGGGTCATAGCTAAGCTACATGTCCTGGGGTGTCCCCCCCGACCCCTGTTGGGGGTTCGTGAGATGTGCAGAGCTTTTGCCAAGAACAGAGGCCTGATGCCTGCCTGTCTGCAGGTACTCTTATATCAGAATTAACAAGGCAAGTTATAACTCCAGCCCAGAACAAGGCTTGAGCCCTGCTTCCCAGCACAATCTGCTGATGGGAACGCTCCACCTTGCAGGAGTCCCTCCTGCATTGCCTGTGAGCAGGCCCTACAGCCTGTCTGCTCGCACTGTAACAGCCCGTTTTGACAACGTGCTGCTCTTGGATCTGTTTGATTTTGCAGGTTCTGGGATGAGCATTGGGCTCCCTGGACCACCTGGGCCTCCAGGCACTCCTGGTATATCTTACAGTGAGCTGACAGCATACCTGCGAAGTAAGCCACCTTCTTTACTCACCTGCCATGGCCCCTACAAACCCTCAGGATCTTTTTTTACAGGCTGAGNCAAAGATACCCTGTAGCTAAGATACTATCCACAGACCCTAGTAATGAGTTCTTGCTTTGATGAAAACTGAGCTTAGGAACATCAGTTTAGCCATCTTGGAAGTCCCATCAACACATTCAAGTGCCTTTATAACCCTTTTCTCATTGGCTCTGTGGCTGGTCTATATCTCTCTGTGGAAGAGTTGATCTGTGCCCGCTTTGTGTCAAGGCAGCCCAGGCAACAATCTCTTAGTGTTAGCTGAAACAAAGTCAACCTCGCTGCTTCATTTTCCCATCTGTAAAGTGGTGATATGGCATGTAAGAACTGACGGACAGAGAGGACTCTGGAGCATCCCAACAGCAGTTCTAAAATGCCTAATCCCAGTAGCTGCAACTATCTGCTTAAAAGCAAGGCCTGGTCCATGCTTACTTTCTGAACTGCCCATCTCACTAATGGGTTGCTCCAAAGATGGTGGGAGTTTCCTCTTCGGTCTGGAAGCAGGAAACTGCTGGTTAACAGCAGCACCACAACAGCTCAAGCAGGACATCTGCATTTTATCAGCAAGGACATTTCATTAAAGCAAATCACAAAAGTGCAGAGTTTTGTGTCAAGAGTTGATACAGATAGGCAGACACAGGGAGAGCAGCACACACATCAGCCAGTGGGTCATAGCTAAGCTACATGTCCTGGGGTGTCCCCCCCGACCCCTGTTGGGGGTTCGTGAGATGTGCAGAGCTTTTGCCAAGAACAGAGGCCTGATGCCTGCCTGTCTGCAGGTACTCTTATATCAGAATTAACAAGGCAAGTTATAACTCCAGCCCAGAACAAGGCTTGAGCCCTGCTTCCCAGCACAATCTGCTGATGGGAACGCTCCACCTTGCAGGAGTCCCTCCTGCATTGCCTGTGAGCAGGCCCTACAGCCTGTCTGCTCGCACTGTAACAGCCCGTTTTGATAACGTGCTGCTCTTGGATCTGTTTGATTTTGCAGGTTCTGGGATGAGCATTGGGCTCCCTGGACCACCTGGGCCTCCAGGCACTCCTGGTATATCTTACAGTGAGCTGACAGCATACCTGCGAAGTAAGCCACCTTCTTTACTCACCTGCCATGGCCCCTACAAACCCTCAGGATCTTTTTTTACAGGCTGAGTCATAGAATTTCCCCTTTTGCCCATCACCACAAATAACCCTCTATGAGACTCCGATGGTCCCTCCGCCTTACTTAGCAGCAGTGCAGACCTCCTGGGCTCTGCCAGGCCCTTCACAGATGGCGAGGGGCTGCTGACAGATCACCGCGCTCCTGTGGAGAGCAGCAGTAGCAAGGTGCTATCTTGGGGATGGGGATGGAGAAGCGCTCTCTCTTCTCCAAACTCTGAAGCATAGAGGAATTTCTTATGCCATTTTTTTAAAAGTATGTTTAAAAAATAGGGACTTCTACCCTGTCTGGGATCTCCTGGCTTCCCAATGTGACGTCTGGATGCAGGGAAGTGAGGTGCACCAGGAAGGCTGCACCAGAAGGTGTTGGGGAGAAAAAAGCGCCTTATACTTGGCTGTAGCTGGCATTACCTGTATTGTTAGGGAAGGTTCATCAGGGTTGTGGTGGTTTGGGTGATGCCTTTTCTTTCCTTGTGTCTTACAGACTCTGAATTCGGTGGTCTTGTCAGGTCCCCTGGTCCTGCAGGGCCCCCAGGACCTCCGGGGATCCCTGGATCACCTGGCGCCTCTCTGGAGGACATCTCTGCTTACCTACAAAGTAAAGCACTTGTGTTTCTCACAGCTGGCAGGGAGATTCTGTTTGTAGGTGCTGGGGTGACTGAGACTGAGATTTATCTTACCAGGGGCTCTGACTTCCCACTGACGACAAGGTCACTTTAAAAAAAAAAAATCTCATCAAGATCAGCTGGGAAGGGGTGGAGGCTGGGGTTGGAGCCTTTAAACTTTCAACATCCTCAGAAATGTGTGATTTCCTTGTCTCCTCACTGTCAGAAAATGCTTCTTCTTCTGTCTCAAGGTGTGGGATACTCCTCCCTCTCTGGAGTCCAAGGTCCACCTGGTCCTCCTGGCCCTCCAGGACCACCAGGCTTCTCAGGGACAGGCCTCCTGTCCTATGCTGACATCACCCACAGTGACGAGTTCAGGAGCGAGCTGATCCAGTATCTGAAGAGTAAGCAGATGCTATCCATCCTCCCTGCACACACCCCGAGCCATGCTCTGCCTTGCCTAGGCTGCTGACTCTGCCACAGATGAGGCAGCCCTATAGGAGCCTTCCCTGAAGTGGGGCTGCAGCAACACCTTATCTCTACAGCCAGGCCTACACAGGACTACACTGCACCCCATAGGCTTGTCTCCTCTCAGTCTGACCGCAAAACAGAAGTGCATGCTGTGAGCCAAAAGGGACAGGTGCTGGGCAGTCACAATTGGCCTGCACTGAACAGCGAGTCCCTAGTAAGGTCATCTGCAGACTTTTGCCATGAGAAAAGCATTTTCTTTGACAAAACACCGGCATACAGAGCAATGGCTGAGGGCAGCACTCAGCCAGCTGTGAAGCAGTATTGGTCTGAGATCTCATGCTGGCAAGTCATCCAGAGCAGTCTTCCGAAAACATCGGGATCCCTTCCCTTGTGGGAGACTGGTCACAGAGCAGCCGTTTTGACAGAGGTGCTGAAATTGGCATGAGAGGAGTGTACGCTTCTGAAAATCATTGGGTGTTTCCAAGACTGAGCACCCAGAATTGTGGGAGAGATGGGAAGGAGGGTGTCATGCCGTCTTAGAGATCAAGGTTGACATAGGTGTCTGCTGCCTGAGAAAGAAATGGCACTGGATGAGGGTTAGTGCGATGATTGGTGGGACAGAATTTCACACTCCAGGCTTCATTCAGGTGGTAGCACAGGACCTCTGCCAAGCTGGCGGGGCCCAGGTACCCCAGTGTCCCTGAAGTCCTGCCTCTTGTATTTTGCAGGTGATGAAGTTCGAAGCTACATCTCAGGGCCTCCTGGGCCCCCTGGACCCCGGGGACCACCAGGACCCAAGGGAGATAGTGGCTTGGTGGCTGGGTCTATGTCTTCATCATACCAAGGGTTACGGACTTCCGAGCAGTTGCATGGAGGATCCCTTGGTGCTGAGGGCTCCCATGGGGGATCACTGGGCACAGGCAGTTCATATGGCAGCTCCATGAGCAGCATGTCATCTTACAGTGCCTTGAGGGGCAGTGATGGCTCTTACGATGCTTCCATGGGCAGCGATGGGTCTTTTGATGCATTGCTGACAGAGGAGGGATCACTCAGGAGATCAGCAGGTTCAAGCGCATCCTACAGTAACTCCTTCACTGGTTCCCTGGATTACAACGAGCTGGCACTCCGCGTGTCAGAGAGCCTACAGAGTGAGTGGAATGCCTGCTCGTCCTGACCCTCCCTGTCCCCCCCTCCAACTCCTAACCCCCTGTGCCTGGTGTCACATGCTTCACTTCCCTCACCCTGCCTGCTGCCTACAGCTCTCCTTTATACCTTCCTGCCTCAGCATCCAGCCACAGTTTTCCCAGAGCTCCTTTCGAACGCCATCTTTATTTCCTCAGGCCAAGGTATTCTCCAGGACCTGATGTCTTACACTGCACAGGGACCCGCAGGTCCCCCGGGCCCTCCTGGTCCCCCTGGCATCAGCAGGGTTTTTGCAGCCTATGGCAATGTCACTGAGGACCTCATGGACTTCTTTAAAAGTAAGTGACTTGGTGACTTGCTGTTTCTGGCTCATGCATATAAGATTTCGCCAACCTCTCAGAAACGTAGTGATCTTTTCACCTTTGTGCACTGCAAAAATACAGTCAAGCTACAAAGCTGGAGGCAGATCCCTTCGTCACTTGCTGGGGAGGTGCAGTCTCATCACTAGGAAGGACATCAGGTTTTCTCCCTACTTGTAGGAAACATCCCAAACTGTGAAAGCCCCTGTGCTTGCAACCCCTGTGGCCCATTTTTAACATGGCTGGGCTGGCACCTGTAGAGCAACATGAGACAGCTGCTCTCTCTGTTCTCAAATTCCCCTCCTTGAGCATGAATGAGCTCCAGCCTTGGTGACAGCCAGGACACGCAGAGAGGGTGGCAGAGCAGTGCTGGTGTAATGAGATCACAGCCTGCCCCTCAGACTTTGCTGGGACCAAAACCATTTTTTAAAAACCTGCTCTCAGTCTAATCCCATCTAACTTAGAGAAATGTCCTTCCAGTGTGACTCACTGCTTCTCCAAGTCAACAGAGAGACTTTTGCAAGTGGTTTGTCCCACTCATTCATCTTCTCCATTTCCAGCGTATGGTACCATCCAAGGGCCACCCGGTGAAAAAGGGGAGAGAGGTTATCCGGGACCCAAAGGTAAGACTGGCCATCCTTTCCCTCTCAAGCCCTGTAACGCCCAGGTAGCAGCACTGTGTCTGCCGAGACAGTCAGCACTGGGCTGCTCAAGGTCACAGCCTCCCCACGGTGGAGGCGGCACCTTCAGGGTCTCATCCCAAGCATCGTCCTAACATGGTCTTCCTCACCCTGGCCTGTCCCGGTTCATGGGCCAGTCACGCTCAAGGGCAAACTTGCTCTCATTCCTTCAGGTGACCCTGGACCAATGGGCCCACCAGGACGCCACGGGCACAGGGGACTAAAAGGAGAGAAAGGAGAGAAAGGTGAGAGCTTCTGCCGTCCCCAGGACAGCAGGGTTTGTCTGTCAGGGAGTGGAGGATTCTGCAGGCGCCAGCCCGTCTCCAGGAACTGCTGGAAAATCCACATGGCTCCATTTTTTTGTTTGTTTTGGTTCTTTTGTCTTTCTTTCCCCAGATGAAGTTTTCAAATAACCCTCCTTTTGACTTTCTCGTCCCCAGGTGAACAAGTATATGTTGGCAGAAGAAAAAGAAGAAGTGCTGGGGTTTAAGGAAAGAGCCAGCTCAGTTCTGCACTGGGCAGCATTCCCAGCAGCCCATAGAGAATTAGCCTGAATCTTCACTGCCTTAATGCTAAAGCGTCCTTGCGATCAGTTAACCACTTAGACTTGACAGTTCAGTGTCGCTGCTGAGATTTGAATGGCTCCTTTACGTGTCCAGTGTGGTCCTAACATGGGTATTTGCTCCTGTTACTGATGTTTGGCTTAGCTCCCCAAAGTTCCCGGGTTTATGTGTCTTCAGACTGACAAGGACTTCCTGTCTTACCCAGTCCAAGCTTCTTGTATTACTCCCAGCTACGTAAAAACCTCTCAACAACTAGCCAACTAGCCAGCAAAAAGAAAAAAAAAGAAACCAGTCCCTCCCCCATCAAACACATGATTTTTCAGATATCAGCTTCAGCCCACAGGACAAAAGGCCCTGTAAGAAGCCCTGGGACTAAGCTTGCTCACTGCACTGGGATTTCCTCTCCGCGAGCTCTGCTGTGCCAGCCCTTAGCGGGAGGACCTGGTGAAGCACGGCTGGTGGTACTGAGTGGGGCTGTAGCTCGGGTGTCTCTGGGAAGGGGCACTGAGGTACCCCAAACAGTGACTCCATGAGATACTGAGCCCAGCCCTGCCAACGCCAGGAGCCGATACAGGGAGAAATAGCTGGGCTCTGCCTTCCCCCCACCGAGCTGCATGGCAGTGCTGAGGTCTGCCCCACAGCCCCCACCACAAAGCTTTCAGACCCATGGGGTCAGCACCCACTAGCAGCCTGGCCGTGACTTGCTTTGGAGAGTGATGCCCTCCCAGCTCAGCGGTTCTGTGATGCTCTGCTGCTCCATGTCTGTTAACCCCAGGGCCGTGCCCAGCTCCTTGGACAAGCTCCTTACCGGAGGAGCTTGGGCAGCAACGGGGCACAGCACACGCAAGTACTCTGCAGGGAGCCTGGGTCAGCACATGCTCTGCGATGCCTGTTGATAGCAGCACAGCAAGCCATGACATGCACAGGAACCAAACTGAAGCACTTTTAGACATGATTTGTTGATCTTTTTAAAAATATTTTTGTATTTTTTTGTTTTTTAAACATTGGGGAAAAATAATTTGTAATGTAAACAGCCCAATTAAAGTGTGTTTTTCACCCCAACCTTGCCTGCTCAGTGTTACAGCCGGCAGTCCACACCAGCCTCATGGTGACCACAGGCAGACACACCTTATGGCTTTGGTGGCTGATGGTGGCTGCTTTGCTTCGCATCACTGGTGCGTGACCCGAGCGGACATCGCGCTGCTTCTCAGGCGTCAGCAGTTTCCAGACACATTAGCAGGAGCATCTGCACATCGCCCCAGAGTGCCACAGCCACCACCTCCTTCCTTGCAGTGAGGCAGCACTCACAAGAGTTTAAGTATTTTATTTCCATTGTTGGCAACGTCAGGTTGTGTTGTTCTCCCCATATTATTGCTTAGGAGAGTTTGGAGCAAATGCCTGTATGGACCAGGTCACCTTTCAGAGCACAGCGCCTTGCAATGTTTGCCAATAAAGCCAGGGACCTTCTGGGTGATTCATACTCCCACCCCAACCTGGGTCTGCCAGGATGAGACATTTCCTTTTAATACTTTCTTAAAAACAGTAACAAAATGCATTTCTTGTCACGTTGAAGTGCAGCAGCTGTGGTTCCATGTCTGAAGCCATCCCTGAACTACTCGGGAGCACTGTAATGCACTTGCAGGTTGTGGCGTGAGGGCAGACCTGTGGACTGGGGGGCAGAAACTGGAGCTCCTACAAACAACTTCACGGGGCTGGGCAGCACTGAAAACAGCGTCCTTTTAGGTTTGTGCTAAACAGCCCTGGGCTGTTTCAGTCAGAGACCCACACACTGCACAGCGTTAAGTACTTTTTACATTCAGTTATTTCAAAAATTCTAAATTGTGCCATTCACTCACTGATCACTTGTATTTCATGCGAGTTTTCCACAAAGAAAACAGAGGCCATCTCGCCAAACTGTGATTTTATTGTATTTACAGCAGAATTATTACAATATTCTACAGAAAGCCGTGAAATCAAATCACTTTGAAAAACAAGAAAAAAACCCAACGCTCTTGTGTGGCTGCTACTGCAAGTCCACTTCCATGAGCTGTACATACAGAGACCCTCAGCCAATTCATCCATCTCATGATTTTTGGTTGCTTTCTGTAAGGCAAAAATAACTTGGTTTGCAGTTAACACAAAACATTCAACAGACTGCTGGGACAAGGTGAAGCCGGAGATGCCTCAGTTTCATCACAGCAGAGCACCCTGCTTGGCTTTCTCACAGAAAACAGGGGTATGACAGTTCAACAGCACAGATTTCACTCAACATGCCTTTCTAGTTTCTGTTCTTTCCACCATTTTAGGATTGACAGTTGGTAAGAAAGAGGCTTTACCACCTAGCTTGGTAATTGTGGAAGAGATTTGGGAAAACCAGAGCATCTTTGGGCTCAGCATCTCCCTTCTACTTTCAGTACCACGGAAGCACATGAGCCCTTCCTTATTCACGAGCTGGTTTTGAGCGTGTTCTTACCTAAGAGGTTGTCTTCTCCCTCTGGCACCACTGACTGCCCTCGCTCCAGAAGCACAGAAGTAGCTACAGAAATGAAGTAGGAGGATTGAGGCGAGAGAAAGGCAGGGGAAAACAACTGAAAGCTCTGCAAGCAATACAGAGAAACATTATAAAGTTTCTTTTGTTTTGTCTTTCCCTTTATCTGTTCTCACCTTTTGTAAGACTGAGAAACATGATGGGGCATCCTGGCCTTGGCCTGCCTATGAACGGGGAAGGTTAATTCTCTCTGAGCTTGTTTCGTATCTGCTGTGAAGATGGCAGAAGTAGCCAGGGGATGGGAAATGTGTGTGGACACATCAACGCAAGGAAGTTTCTGAGATCCAGAACTAGTGTTTGAAGTAAAGCGACTGGACTGTAAATGCTAACGTAAAACCAGAACGTTACCTATGCAGTGACCATCCTCAGTACCTCTCCCTGCCCTTTCCTTCAGTGACCAGACAGTCACAGTCCCCAAGAGCTTGCCCCACTTCCCCATGGCAGATTAACCAGAAAGCAGCTGTGCAGTGGAAGCAACTAGCACTCAGCTTATGCACACATGTAAGTCTGCCCTGTTTTTCAGCAAAGATGAGCATTTCTGAGGTCCTAGGAGCTGCAACTACACAGCAGCTCTGAAAATCTGACTACCTAAAAGTGGATTTAAGTGCCTGAATTTAAAAAAAAACCTTTTTCTAATCTTTCATACACCAACACATCCTTGAAATACTTGCAAGACAGAAACCGTTTCAGCTGGAGAATCAACTTAAACTTCCCATATGATATTGCCATTATAGAAGACATTGTGGTGTGACAAAAGTGATTACGTTACTGCTTTTTGCTTGGCTCTTAGTTAAGGTGCTAAGTTTCCTATTTATTAAGGAAAAAAATTCAGTAGCTGGAGTTATAATAAAGTCCTCTGGGACAGAAGAGTAGTTTTTTAAACCATGTGATTGATTATATTGCATACCCATGACTACAATTTTCAAAGGATATTAGCTTAAAAGATTGTCTGAAAAAAGGGATGCAGCTTGGAATGCATATCAGTGTTCCAAGTGTGATGTGAAAAATCACTTTGAGGGAATGCCACCGGTCAGGACAGCGCGGTACTGCCACCTCCGAATTTGAATGCAGGTGTCGATTCAGTTAAAGGTTTTCCTTTAGAAGGTGTTAATAAATCAGGATCTATCTAATCAATCATAAGAGTAACAACCTCAACATCATACCTTTGCACACCATACATGTTTCTGATGTATTCAGCAGAGACAGCAGAGTGCTTGGAGAAAGAAACAAATTTGTTTTACGACAATCAGAGCAGAACTAGTGCTGGAGTATTTCCCCTTCACAAAAGTAAACAGCGACATTCCCCTGGGACTTCAGGAGGCCAGGGGCTCTGACACAGCCCGCTCCCTCCGCGGCCGGTAACCCCTCCTCAGCAGCCAGGGAGATGCAGCACTTGCTCAAGATGCAGACTCTCACTACAAGAACAGGGGCAGCAAGACCACCTGAGGCTCGGTGAGCCAAAGATCTCCCTGGGCTACTAGCAGCGTTCCATGAGCAGAGGACTACAAGATCCCGCAAACAGCTGAGTTCTAGTAACTGTTGGGACGTGAGTAGAGCCACCAGCTTCTGTACTTACAAGGCCCTATCCCAAGAAAGCTGACTTTGCAGGTGCTGAAATCTGCTTTCAGAGCGCAGGAAGAGCAAGGTGTGAGGACTGAACCCGTGAGAGGCCGCAGGCCGGCAGGCAGGGGTTTTTGGTGACAATCAGTTGTAAATACAAGAGGACAACCAACCTATAGGGCTGCAGTTGACGCACTGTATTGCCTTTGTTCATTTTCCTGCGGACAGTATTTCTGATGACTAGAACACAAAGGTGAGCAAATTGAAAAAACTGATTTGTGGCCATTTTTGAAGGGCATGTGGGGAAAATGAGACCTGCGCCAAACACTCGGTTAGAAAGTACGTTATTTTGGCTAAGGAAAAGACACCCAACTACCTTAGAGATGGAGCTTCTAACTTCAATAAAAGGGATGTGACATATGATAGTAGAGACTGGATTTTGTATCTCAGGAGATCTCTCCCAGGCCAATGTGAGACTAAATTCATTTGAATTGAATTTTCTGACACTGACATAATACTGTACACCTCATTCATTTTCTGCAATACTTAACACCAATTTTATCAGCCTATGTGTGTAAGTACCCATGCTAGTTCCTGTTATCCCCCAGAAAAACATACTTTCATGCTTGAAGGAAATTCTCAGCACAGTTCACAAGGCTGCAAGTGCTCCACAGTGAGTGCTCCACGCCTGAGACCTGAGACCAAGCACCCACTAAGGCTTCAGTCCCTACATGCAATCCCTCCCTCCATCACAGAACTCGGTTACTCATTTGTACAATTTACAGTGCGATCAGACTGCAGGGGCTTGTGTGGAAAGGATCTTCAAATAAAAGATTTAAAAGATTTACACAGAAGCAAACAGTATGCCAGTAGATACTAGCAAGTTATCACTGAAACTGCCAAAAACGTAAGGAGAAGATTAACGTTTCCCTCCGGGAACTTAATGGAGATGAAGGTAGAGATAACCCAGAAGGGGAAACCTGCCTGCCCTGCCTACTCCCCGGGTAAAGCACTGAGCCTACTTTATATGAAATTGCAAACAAATTCTTTTAAATATAGAGATGAAGATTATTTAATGTTATTTTATAAGTCAATTTATGATGGCAGAGCTTAAAAAGTAAAAGGCCTTCAAAGATATTTTTCACCCAACTAAATAAACAATTTAAAGAACTTTGCATTTAGCAATAGATAACATTCTAGAGATACGGTATGTGAATTTACAGCAGTACACAATACACATATAATAAAATCCCAGAAATTAAGGCTAGCTATTAAAGTAATTAGGCTATCAAAAAGTTACAGAATTTAAATTAAAACATGCATTTTTCCAATTTCTTTTACTGTGCTGTAAATTTTAAGTGTCTTCATTGAGACGGTATTGGTTCAACGTCCAAGGATTTCAGCATCCAAGATTTCAACCACATCCGATTAAAGTCCTATGTCAATTTCTAAGTTCATTCAACTGCATGAATACTGTTCCCATGAAATGAACATCACTGGTCGCACATTTAATGCAAGCTGGCAAACAAAATGGTTACAGTTGGTACCCGAAGAGACTAGGAAAGTCAGGCCTCAAATGCCAGAAAGCAAATACTATTTTACAAATTGAACCCCAGCATACCAAAGTACAGCTTATAATACTGTCTTGATACGACCCAAACTCTAACCACCAAAAAGAGTGCAGTAAAAGTGACCTAATACAGCTGTATTTCCCTACCGGCTATATGAGAAACATTTCAGACTTTTTTCACTGCAGATCAGTCAGGCAAATAACTTATTGTACATCTACGAACTTGAAAAATAAAAACTGCCTATGTTAGTAAGTGGCAACACAAAAGCAAAAAACCCAGCTTCATAAAGTCGTTTGTCTATATATTTAACTTAAATCTTTCTATAAAATAAAATGACTGAAATAAAAAAAAAAATCAAATCTAACACTTTAACCAAATCAGACTTTAGCCATGGTTATTTATAAATAGGGCCATCCGCCTCTACTTTTCTGATAGAGTTTAAACGAACAGACTTTGGTAAGAACAGACAAATGGCTCTACCCATTCCAGGTACGGTTAGAGAAACCACGTGCACGTCGCACACTACATTCTACAGTTTTTCAATTTGTAGAACTAACCACTTGTAATAACTAAGGAAAAGAATAAACTGTGCATTTTAAAGTTAGCATTTCTTTCACCTTTACATATTTTAGTGCAAAATATTTTAGGGTGAGGATTTACAACAAAATGGCAGTAGCAGCAAGACATCTTCTGTTTTGTACAGTAACAACAATGCTAAGGAGTTTTTTTAAATGACAAAACACTATCCTGTTGCCAGGATTAGCATATCTAAGTGTTTCAGGCACTGTATTAATTAAACTAGCACCCCGTTTCATTATGGAACTAATGGACAAAATATGTAATGGAGATCAGCTCAGTTTAATTTATGCCAGAGGTTTCTCGTTAAAGACGTTGCAAAGGCTTTTGCCAATTGTGCTTAAACACAAGGGTTTCTTTTTCTGATTATTGGCAGGTTCTGAGTAATTAGTTTCAGTCCTTGCTATGAAGACACTGCTCAACAGTAACGTTTTAAACCTCTCACGGCAGTTTCAGTTGTGGAATTCTCTCCTGGAGAAATCAGACACTTAAAAACACAGTAGCAGAACTCATATTACACTGCTTAAATGTTCACGTGAGAAACCATTTTTTTGTGATCAGAAAGAGTACAATTAATATTTTAGGCTTAAAGTCAAATCCATAGATAACATACTTCCCGAGATCTAAATAAAAACCTCACTTACTCTTGAAACATCTGAAGGACAGAACATTACCACTACACACCAACACCTTTTTTCTTGTCTTCCATTCCAAGAAGAAACTGATCATGACACTGATTGTCTCCACTGAAAACAAAAAGCGCTAGGTCCTTTGATGTACACTGCAGACTAAGTCAGGTTAGACGATGAAGATGGAGAATTCCAAATATGAAAAACCTACAGCAGTTCCCAGAGTTATGACCCAGTGGAGTGAAGGCTGGGGATCGGGTAGAATTTGGAAATCCGGCTTTGTGTTGAAGGGTTAAGGCATTCGGATTCTCCAGTCATTTTAAAGAAAACTTCCTGCTCCTGCAGTTTTCTGGCAAATTCTTCTTCCAGTGTCTAAAACCCAAATCAGATTGTCACAGGATTACAAGGCAAAGTACAAGAAACCTACTGGCGACATACTGTCTGATGTAACGATGTAACTCCACACACCACCACAAAAACCCCACCTACCAACTATGAAATTGCAAGATAACCAAGACACAGCGAGCTAAGAACATCATCTGCCTGTAGGATACTCTCACCTGTGTGAAAATGTAGTCCTTTCCATTTTAAAATAGAAAACCAAAAACCAGCCTCCACCACCCTCTATCTGTTATTTAGCAGTGAATTTTTGTAGTAACCTACTGGCTTCTGAAATATTCCTAAAGCCAGATTTACCTCCAGGTAAGAAGGTTTATATGCAAATATGCACACAAGCCCTGCAAGAGGGAACACCATGAGAGGCTGATATAACATGCAAGCCTTTTTTGTGGCTTTTTTTGGCCCTTTGCTTAGCTTTTGCACTTTTTTTTTAAACATCAGTGAGCTATAGCAGTTTTGTACAGGAGTTTGCTTCTCCTCCTCTGCGATACTTTTTGTCTTGTCTGTATTTGCTAGATCCAACTCTTGATTATTTTCTAATTCATAAACGGCTCCGAGTTACCTTTTTTCTTGGTCTCAATTTCTCTCTCCATTCCTTCAGTTCTTGGCTGTGCTCTTCATCCAGCTCTTTTAGCTTCTGAGTCTCATGCTCAACCAGTAGATGGCATTTTTCATTCTTAAAACAAGATAACGATAATCCTTATGTAAAACTAATTCAGATTAGGCAACTCAACATTTGTACAGTGACATATGTTGTCCTAATTCTTTTTAATTAGCTTATTCCATGTAAATAGTGACGTGAATAATTACAAGATCAAAGTATGTTACGAGGTTGCATTATCAAAAGCTGATCTTTCCAGGAGAATCAACTGAGATAAGAAATACTTGTAAATTCAAATATACTGTTGAGTATCATTAAGGCAGCAGCTGAAAAGTGTTACCCAAAACTGTTTCACTGCCTAATAATGCTTTTCAAGGTCATACAGCATTTCCACTTTGCTTTTTAAAGCTAGTTTGTATAACTTATTAAAATCAGTTACATGAAAAAGGAGGTTGTTTTTTGAAAATATTTCAACTCTTGGTGCCAAGGAGCTGAGACTAATAAGTGGAGCTTATTGAGGAGAGAAATGTGCTTGCAGAAGCTGCCTCAGAATTGCGCTACAACGAAGAAAAGGATAATCAAACCACACATCACCTTCGTAATCCTCTCAGCAAGGAACACACGCACCTGCTTAACTTTCAAAGGGCTTTGAAGCATGATACAAAAAAAATAAAAATTAAGTATTTGGCTACATAAAATCTTAGATTTTAAGAACAGTTGGCAATGGCAGCCTCTAAACCCCATGTTCTTGTTTCTAGGGTTCCAGTTCCAACTGGGTCTGATGCAGAGCACAAAACCACAGGAACAAAAATGACAAGCACTTGGCTAGACCTGAGTGCAGCTAGGGGCCAATTTGTCTCAGTGAAGTTCAGAGCAGCCCTAATCTGCACAATTTTACTTGAGCTGAAAGTCTCACAAGACTCCCGTAGTACTTGGGGGTTTACTGAGGCGTATTAGTGGCACAATCACAGACTGTTTTCACAGGATGTATGAAAGTGAATAGAATAGAACTAGCTTCATTGGTTGTTGGAGGTTTCTCTACACAAAGGTTATCAGCAGGTGATCATTTAATGCTTTAAAAGTCCTTTGCGTCCCTAAAACTGGGAAAAACAGATTTAGTGGAAAAGGAGATCCGGCCTCTGGTATACAGCAGCAGCTTTTACAAAATGCACACCAAAAGAGATGAAACAGAGCTCCTTATCGCAAGAAGAGAATTCCTTCTAAGGACCTTCCACAAGCCCAAGTACGCACAGCAGCCTGCACTTTATGAGAACCACCTCATTCCAGGCATGTATTGCTACGAAGTCTGGTGGGTAACGCCTGGTGCTGCCTACCTCTGTTCTGATAATGATATTTCAGCAAAATCAGGTTAAAAGACAATGTTGCCCACAGAAAATAGCACTGGGAACTTGACAGATATTCTAGAAGGATCATCTGCTTCTGGTTCATGCTGCTCTTCCACGTAAAATGACTTCTCATTAGTTGATGTAAGCCTATGAATCTGGTTAAGCAGCATGCTGCAGGCCTTTGAAAGCAAAGCTGAAAAAAACCCCCTACACTAATCACTAAAAATGAAGGAAAAGATATTTCTGCTTTGCCTGAGTCTGTTATTAACCTGAGCCTTCCCACTGAATGTTCATCTCGTATCATCTATTTTTAACCTGTAACTGATGCAGTTCTCTGATGTTTGCTTCACACTGCAACTGAAGGTCCCGCATTTGGTTTTCGTGTTTCTGATGCTGAGCCAGTCTCTCGTTCTTCTGCCTCTTTTCTTCCTGAATAGCAAACTAAAATTAAAAATAAAAAGACGGTTTATATTGTGCCTCTAGGTACAACAGTTTACATGAATCAAAAAACTGCACATAACAGAATGAATACACACAGCATAACTGAAAAGAATGGTTTTAAAAGATTTAATAACTGTATTTTATTTATTCTTTCTTTTTTAAAATTCTTACCAAGGGAATGCCATCAGTTTTGTCTATCCTTCCATTTCTCTGTCTGCACTCTAATAATTTTTCCTTAAAACACAGCACATTTCACTTCCAGACTCCTGAAATTATCTCCCTCTGAAGCCACGTGACACAACAGCGTTGCTACAAGTGTCAGTTAAGGTTGGGGTTATACTACTACAGGAGACTGTATTTTCCAGATTTTTGATCCTTCCAGCACTCATCATACGAAACCGTGATTCAAGACTTTAGTGCATCAGTAGCAAGCAAACCTCTAAACCTCTTCACAACATTCCCTTTTAAAGAATGAGTGAATACCTACAGTTTTAGTTCAAAAGCTCACAAAAATCAAGCATTCTCAAATATATTTCACAGAATCACGGAACAGTTGAGGTTGGAAGGGACCTGCAAAGATCTCCCACTCAAAGCAGGGTCAACTAGAGTGGGTTGCAAAGGACTGTGTCCAGTTGGGTTCTGAGTATCTCCACAATCTCTCTGGGGAACCTGTCTCAGTGTCTGACCATCCTCACACTAAAAAAGTGTTTGCTTATGTTTACGTTGGATTTTCTGTATTTGAATCGTGCCCACTGCCTCTCATCCTGTCACTGGACACCACTGAGAAAAGCCTGGCCCCACTTTCTTCACTCCCTCCCGTTTAAGATCCTTCCGAACCTTCTCTTCTCCAGGCCGAAGCATCCCAGGTACCCCAAGCATCTCCTCCTATAACAAGACCCACCAGTCCCTCAGTCATCTTCAAGGCCTTTCCAGGACTCGCTCCAGTAAATCCATGCCTGTCTTGTATTGGGGTGCCCAGGACTGGACCCAGCACTCCAGATGTATCTCACCGGCACAGAGGAGAAGGATGACTTCCTCTCACCTCATCCAGTGCATTAACCCAGTTTTGTACCATCTGTGAACTTGCTGAGGGTGCAGTCTATCCCATCCTCACATTTACATCACATTAAGCATTTACACTATTGAAACTGTTTTTATTAATTACCTGCTTAATTTTTTCACGATCTTGGTCTGGAGAGGCTAATGAATTGATTCTTAAACTTTTCTTAAACATAGCCATTCGAGTCTTTGCTTCACTTCGCTGGATTTTAGGCAGTCTCGCCCTTTCCTGAGTTTGTTTGTTCTTTAACTCCTCGATAAGACGTTGATTATATCTCTGCATTTGTTCTGTTTCCTAAAATGTTAACAGTAGGAAATGTTACAGACTGACTATTATCTTAGACTATTTGCATCTCATTTCATCAACAAGCATGCTGCTCGAGTCAGCTTCTTTCAAGACAAAGGAGACCCAACCCTAGTGATATCAATGGGGAGGAGGCGGTCTTCCACTTATTCCAGGGAGCTCTGGATCATGCCCAACCCAGATGAAATTCTCCAATGCTCTAATGCATATGAATACACATGTAATTCACCAGTGGTTGTTCAACTCCTGAATTGCATTTTTAAAAGTCTGTGTTGTTCCAGTGGAGAAACTTTTGTGGAACTGAACTTCCACTGCTGCAGTTGTGAAGGGTCAGTTTGTTGCAAAAGCTGGTGAAAGCAACTGCCATGATGTTGACAACCAAACCACAGAGGAACAAGCCTGCAGTGGAGGCTGCTCCCCATCCAATCACCATGGAGACCCTATAATAACTCTCTATTGGGTTTTCATTTTCAAAAATTGAACTACTCTGCTTAGTGTATTCTATAAGAAGCAAAATGCCTTGTGGAAAATAAGTGTTGTCTTCTGGGCTTTTATAGGATTTAGCTATAAAGAGACAGTTGTCAACTACTTGCCCAAAAGCTAATCCAGCTCATTCTGTTAATTTAATTCCAGGATCATTTACTAACAAGTAGACGTATTTAAGCACAAGCCAAAACTGGTTTTGGTGTACAAGCAGAATTTGGTATTTTTAAAAGAAAAGGGCTGATGATGTGTTTTGGTGGTTTTTTTCAAGAATCAAAAGGGGGAAAAATTAACACTTATACTTCAACATATGTCTGAGTTATTAGAGTAAGACAATTATGATCTTTTTATTTCAACAGAACATACACAGCTTCAAAATACCTGTGTGGGTCTTGCCTGTGTAAGCAAACAGCTACCAGTGGAGATCCTGACTACTTGGTAAAAAACCTGGATATTATAACACACAGAAGAAAGCATCAAAGTCAACACTAACTTTTTCATGCCTCTTAAGCAGCTGGTGTCTTTGCATGAAGTACTGATCTTTGAGTTGCTGTTTGAGGAGCTGGTGTTTCTCTTGTAGATGTCGCTCTTCCAGCTCCCAGATCGCAGCTTCGCGAGCTGGAAAAGAGAGGAAGGCTGGTTCAGAAAGTACCTGCTAGTGTATGTTTAGAAGTGGCCTACAAGAGCACTTTAAGAACAATGCTATTCCATAGCAAATCTTTTTATTACAGTTCTAGATTTGTCATGAAGGTCTTTGATTTCATAAATTTAATTTTGTTTGCTTAAAATACAACAAAAATTTCTGTTTCTAAAGAGAGAGTCTCGTGCTGGATACCTCTCATGAGCTGCTGTTTGTTGTTGAGGCAGTCTCGTTCAATAGTAGCCAGTTCTGTCTTCTGCTGCTGAATAATCTTCTTCAGAGATGCATCCAGTTCTTGTTGCTGCTTCTGCACAAATTCCTGCTCCTGGCAGAAATCAATAGAAATAAAGTAAATTGTGTTCTTCTAACCACATTACATTTTAATGAAACTCCCAGTTCTCTCAGCATTAGCTATACGTGGAAAAAAAAATACACCTATGCAAATTTGAGCTAACATGCCTTGGCTATAAAAGCATGCATGTCTTGTATTTTCTACACAGAGAGTAGGTAAAAGTATATTTAATGTTTAAATAATGCCTTCAGAAATAAGACCAAAGGCAACAAACTAGCCAACAACCAATTCATTCCATCTCTTGTCTCTCCTCAAAACAAGCTGCATGTTCAAAGCTAGCAAAGACAAGTACTCAATATAAAGTTGATCTCATCATATCAAGGGTTAATTATTCAAGGATGTAAGAAAATAAAAGTATTTATGGTTTTGATGCTTTGGATGATTAGTTAAAGCCTATTTATTTACATAGTTGGATTTCAGATTTGTGTCTCGATCTCAAGTGGTTTATCCTGTTATGAATGCAAAGCTATCAAGGTTGGGAGTTCTGCAAGACTGCTATGAAGACACCCAAGGGCTTTTGCAGGAACTGCAAGCTTATCACACCAGAGCTGGCTCCTCGCAAAGCAATTTGCCATCTGCCAGATGCAGTCCCCATATCACTTGCATCTTCCCATTATCTAGGGTGTACCAGTCTGTTGCACCACATCATAAAAAGCAGGCAGTAGTAAGAATGTCCCCCTCCATGCCCCAAGACCATACTGTTGCCTTTCTTCTTTGCAACTGTCAAAAAAATAAAAGCATCTACAAGCATGCACACACACACTTTAAGAACAAGAAACTATAGCAGTTAAAGTTTCTACCATGATATAAAGGTCAAAAGAAAGGATGATGGCAGTCTCCTATGAGAGCCAAGGTGGGCAGCTGAAGCATTTGCTGTTATACATAACAAGGCAATGTTGAAGATGGTCTATTGGAAGAGAGGTGGGATCAGGCAGGAAAAACAGTACTGGGCTACAGACAATCAGTGGTGGGGTCTCCTGAGCTATGTATTTTTTTTTTACTGAACCTATGCTACTTGCTGAAAGAATTGTCAGCAACATATGGAATTAGATGTTCATTGAAAGTACTTTTTATTATGACCAGTTTTTTTATTTTCACAGAAAGTTATTAATAGGTGAGGCTTTCACCTCTGCCAGTGGACAGCAGTTACACCTCCGGATGGGTAACAGAAAACCAGAGGGGGAGTAAGTTGTTGAAAAGTTCTGTCAGCGGCAGAACCCGAGGGTACAAAATGAACTGGAAGGCCACGTCTGTAATTTAAGTCAGATATACCTAATCAAATATACAGACTGATGAAAAATACTGTTCTGTTTCCCGTTCTAGATGCAAAGGATAGGAAAACTACAAGTTCATTATTCTGGGAGTGCAGACACATAATTAACGCTGTGTTTAATTTGATAGGAATTTTTTGATTTGAAGCGAGTGAGGAGAAAGCTGTTCTAGTATAGTCATGGTCAAAAACCAGCTATGCTTGAGCTTTACTCAAATCATTTAAATGTTGCTGCTCTCTCTACAGGGTAAACCTTAATGAGTTTCATCGCTAGCACTGTAACATAAACCAGCCAATCTCAGACAACACTCTGGCCTTTCCACTTGCCACGTCTACTCAAGTATCACATACAATAAAGATTACAGACTTTACTAAAGAACATGCTGGATAGTGAAAAAGGCAGACAGTGCAAGACAGTCCACCTTTTCAAAACTACCACTTGGTTTTGCCCAGTGAGTATCTTAAAATAAACTCAAATATCTTTAAAATACATGGTGTCACTGCACACAGAGCATATAAGCCACACATTGTTTCTCACATGTGCTGAACAAATAAGACTAGAGAACAGTATAATATTGCGTTTGTGTGAAAGTTCAGCATCTTGCCCAGAGTTAATAATTACTGTAATTTTGATATTTCTACTACGAATAGTGCATAATTACATAAATCTGTGCTAACTAGTTTGGATACAACAGTGACATTGATCAGCACATATGAGCAGAAGGAGAAAACACACGTCTGGAAAATTACGGAAATAAAAAACTTTTTGTTTTGCATTTTAAGACTTACATCCTGCATTTGTGCGTTGAAAAGTGTACATGAAGACAACTGAAAAGACTGAATCATAACCTGAGCAACGCCCTGTGGGACACAATGTACTTCCTATGTCAGAATATAATGAAATATATTTCTGTTCTTAAAAAAAGAAGAAATGAGATCTACTTTATGTTAGCAATATACACTTAAAATATCAAGGCTAATCACACAAAAGTAGTCACTGACAGAAATTCTAGATGTTCTAAAACTAAACATGTGCACCTTGTCTAGTACTTCTTTATCATTCCAAGTGAGGATATTTCACCTTTAAAATAGTCTCTTTCACCTCTCTCACTTCAGCAAATTGAAACCACCAAAGGAAACAGACTTGGTCACCAGAAACACTATGAAAATGTAGGGTTTTAATTGTTTCCTTAAAAAGTTCAGACATATATCCTTGGTATGGGGAGAGCGCTGCAACTCAATCATGTTCGATCCTGGGAAATCCCCTCTTCAGCTAAACATGTACTCAAAGTTCTATTATTTTCTACTAGATCACTCACATAAACATTTAATCCGTAAATTACTCAATCCAGACCTGCTCTGTTGTGGTGCAAACTCACTCTGTACAAGCAGTGGCCATCACAAAGCCAGTATTTTTCTAAAATACTAGCCCCCTTTCTAGCTGGGTCATATAAAAGCAGCAACTCTGAAGGTGTGAAATTACAGATGATGTCTTGTCAAGCTTCCATACACCTACACTTTGACATTTAAATAACTTCTTTTTACCTAATCTGTTCTGCTTCTATGAACACGATGCCTCATGCTTACATACGATATCCATTTTCTTCCCCTATTGCTCAAAATTAACTTCTGACTGTAACCTTTACAATTTGATGGACCTGTGGGGTACTTACCGTTCATAAAAGCACCATAAATAAACCTGCCATAGAAAAATACTGTTCTTTTTTGGTACAGCATACAAAAATTACACGTAACAGCACAAACCTGGAAAAAGCTGCTCCTACATTTCTACACAGTGTACTCTACAGGATGTGATATGGGAGTACTTGAAGAAAGAGAGCAGTATGTAGGGTTAGTTTGAGTTAAGTTCCATATTCACTCAACAACAACCAGAAGTGAAATATCAAGCTGTGTGAATACTGCTGCCTTTTGTAGCTTAGTAGCATGAAGCTGCTGTTGTTACCTGAGCATGCTGGCTTTGTGCAAGCTCCTCTTTCTTGCGTTTCATGAGCTCTTTTCTCAGCTCTTTTGGTGCTTTCTCCACTTCACACAAAACCTACAGTGTATATAAGCATGCAGAAGGTGGCGAAAAGAACACTTTCTCCACAGCAAGCATTACTGTGAACGTAGGACATGCAGGTCAAGCACTAGACTGGGAAGCGTGCGTTACTTCAGTGGCAGGGACATTAGTTTAGTGAAAAGAGCTTAATGAAAAGAGAAGGAACAATACGTGCTTTATGTATGCTAGTGCAGCGCAGAAAGGAGGCATATGCCAGCCTGTTTGCATGCAAATGCTGCCCAGTGCGCTCAGAAATGGCAGTCTCTTGCTTGTGTTTTCATGCAGCATCTAGAAGAGTCAATAGTTAAGAAAACCACCACCTGCAAAAGTGGTATTTTCTTGATGCGCTATGGCAAAAGGACTATGGAGCATGTTTATCTAATGGTAAAGCTGTGAAAAATGGCTGGAAGTTGAAAATAACTTCCACTGAAAAACCAGCTATTTCTGACACTGTCTCAAACTGGAGTTTGTAAGACGCCATAGTGTCTCCAACCATAAATGACTCCTACACATGTTATGTCTTTAAAATAATCACACAAGCAAATAAAATTTTAATTGGTTGTTAAGTGTTTGGTTCTGAAGAACTTAAAGGCAAAACCCACCATTAACTAAGGATGTTTTCAAGAACTTTTTCGTGACACGTATGCTGAAATGGAACATGTTTCAGTCCAAGATGAATTAGACTAGATTAGTAGAAAGACTCTAAATATAACCTGGCTAAGTCACTTGCCTGCTAATCTGTTAATTTACTGATGTGTTTTATTTATTTTTAGGCATTATAAAAATGTAACACTGCACACTCCAATATAGCATGGGTAGTTTTGGAGCACCAGCTGCATTTTCTTTCGAACTGTAAATTGCCTTCTTAGGCTTTAAATACAAAACTATGCACCCAAAAAACAAATGCCTGTTTATTTAATAGTGGAAGCATCAGAGAACAGAGTCCAAATCACCACATGCTACTCCTGTTTCCACGAAAGTACTGCTTTTAGCTCAGAGCAGTATGTAAAATTCTTCCCGCTTTCCCATGTAGGACCCAATCACCAGCAAATAGAGAGAGACTCAAAAATGCAAGAAATACAGCAAAAGAAGAAAAATCGTTATTTACGTATGAGCATAAGGTTCAAACTGAATGCAATAATTTTTTAATGCACTTTTGTACTACAGGATCATTCTACGCAAAAGCATAGACAGTAAAGAAATCTCTGTGAGTCTAGTAACCATTACAGCAAATACTAGAGCCATTTATACACAAATAAGCACTATGTAATTGATCTGAAAATGAAATAAAAGCTTATAAGATGTAAAATCCATATGGAAACACATCACCTTCTCTTACTCTAATGCAAGCAAATTAATAGCATAAGGTGCCCATGTCAAATCTCATTCATTTTGCCTCAGCTGTATGACACCTATGAAATTAACTGTAAAAGATTTTAGGTTACCCAGATTTACCTCTCCTGGGTTTCCTTTCTGAGTTAAAAAACTAAATCCATGTAACTGCTGTCACTTCATATAAAGGAATTCTAAACAACGACAGCACGCATTCAATAGAAATCTAACAAATTAACGAAAACCCCCTATCTCTGGAATTTAAGTGGTTCTCAGTAGTAATCAAGACCATATTCTTTTCTTCAAAATTCTAATTTGATAAGCATTTACTAAGTAAGTATAGTCGGATTCGTTTAAAGCAGAAATCTCAAATATCTTTCACAATCTTTAAGAAAATACTTTTTCTTGAGTTACTATTTGAAAAAAATTATTAAAGATTCTGGGAAAAATGAAGTATTGTAATCTGGTGATGTTTCTGAGATTAAGTCAATACCTAGATCTTCCTGTTAGCTGTCTGTATTTCACTTCAGGTAGTAAAACATAAGAAATAATACTGACTGCTAGTAACCCTTCCACAACTCAGTATAGCACATGAGGTCGACAAGGCTGCTGGGAGACCTAATCTCAACCGTTTGCTATGCCCTTATCTTCTGTATTACCATCATTGTCTCTTACCTCCTTTTTTTTGTTTTTCAGCATGTTCTGGAATTTGGACAATTCCTTCTCCTGTTCTGCTTTGATGCGTTTTGCTTCATCTCGCAAACGATTTGTGTGTTCCTGTTCCAAGCGCTCTATTGTCTGTTTCTGCTGCTTTTCTAGATTTTCTATTTCTTGATCATACTGTCGCTTTTTACTCTGTAAAAATAATTTGGCATGTTTTTTAGAAAACTAAAGTATGTTCAGTGCAGTGCTGTACCAGAGCAGAGGATGGCCATGACGAAGTGTTCCAGCAGGTGAGTTCTAGCATACAAACTGGGCACCCCACAGTGGAAAATACTGCCATTTATTAACAAGAACAAAAACGAAGCTATAGCCATCATAAAAGGAAACACCTGATTGCTGCTAGTAGCATTCTGCCTACTCCATCAAGATATCATATTTTAAGAGCAACAAAATCAAGAAACTCACTGTCATTTCCTGTTCAAAACGTCTGTACATTTGTTCTCGCTGTTGCAAAAGCTTATTACTGAGTTGCTGTTGGGCTCTCTGCTCCTCTTTCTGAAGAAGCCTTAGCTCTCTTAGCTCTTGACGTCTAATAATGAAAAAGAATACTTAATAGTGATGGGAAAACAAAAGTGGAAAATTACAAAAGATGAAAAAGCATCTACAAGTTAGGTCCAGTAAAACTAGTTCTGAACTGATTGTCTTGTTAAGGAATATTTTGCATTCCTTCCTACTAACAAAATAATTGAAATTAATCCCCAAATATTACAGAAATAAGATCATTAGCTCTGTTCTTTTATTCAAAGAGAAAAAAATTAGCCACTAGCCTCTTGTAAATTTTACTTTTAAAAACACTTACCGTAGAAATCTCATTTCTTCACTTTTCGAGTCATTTTCAGTAACTATTTTTGATGTGGTTACACTCACTTCTACTCCATCAACAACAAACTTCCGAGTTTTCTTTAAAGTTTTCTTTTGTCTTCTAGTTTCCTGAATAAAGCATTGGTAAGTTATTCTGTACTTATTTAAATTACATACTTTTCCACTCTTTTTTCTTAATATTAAATTACTTCAAATATTTCCATGAAGACCTACAGTATAGTAATCAGGAGTTCTTCTTGCTTCTCAGGTACCTCACTAATCAAGTGAGAACTTGAAAAATTCTACTGTACTGAACCTTTCTCTAGTCAGCAAAGGAAAACTATAATTATTGATGATCTAAATTGCCAAAATGGAAAAAAAAATCTAGATAAACCCTGAACAGAATTGATGCAGTTTTATTTTCAAGAGCTCAAGACAGTTGTAATTACTGCTTGCTTTTGACCATAATTTTCACAGTCACCAAAAAAAGAGATTTAATTCTGAAAAACAGTACTGAAACAGAATAGCGATTTACTCACCTACTTAACTTCTGCTTTGGAAATAAATCAAACAAGCAAGTATGAATAAAGGAAACAGTCAAAAATCATGTGATGATCTTGCCAACAGGATTGGAAAAATCTCACTTTTCAGAGCTGCTCTTGTTTCATTACAAGAGAAGAGATACGCCAGCTGAAACTGTATCTCCATTGTATTAGGGCTCCTCAAAATACCTTGAAGTCATGCCTAGCACAGCTATGCCAAGTTATGAGTTTTGTTTGGGGTGGGGTTTTTTTTGTTTTGAGGTTCTTTTTTTTTGTTGTTGTTCAAACTCATGGTTACACAGTTACTATCCTAGTATGTCTATAATCATATTAGTAGAGATATAAATAAAGTTCATAATCTGGAATATGCTTCCTCTGGATAGACTCATTCATACTGGATAATGGCATCAATATAGTACAACCAAAGGAGTCCAGTGTTTGGTATACACAAGCCTGAGAGATTGTCTGCCTTAGATATTTTAAATATGAACAGAGACAGAAACAGGAATTCAATGTAAGATTGGATAAGATATTTGTCCTGGTTAAAGAGGGATTCTGTGCCGAATAAGGCATTGAACTCATCTTCCTGAATATCAGCTCTCAATTATAACTATTCACAAATCTTCACCTTTAGTAGTTAGAATTCCTGTTATACGCTAAACTATGTTTAAAAATACAATTGTGCAACAAAATAAGAAAATAATTAGCAGCTCTGTAGCTTCTAGCTTTGCTGAATAACTGCACAAAATCCAGACATTGTTAGAGCACGCAATTTAAGACTACTTTGGTTTCTACAAAGTTTTACTCTACACTGTCACACTGGTTTCTCACTCAATTTTCTTGGTTGCGAAGGTGAAACTTGGAGACGATTTTAGGGTCACACTCTCATAGGATTTTATATAAAAACATATGCTTGCTTATACTTACCTGTAAAGATATTGATCCTGTCTCTTTGTTTTTACTAAGGAAACTAGAAATTGACAAGTTCAAATCAACGCTGCTGTTATCAGCCGTAGAACCAGTGCCCGAATCTGCATCATTTTCCTTCAAATTCTCCGATTCTAGCTGTAAAGTTTCAGTATTGTCTTGATTATCTGTTTTGACTTTCTCCTCATTCTCTTCAGTGCTAATACTAATACTGGGGACTGGAGTGACTTCAGAGTCATCAGCTTGGTCACTGACAATATCTTGAAGCTTATTCCTTGTAACTTCTGAATGTTCTTTGTCTATCTGAACGTTATTTTCCTGGATATTTTCAGGTCTGCGCTCTTCTGAATTTTGGTCCATACCAGTCAGTTTATCCACCACTTTATTAGAAATATCCTCAGGCTTGCTCTGTATTGCCGTCTGGTCTACCTCATCTTTTCCAGGGTCTTTGATCTCCATTTCCACCATGCTGCTTATACTACAAATATCCTCATTTTCACTTTCTGCCAGTTTCCTGTCTATTTTGATCGCTTTATCTTGGCTTTCTGATAGAGTTTCTTCAGAGCTGATTATCTCATGGACCTGCTTAGCCTGATTTTCCGCAGGCTTATCCTCTGTCTCAGGTATTTTATCCCCATCACTGATCTGTGTTTCAGCAATACCACCCATCTCCTTAATGCTGTCAATTCCATGCTTTATTAGTTCCTTTTCTTCATCAGCTACTTTATCTGCAGCATTCAGTACAGTTTCTGTAGTGGCGTCTGCTATCGCCTCATTCTGAGCTTCATCTTTATCTTTCTTCTGCTCTGTAGTATTGTCTGCAGGGACCTTTTCTTCCTTATTTTCTGAGAGATCTGTTCTGTTTTCCTTCTCTTCTTTTTCACCAGTTTCCTTAGAAATGGCTTCTTCAGTTTCTACACTACTTTCATTTGTAGGTACTATCTTCAGTTTATTATCTTCTGTCTGTTCATTTCCCACATCATTTTCTTTCTCTGTTTTTAGGTTGGGTTCATCCTTTATTTCTGATTTTATCATCACACCAGGTTCTTTCCCTCCTTTCTGGGCCTCCGTATCTTTATGTGTTTTTTCCAGGCTTCCTGTATTCTTTTCACTAGGCAGTATTTTGCCTTGCTTATCTTCACCAGTTGGCACAGAACCATTCTGCACTTTCATATCGCCAACAGTAGTATCGCATAGGTTATCAGTTGTTTTCCTAAATTTAATGTCCTCAGATTCATCTCCAATTGTTTTGTCATCTGGAAATATAGTGTTGGCTTTGTCCTCCATTGCATTACTTTCTGTTTTCTCAGAAAGAGATTCCAGAACAGAGGCATTCTGCGAAAGTTTATCCTCTTCAGAGCTGGCAATACTAAGGTCAGAGGATGCACGCTTGTCTGCAGGTAACTGCTAAAAAATTAAAGGAAGCAAAATATTTAATCATTTTCTAACTTAATTAAAGCATACTTCTATTGAAGAATACCTGAATAGAGTTGAATATTGTATTTATAGGCAGAGTTCTATGAATTTGATGGACTATTTCACTAGGTATTACCACAGAACAAGTGTGCGAACCACAGACAGGCTCTGAACAGAACAGTTTCACAAGAACCCTCTCCCATCTCTCATAATTTAATAAAATATAGTGTGATTGAAGGAAAGGGGATCATGGTCAGCCCTCCGCCTCATGCTTACCAGAATCTTCAAATCTCTTTTTCCAATCACATTGCTTTTTTTTGTTAGTTCAGTTCCCCAGTACTCCCACTTTCAGTTGAATTTGAAAGACACATGTCTTTGTGCCAGTTTGGCTGGGAAGAAGCTGCGTAGCTTGAGTTACTGCAGCACTGATAAAAATGCAATATTAAGACCTTCTTCCACTTCATCTAAAAGACTATCTCTCCTTGTGCTCTTTGTTAAAAATGCCTGAAAAAACTTTTGTCTGTTTTTTTATCGCTGTGGAACTCCATTAAAAAGGTGAAAACCTCCAGCAGATCTGAGTAAGTGGCAATATGGGAACTAGAATAGAAACGGTTACATAACTGCAAAATTGCTGCTGCTGGAATATGAATGAATGTTATCAGATTACATACATACATACAAAAGAACATACTCATAAAATATCATTTTAATCATAACTGCCCTTTCACTCTACAAAGTGATTGCGATAGAACCCTGTCATTTGCAGATCAGGCTTCTTTTTTGCCATTGGGAACATACAAGGTTAGCTATTGTAACAAGCGAGGGTTTGATCATGCAATTCCTACCTTAATGTTTTCCTAAGCATATAGAGAACAATCCCTTTTAAGTCAAAAGTGCATTTCAAAGATTTCTTCACATAATTGTTCTCGAAGCTTAGTGTGGAACTCCAAGCAGTTTTTAAAAATACCACATTAAATACTGCAAATGCATCTACCTCACAGTCTCCTCGCAAGCTGCTGGTTGTGTCTAGACACTTAATCGAGTCAAAGGGTGAACTTTACTTCAACCCTCCTGGGGACTGATGGCTTAGCAGCTAATCAGCAGAGGGAGGCGGTGGGTGATGCCTTAGGAGATACAGTTTAGTCAGACACCACACTACCTCTACACTCTGCAACCTACCACCATATCACTGAACTTCATGGCTTTGCCCTTTAAATTTGCGTTGTAAGATTCTGAAGCACCTTCAGAAATACATTCATAAATGCAACCTTGTTCTGGTAATATATGGGTTTTTTTGCTTTTGTTTTTTAATTTGAGAGTCATGATGTAAAATCACAGATGTAGTTTATAGTATAATGGTCACACACCTTCCTTAATGTTTTAAGCATCTTATGGAATACAAATACGCATTTACTCATTCATCTAGTCATTTTGAATTAAAATAATTCATATTAAAAAATCTGAATCTGATTTTTAAAATTCTACACTACATATACCTGTAAAAATAAATGAAGATAATATTCTTTAATATTACTTCTTAAGGAGTTTAAGAACACATTAATTTTGAAAATACTGACTATAAACTAAGGTTACAGTATGTTTATGCTGTTATTCTTAGAAGACTTGATGCAAAAGTTGAGTAGTACATCAGAAACAGAGTTCTCCATAGGACAACAGTGATTGAAACTAGTTGCATATTTTAAAAAGTAAATATTAAACTGACCAGAGAATTTTCTGTTTCTTCTTCTTCATCCTCATCTTTACCATCTTCAACTTCTTCTGTAACTTCAGCCTTAGCTTCTGCAATCAATTCTCTTATTGGCTTATTTGAAGTAACAGTAACAAATGGATGCTTGTGAAAATAAAAAATAAGCACAATATTAAGCACTGAGTTCACTGTACACAGTGGGAAAATCATAACTTGAAAGAGATATAACTTCAGAGAAATATTACTTTGTTGCTCTCAAACTTGAAGATTCACAGTTAACATTAATCATAACTGTCTTAATTCATTTTTTTTCTGCAGAAATCAAAATATTTGCATTAAAATGCACTGTGTAAGTAGTCTAACAAATTTCCTAAAAACACAAATAATTAATTTTTACTGACATATTTCACAACCCAAAGAATATTGAGAGAAAGATTTTTTTAAAAGGTTATTTTTACTGGAAATGGGTCTTATTTCTTTTCATCTCCACAGATAAATTATTTTCTGATAAGGCTTATTTAGAAATATAGGAAAAGTCCATTTTGTCTTTAGAACAATTTTTCCAAACAAGAACATAGAATTCCACATGTTTTCTTTAAGAAGAAACAGCTACCTGTTCTTCTACTACTATCTGAATTTTCTTTCTCTGCTTGGCCCTGCTGCTTAAATCTATTCAACATACGCCGGTTGTATTCTGGATAAAGTAAACGCATTCTGGCATTAAACAGAATCAAATGTACCTAGTCACATGGACTCTTGTTTAGCTATTCTGTAGTGACTGCATTATAGAGGAAGGTTGAGCACTAAAGCTTTTAAAATGCCTGTCAGCAATTGACTTATGTAAATATCTCCTTCATCTATTGTAAGTATCAAAGTATAATTTAAACACGCATGCAAAGTATTGAGTTATATTACATTAAAATACGCAAACAAAGAATTTGATCTGCACTTGGTATGATTTACCAAATAACAATGAATTGTTAACAAATTGTTAACAAAAAATTGTTAACAAAGAATTTACCAAAAAAACAATGTTAAAAACAGATTGTGTACAAACACTTAATTTGAAATTATTTAAGATAAGCTTTTAAAAAATACAAAATATGCTTGCCCTTCAACAATAGTTCTGAACAATTAACTCTTACTACCTGTAGAAGTTGAGTTGCACTCCACCTTGCATCTACATTCTTTTCCAAACATCTCTTCAAAAAATCTTTAAAATCTGATGACCTACACAAAAAGCAAACAGGTACTGGTTTTTCTTTTGTCTTGACATCACACTAGTGTACAGTGAAATATTCTTTTGCTTACACATGCACCTACATTGCAACTCCAGGTCCTGCTATTGATTTAGAAAAGCAAAAAAGACAGTACGGGAATGCAAAGACCAGTGTGGCACAAATACAATCTTTAAAATGTTCTTCCATTTATAGAAGAGTTAACTTTTGACTCTGGATTTATAATACACCCAACCAAATAGATAACAGCTTTTAAAAATGTTTTCTTAGTATAAAAATACTTCAGTCTCCTTTGACCTGTTTTTTCAGATGGTCTTCAGATCTTTTGCTGCATTTGTAAAAAGCTATTTTGCATATATTTTAAAGCAAAATCTGCAAAATATTTCAGTATAAAAGCTTCTATATACAACAATGACAAAAAAGCCTTAGTCCCAACTATACAAGGAGATATATATACACACACATATGTATACATGTACAAACATATACAAAATATGTACCTGGCTTTATGCATAAAGCTAGTCCCATAAAGTTCAACATAAACTAGTTTAGTACATATACGACTCTGCTTGTCTCAGTCAAAATCTACAAATTGGGATGGGAAAATTGTAAGTAAAATACTAACCATTTTGAAGGCTGTGCTAATGTAGGTGGATCAGATTTTGCTATTTTCAGAAGCACTCGCATTGGATTTAATTCATGATGAGGTGGCTCTATTTGAGCCATTTCTATTAAAGTAATGCCAAGAGACCAAATATCAGCCTTGTAATCATATGGTCTGTCTTTAGAGGTCTCGCACATTACTACTTCTGGAGCCATCCTGCAAGGAGAATAATGAAGTACCACATTAGAAAATGCATTTTTATCTGTTCTTAAAAAGGTCCTAAATACATTCACTGAAGCAGTTTAAGAAGCACATTCTACTCTCACTTAATATATGTACATGATATTGTATGGAGCTTGTAATTAATATTAACAGAAGGTAATATTAAGATATTAGTTCATACTAAAAAGTCAGCAAAACAGTGCACTTACCAATATGGTGTACCAATAAAAGAATCTCTTCTTTGTATTGTTCTTGTGTTTTTAGCTGATACTCCAAAATCCGCTTAAAGCAAACAGTAAAATGCTATTAATTGGGTGGTAGAAAACATATTATATTTTTATACTTTACAACTGTCTTTTAAAATGTTGTATGTTCCAGAGCAAACATTCTGCAGTATTAAAACGTCAAACAGAGATAAAAATATTTGTGTTTTGATAACCGAGTGCCAAGGCTCTACAGCATTTCTAATAAAAGATATTGAATAAACGTTATTCTCCATTGCTAAAAAAAGTAATGCTACTGTTGTGTGGGACAAGATCAATGCATGTATTTACTGTAGGAATAAGCAGGTTAAATTATTTTAATTAGAAAATTTCTTTAGCTTATGAAGGCTGTATTTCTCAGACATGAGATATTAGCTCTCCCATTAATTCAACAACTCATTTGATTTTTAATTTCAGGATTCAAATTCTCATATAGCTAGATTTTCCCTTTATCTTAATGGTTTTCTTTCCACACGACTTTTCATTTTATATTAAATATCTGAAAGCTGACATATGCACCTTTGACGTAACATCCAACCAAAAATCAACTCTGTCTTCGCAACTAATATTTCTTTTCTATAAAGAACTACATTTCCCACTTAAGAAAAAAAGATTACATTTAAATAAGCTTATTATAGATGTAACTTCCTTAATGAAGATCTAGATATTAGAGCAAAGGGACAAAATAGCCATATGTTGCCAGCTTTAATCAGTACAAAATTACTCTACGGGCTCAACACTTGAGAAGCCTATTTTTTTGCTCTGTGGGGAGAAAGAAAAAAGGATTAAGAGAGCTCTTTGTTCAAATGCAAAATCTGAAATCTTGAGGGACTACACATACTGAAATAATAAAACTCAAATTCTTATAAAAATAAAATGCAACGAAGCAAATTTATTTGCCATTCACATATTTGTAAAACAAGGAATTACCCATTTCTTTGTGTATCATAAGCAAAATACAAGTAATTTAAAAGGAGCAAAATGCTTTTTCGAGGGATGCTGTACACTTTGCAAAAATCAAGTAAATCTTTTTTCTGAAATTTTAATTAACCTGAACACACCACTAGATGTACGTGTGGAAGAAATCTCCCTGTGGTCTGAACTGTAAAGTAGCATCTTGACAGCCTGCACAGTTCTGTGTATCAGCTAAGCTTGACAAAAGCTTAAAATAGTTCCAGTCCATATGAAGAGAAGCCAGGTCATGTGAGGCTAATAAAATGAACAAAACCAAATTATTCTCTCTCTGATCATGAGACTCTTGCTATGATCCGTGATTTCTTTTACAGTAGAGTAATAAGAAACTAAGACAGTGTTTCTATTGCATTTATAAATAAGGCCTATGAGACTGAGTCCATCACTAAATCTTCAGGTTTCCAAGAAAAGCATAGTTACCCATACTTTGCAGACGAAGAGAAAGGCACGTGCAAATATTATATGTACGAGTAATAATCTTCTGTAAGAGAACCCATGCAAAAAGCACAAATACACTTAACTGATCAATGCAGCAAAGAAGGTTCTTAAATATTCTCAACTTCTTAACAGAGATGATACATTATACCTCACAGAGACACTGCGATCAATATGAGTTAGGTATTAGATATATTTGTGAATTTGGACACGTCTTGTTTACGTTTCAAAGGAACATCTGTAGCAAGGCTAGGAATTTAGAGCCCCTATTCACTGTGGTGATGTTCTGATTCTCCTTACTTTTACCCTCTGTGTACCTCGCGTCCAAAGAAGTACAACAAATCACACAAGTCACGTACAGAGAAGTTTTTGAAACCTGAATGCAAGCTGCTGTCATGGAACTATTGACATTGGCAGAGCCACTGTAAAGGCTGACAGCTTATAGACATTTGCCCCGATGAAGCCCTAGACGAAGTGGATCCAGACAATTCTGATCTTTTCCTCGCTGAATGAGGGGATGCTATTCACCACCAGCAGTCCTTTGTCAGTTCTTCATGGAGGAATCCTCATGGGATTCCCTACCACATCACGGGGAAAATGTGGATGACGGCTTAAATTCAGATGAAAAAAAGGAATCAACCATAGTAAGCCTGTAATAATTTTCTTCCAGACTGTTCTATCTTAATTTCAGTGCAACGAAGAATTTAAAAAGGCATGGAAAAACAGAGTAATCGGAGAGAATTACTTTTCTGTGTCTCAATAACGGAAGAGACAACAGTGCTAGGCAGTAGGTTTTGGTGATAGTGAAAAATGTTCATTTTCTGAACTTACAACTTCAAAGGCAATGTCTGATATTACCTTAGTAAAGATAAGTATAATTACGAACATTATACTAAAAAACAAGAGGACCTGTGTCTGACGATGCAACTTGGTACAGATATTGATATGACTCCTACCCCTGCTGATTTTGAAGTCTGAAAGATGTGTCAAGTATGACTAGGACATTTACTCAAGCTTTTTTCTTTTTCCTTGTCTTCATAGTAGCAAACAACTGGCATCTGAAAAAACTCTCATTGTTTGACTGATATTTAAATAGATACTGAACTCTGCCAAAGTACAGTCTAAGGAAAATGCAATTATAAGACCACACAAATTCTGAGAAAGACTTTCATATGCAACATGCTTACCTAGTTTAATGTCTCCATCTAATGTGAAAAGAATATTGCCAGCTTTTAAATCTCTGTGGATGATCTTATTTTCATGCAAGTAGTTCAATGCTTCCAGTGTCTGCCTACACACCACTTTGATCTGAGGCTCTGTTAAGGGCCTTTCAAGCTCTACAAAAGAAAGAGACAGAAATAAACACAATATTTTTGCATTTTATGTTATGTGTTCATAGTAATTAGTATAAAAGTATATGTGAAAATTAATTAATCTGACAGATTCTGAACATCATATGTCAGAAAAATGTCTATCTTAAAATATTTGCTCCTTTCAGTAAAAATTTCACCCCTTGTACCAAAACCCTCCTCATGATGAACTACATATATCTACCTATCCAAACTGTGAAAAAGCTATGTAGTTTAGAGATTGATTCTTTTGTGTGGTACACAGAGATGTTAAAGACTAGATCTTTTACTTACTGGTATTAGCATTCACCTAATTTGAGGAATAAGCACAGAAAAATTTAAGGTTGATGCAAAACAAAAAATTATCACAACATAATTTGGAAGATAGCAGGGGAAGGGGAAGAATGAGATCCTGAAAAGGGCTCATATAGATCATATTTATAACAACAGAGAGCTCCATCAGCATATGAGAACAACTAATCACATTCATTTAAAGGATCGAGACAAAAATGTGTTTTGAAAAGTAAATAAACACTTTAAAAATGAGACAAAATTAATCTAACTAAGAAGCTATAATGTCCATAGACGTAAACCATAATTTAAAACCCCCAACATTCAACACATATAGCACATCAGTTACAGAAATATTTGCACTTCAAAACAATATACATGTGAAACAAGTCTTACAATATATATTATAATTTAAAGATCTTAAGTTTATTATTTGAAACAACTTATTTACCCAACATTACTGCATCTACTGCTCCACCTGCACAAAATTCGATCAGGATCTGTATATAAACAAAAGAATACACAAATTACAAATTAAATAGTTCTGCTGAACTGAACCACTGATTAAAGGAGCATTATTGGGAGACCATCGTTTCAGACTATTTGGCCTTGACAAATTACTGCACTAACCTCTGCAAAATATCGGTACTGTTACCCAGCTAAAAGCAGGGCTGTGCTCATCAAGTAAATTATTTGAAAAATGCTTGGAGATCCTCAGACAGAAGTTTTAATCCAAATAAAAAATTGCATAATGAAACTTATAAAACATAATAAAACAGTCAGCTTGAATCCGACTCACTGTCATGTGATTTACATAATCCCTGCAAACTCATTTCTTGATTATTAAACTGTACTTCTATGCTATCATCTGACAGAAAAGTCCAAGTATAAAGAGCTATATGATTTTCCAGTAGCAGATGTAATCTCCTCTATTGTTTCAGATGAGATGAAAATATGGAAAAATACTCTTAAAAGTTACAGAAAATGAGTAAATTTGGATGTTTACATTAATTTTCCTCCATTTTCATTGATGCCTACAACAGATCAAGGCTTTTAATCCCAGAATCTAATAATACTAGAGCAACTCCATCTCCAGTTCTGTTTCCGTTTGAAACAAAAATAAACCCCAACTGTTTTGGGGCACAAACCATGCTGACATGTAGGACAGAAAGAACATACACAAAGGAGAAAGAGGGTAGACAAAGGGAATAAGGGGGGCAAGAAAGAGGAAAGGTCATCCAAGACTGACACTCCACCCTTCTTTTTGTGTTTTTCTTATTTAATTTGAACTTTAAACATTAAATTATAATTTTCAGTCTGACAGCTAACAAGTATTTCTTGTTAGAATACTAACAGTCAATATTCTGGGAAATAATACCTTTATTTTTTCCTTTACAGGACTTTTAAAATCACAGTCTAATTGTCCATAAAAGAGGAAGCCTCAAAATATGCCTTATACCACAACACTTGTATGTACACCACTTATGTTACGTATTACTTCAAATTACTATTACAATTAGTCCTCACAACAATGGTACCATACCAACAAATGTATTATATAATGCAACTCTTTGTAAATCCTTTAAACCATTATTCCATTCACTTGCTTCTGCATACCTACTGCCAACTAAGTTAAGTGTGGGAAACTGTAAAAAATGAATTTCTTTCTCCAAAAATTTCTCCAAAATTTGCTGTTTGATCTGACAATCTGACAAAGGCCTCTTTGGTAGACAAATTGTGTTTCTAAAACTTGAAAGCAAAACTGTATTTTAGGTCCAGCTATCATTCTTAGAACTCCACTAAAGTCCATTTACTTACCACATCATTATAACCTTCCCTTTGCCGCTTTCATGCCTCTGCATTTCACTGTAACTATGTACCTACAATATTATTTTCAAACTATTTACTCCTCTTCTATCTGTATTCTGCCATTGAAGCCTATCCAGTCAGTTTCATGTTCTGCCTTTATGCATACTTGCTTTCATTCTGACCTTTATGCATGGAAATTTTTTCACTATTTCACTGTTTTATACAATATCATTTTACTGTGCATTCAGATCACACAAAGTTTTCACAAAACTCGTCAAAATAAATCTACATCAGGAAAGATGGTATTACACTTCCATTGTTTTCACGCTTAAAGGATAAAGCATATTTTTCACACTCCAAGGAAATTTTATTTCACTTGTTTTAGGTATCTTTTTAATTTATAAACTCTTTTAAAAAACCCCACGTATTATTTGTACAACTCCAAAAGCACTTATAAATACTGAACATTGGACCACCTAAAAGAAAAAGTTGTATTTTCACAGCTAAAGCTATTCAGTGCACAGGATACAGCAGAAGAGTGATGTACAGTCACATCTATGCCCACTACACTTCCATTTACAAAGATCTAGATTTTAAGTAAATTAATTATGGTTGAAGTCCTGGTAAACTGTCTCTCCTGGAAGTATCAGTGAATTCACTCGCATCTAAAATACATACTTCACAGGCTGACCTTTTCAGCATATTATTTATTTTTCAGCTGTGGATTCTGAATCTCACTAATTTGTGCTAATGTAATTAAAATCTGAGTCCTGCTGTTCCAAATAAGCACTGACTAAGAACTCCCTTCATACACCAGAATGAACTGGTAATTTCCACATTTTACATTCAAACTGATCAAATGACTCAGTGTAGCTCAGCTTCATAGTGACAATTTCCTAAAAGTCATACTCATAATTTACAAATCAATCAGTTTTGAAACCGAACAGTTATCACAATAGTAACAACCCAGAAGAAATGTGACTGACAAATGATCTTTTGATAAAACCAAGTAATTTCAATAACCTTTTGAAATAAGTAAAAGCATTTAGAGAAGAAAAAATACCTACCCAGAGATTATTTTCGTAGTAGAAAGCATCTAGGAGCTTAACAATATTAGGATGATCACAGGATGCTAAGATATCAATCTCAACCATGTAATCTTCAAGTTCTTCTTCTGATTTAGTATCAATCACCTTTGCAGCAGCCAGTACTTTAGTTTCTTTGTTTTGAGCCTATAAAAGAAAAGTCACAGCAAACATATATATGTGAGTTTCACCAGACAACTGTCACCAGAAAAAAAAAAAACCACACAAAAAAGACGCTCTTGACATTTCTGTTCTACTTTCCTGACTTTAGTGAGAATACCTGCATATTGAAGACTAAGATACATTCTAGCAGAAAAAGGGTTTAATAACTTTTCTCAAGGTCAATAAACAATGAAAGATAGGAATATAAAAATATTTAATTCTCGTCACGTTCTTCAAACCATCATGCAGTCAATAGCTTAGGGTCATCACTATTTTGTACCCCTAAAATGAATTTCCATGCTTCTCTAAAAAGCTATCTATTAACACTTGGCAAGGAGCATGAAGTAGCCTCCACTCTCATTTCTGACTGCACATTCTTGCCTTTCTGACACTCCCCACGTTGTGGCAGCACAGCTGTTCATAAAGCCAAGCAGAAAACCAGATCCTCTACCAGTATCAGTAGGTTACAATCTTCTTCAGTCAGGGACTTATATTCAAGCTCCCATGTTAAAAAGCTGCCAGACCATCACTAATTTTTCTGGGCATTTTACTCGCTTTGCTTCAGAAGCCTAGGAGCAATTCTATAGTTGGCCACGATGAAAATGCTGCCAGCCTCTACTTTATTTCTCCACACCTTAAAACTAGGGAGCTAGAACTGATAAGGTCAACTGGAGAACAAGTAAGATTTTGACTTGAAAAGCAAAAGGGAAACAAGACCTTGGGTACCCAGGAGGAAAAAAAAAGCAAAGCATTTCTGCTATACATTTAAATATTCTTTGGCTTTTTTAAACACAAGAAATTACAAACAATTACGTTGACTGTTATTTAAATAACAAAAGATTTCAGAAACCAGTTACTGTAAATAGTTATTCACAGAATATTGCTGAGAAACTAATCCAGCAAAACTACATTAGGTGATATTATTTGTTTTCTAATATGTGGGGGATAAAGCAGATACTAAACACACAGCCTATGTATGTGTGTGTACATATATACACACAAAATTATGCACACTTTCTAATAATTCTCTTGCAAGTTATGTTTGAAGGAATACTATAACTTGGAAGTTAGTAAACTTTAAACAAGGTGGTATATTTCCTCAAGCCATCATAAACCCACGAGTTTTTCAAGGCACTTCCCGTAGTTACCTTTTGCCTCTGAATAAATGAAATTGTGGGACTGAAGTCTACTTCACTAATCGTATGTAAATGCCATGAAGAAAACACCTAGATTTACTCCACCTAGCTCCTGACATTCAAATGCAATTAAACAAGAAGTAGGGACATAGGCTCTGTCCAAAGCAGCAGAAGACAAGAACCTGCAGGGGCAATTAGGACTCCTGATGCAAAGCATCACAAGGTGGTTCACCCTGTCTCTCTGCTGCTGCGGCTGCTGCATGAGGCATCTCAGTCCCAAACCTAGTTGAGATGAACCCAGGACACGACACAGCAAGAATCCCAAAACCAGACTTGTCACCAACTCCTGTTATACTAACATCAGACAAAAGCTGGTATCAGACAGCAAGTAAGAATTCTTAAGACTGATTTCCAAGGTCTAAATATTATTACTTTCACAGCCATAAATAATTCTCTCAATGTGGCAAAAGAGAACAAAAGATTTAAAGATAAATGTTTATGATAACATTCAGTAAACAGCAGTAACAGCAAAATATGCTTATAAGCATAGTCCTAAGTGATTCATCTTATGTTGAGGGTAAAGGTTTTCTGTAACATGTTTTTATCTCAGTATTTTTTCCAAAACAAAAACCAATCAATCTCCCCAACCTCAATATTTGTCCTCCCATTTTGAACAACAAAGATAAGGGAACTGTATAACATTATTCAAAAACAAACTACTGAGAAGTTTTCCAATGCACTTTCTAATAATAAAAAGGTCTGCTTAATAACACAAACATCATTTGTTTTGGTTTCATGTTTTATAGCAAGAATGAAAGACCAACCTTCCTATTCTAGCTGCACTGTAAATTAAACATGAAAGGTGAAACAGATGTCTGACTGCACAACAGAATTAGACTTGGTAGCTCTGTATGTGCAGGAGAATGGTTGTTAAAGCACCTTTCTAAAGAATTCATGTATTAACTGTAAATTTACTTTTTTGAAAAATGCATGGCCACACACTCTCCACTGGACAAGAAGGCTATTTAAAAAAAAATGAAAAAATTCTGAAATTTATTTTCACACAAATTTGCATGTAAAACATATAATGGTAATATTTTGCTTAAATAAAACTATTTTAAACTTCTTAAACATCAGGTAACAAAACCAGCTGTTACCATTTTCAGATTCAGTTTCACCTTTGGGGGCAGGGGGAGGGCACTGGAAAATTAGCATGCATGACTACAAGCTAAGGAGTTTGCTGCATTTATAGCTCTATTTCTTTTTTTTTTCTATTGACAGAGTACTTTGTATTTTGATTCTTCCCAGATCCTTTTGGCTGGAGAAATCTGCTTTGAATAACTTTTATTTCCTTCTTGTGGTAGCTCTATTAAAACACCTCATTAAAAACCTGAAGTGATTATAGAGACAGTATTATTATCTTTATGAGCTTCTTAATTATAAACAAAACAAATGTTTGCCTTTATTCTAACTTGAGATAGTAAAATTCTGTAGGTCTAGATCCAGACTTTTTTTCCAGTTCTGAAAAGAAAAAAGTTTTAGAATAAGCACATTTCCACTGGGTATTTCTGAAGAATGATAAAACATTTTAAGTATACAGCAAGTTACACTTGAAGATTAAAAAAACCTTTATATATTTTACACGATTTTAAAAGTTCTTTTTGAATAAGACATTATTTGTCTCCACCCCACAACGCACTCTATAATAAATACCCACCTATGTGACTTGCTGTAAGAAGCACATAAGAAATATGCTCTTTTGAAGTGCGTAGAAAAGGATTTTACCGTTCATGCATAAGGTTTATGTAGCACTGTATTGTATGAGGAAAAAACCTCCTCTGGATTAAGAGGAACCAAAAGCATTTACAGCTTTGTGTGGGCATGTTTGTTTTTTCTAGACTTTGGCTGAAGTCTTTCTTCTGCCACATAACATGTTACAAAGGTCAGAGCAGGAGCAAAAACGTTTGTGTAGATGCAGTCTTGATTTCCATATACTCATTTTGCATTTGGGTACATGAACATTTAAAGTCAAATAACCCTTCATGTTACTCAAGATTCTACCCTTTCAAAATTTATCGTGTATCAACAGCCCAGAAGTTTCTTCCTATATTTTAGCTGTCAAGTACCAATTCAAGTTATTCCAAATGCTCTGCTTAAATACATTTGATTCTGCTTCCATGACAGGCAATTTAAGCTTCAGTCCTACACTAAGAAATCCAAACTGGCATCTTTAATGGTTCTAGTTCAATCCTGCTTTATGTGGAGACAAGGAAGAAAGGGGAAGAAAGATTTTCTTTCTTTGCATTAACAAAATTTGATCTTTTCAAAAGGTTCACACACAATGGTTGAACACTGAATTGGAACAGCTCATTCCCCCAAGATCTGACTAATGCAATATGACATAGATATTATTAATGATCATATGCAACAATAAATAAACATTGCAAACTTCTATTTGGATTATACATTTAAGGTGACTGCAGCAAACATTAACTTACAGAGAGACAGTACACACAAGGGCATAGCAAACTATGTTACAGCATGGTTCTTGCAATGGATTGCACAGTCTCATTAGCAGAAAACAGAGAAATACTCTTATTCTCCTAATTCTAAGATAAAGAAAGATGGATTGCAAGTTGGCATAGAATAAATATGATCTTGTGAATCAGAACTTGCAAATTACTTTCTGAACCTAAATCCCTCACAAATATCAATGACATGTAATGCACAAAAATGTTGTAAACCTTTGAAAACGAATCAGTACAAGAAACAAGAATAACCATTCTACATAAAACTAGGATCTGTGAGTACGTGAAATTAGTGATGCCTCCCTTCCAATCCTGGATTTTTATACAGGATCATATATCCAAATATAAGCTCCAGAGCCAGAAGCTTTGTGAAGAGACTGACAGCGGAATATTAAAAGGCAGGTTTACTGTCTAGGCACTGAGCCAAGAAGTTGCATATTCCCAGCAACGGTCAGCAGAGAGAGCAGAGCCACTGTTCCAGAGTAATAGGATTACAGCTCAGAGATAACTCATAGTCTTTCATCTTTAGATGACTAATATGAAGTTTCAGCCTTGGTTGTGAGGAGCTGTTTCAGTTTCCTATCACCAGCAAATGTTTCCTTCTCAATTGTGCAGCTCCCTCCTGCAATGTAGCATGTAGACACCTAAAAATTAAACACTATTTACAACTGAAAAAAGCCAGTTAAGTACATCCCTCATCTATTGTTTGGCCAACTGGAAATAAAGCTGAGATACGAGAAAGAAAATAGTTCATCACCTTTCTTCCTGGATGCCTGGTCTCTTTTGAGATGTTATATAACCACACTGCGTGTTTTGCAGGCAGCAAAACAAATCAATTAAGAAGCTTTTCCTTTCTGACTCATTCTTCTCAACAAAATCGTGGTGATAATCATAGATCATCAAGGTTGCCAAAAAATGATAAGTATGTGCATCCTTATTCAGCAGAAGATGTTTTTGCAAATAAAAAGCTACACTTCTGTGTAAACCTGGGATTGTCAGATATCGCTCCATATCTGCTTTCTAATGATGTCCGAGTAATCGGTACTGAAAAACTGTCATACAACACAAAGGTGAGAGCAGTTTCTCAGACTTTCTTAAACATATAAACCAAGGGAAAAAAAACCTGCTAGAATTTAAGCCTGATCAAATAGCGTGGCCTACTGAAAAAACTACACTGGACTTTGTTTGGTATAAATTGACTATACCATATTTAACATTGTCCTGTGCACTTGGAAAGTAGAACTGCATGGTTGACCAGCATCAAGCATTCAAATTTCTTTTCAAAGAATGGAAAGGTGTTCTTTATTAGTGAATTTTAAGAAAAAAAATCTACTTTAATTCATCAGATAAAAGGAATGAAGTTCAACAAGGGCAAGTGTAGGGTCTTGCACCTGGGGAGGAACAACCCCATGTGCCAGTACAGGCTGGGGGTTGACTTGCTGGAGAGCAG
>VZSC01012490.1:52547-98455 GCA_013398225.1 Steatornis caripensis
GAGGTTGTGGAGTCTCCTTCTCTGGAGATATTCAAGGCCCGCCTGGATGCATTCCTGTGCAACCTGCTCTAGGCTAACCTGCTTTAGCAGGGGGGTTGGACTAGATGATCTCTAGAGGTCCCTTCCAACCCCTACCATTCTATGATTCTATGATTCTATGAAGCATTCATTTAACATCAAATGTTGAGAAATAAAAACAAAAGTACCAGTTTGAATTCAAGAGCAAATAGCTACCTCTGCAGTATTAAACCATAGTTTTTACAATAAAACACAAGTTAGGCCAATGAGGGAGATGGCAACCTCCACAGATTTCTGGAAATTAAGATGAGCCTGTCATTTCAAAGAAGCTACGTTATTTTGCACTGGTCTTCACTGCACAATGTTTGAAAATGTAGTAGTAATTAAAAAAACCTAGAGTATTTAAATTTTTTGTTTAATTATACATATGGATGGTCCCAGGAACTAAAAACCAGCTAACTTCAGTTATATCTGCTAAAATTTGCTGAAATGACTGTTGCAAAAGAACTATTCAGAAGATAATGAAAGGATTGTGTCTACCAAAGAAGATGATGCACCCTTAAACTACAGCTGATCAGCCAAAATTTTTCCCTGCCCACACAATGTATCAAAGCTACACAGTTTCTTCTACTTGTTTAATGCCAGGCAAAAAAACACTGAAACAGAAGTGTAGGCGAAAGTGTCTCTGTTTAACAGTATTACTAACAAAGTGGAGCCCAGAGTTCAACGACTGAAGTACGTCTTTACGATACTGTGGTCTGGTGCTGCCTTTGTGGCTATACTAGTTTTGGAGCAGTTTCCATGACAACTTCACTCCTTTAACATTACCCTTGTATTTCATACTTACTGTGGTTCTTCTGCTTCCTCTATAGTTTGTTTCTGAGGATTCCATAAGTTATTTTGGGGAGTGACATGGAATATAATTTTCATGTTTAACTTCATGATTCCCTTTACATATTTCCATTAATTCTGTGGTATTTTGCATACTAGCTAAGCATTCATGCATTGTGTCACTGAAATCAGAAGGAGTATTTAGATGCATACTTGAAAAGTACCAGGCTGAACTGGCAAATATGTGCAAAATAACTGAAACAGTCCTTTAAAGGAAACTTAACCAGAGATTATATCAGATTTTAGCGTAATTCTTCTTATTTAAGCAAATCTGTTTAAAAAACAATAAATACAAGAAAAAAATCGCAAAACATTGGCAAGAAATCTCCAAAACATGCTATGTTGTTTTATAATAACACATTATTATTTTCCCTTCTCTTGTTCCATGGTAGCTCACATAAAAGCAACAGGGAAAATCAACTGACAATACTGGGAAAACATTTGTAACTAAAACATTATGTAGTGTCAGAGGTCAAAGTGCAAAGAAGTGTTTTTTTTTTTTCCTAAATACAATTATAACAACTGTACTTGCAAAAGCAGCATTAAAGTACACAAATCTTCATTACTATCAACTCCTCTACTTGAGAAGGGGGAGGTGTGACAAATTAAGATTTATCCCTGCAGTGCTAAGCTGCTTGAGGACACTAACAATTGCCAGCAGAGGTTTTCTCCATTTTATCCAGCACCAGACAATTTCAGCCGCAAACTGACTTACAACTTCCCAGGAAAGATATCAGCCCAGTGTATCTTCATCTTGGATTACAGATAGCCTACAGTCATTAATTCAGTCTTGTGTCATTAGACAAAAACCCAGAATGCTTACCGCTTATTAATTTATTTTAGTCCCTAAAGCTTAAAATTAAATCTTTATTCCAGCAATAAACACACCTTTATTCCAGATGACAGAAATTAATAATGCTTCCAAGAAACAATGATCTCAAGAAATAATTTTTAATTAAACAACAACTGCTAATCCGAGCTTTTCACTAGAACTACTTTTAAGACAACCAACCACCCAGAGCTAAGGCTGTCTCCAGACTGTTGTGTTTCCAGAAAGGCATCACATTGCCACATTGACAGTTGAGAATTTTATTATTTGCTCTTGATAATTTTACGATTTGTTTGAACACACAACTTAAGAAACCTCCCAATTCCTCTACCTGGGAGAATTCAATGTTATAATCTTGCTTCTAGTCTTTTAACATCTGTAACAATGCTTTAGTTCACTTGAGATGAGATTTCTTTCAATAACACTGGAGTTCAGAAAGCTGGTGTTACGCCTGCTAACATCTTTTTCCAGGGAGTTATTTGGAGTTGTAAAAGCTAACTCTTTCACTTTCTGCAAAAAGATATTCCACAAAATGTTTTGGCTTCATGTAGCATTAAGTCATTATGTTTACCAGCACTTTACAAACTACATAGTATACGTTCACAGTTGTACTGCTACAATCTAGAATAATTTTTTTTTTTTTTAAAGTGCCTATGCCAATCCACAATTCCTCCTCACTCTGTTCCTTGGAGTTAGGTTACAAAACAAAATTGGGATCTCCTCTGCCAAGAGCCTTTAGCAAGATCAGATGCAAGATGGCTACAGCTGTTTGCTGACCCAGCACAGCTATTCATGTATAACGAAACAACAAAAAAGGCGCATCTGACTTGAGCACAGAAAATTCTCTTTCCAAACTGGAAATGAACAAGTCAACACAAAATCAACAATTTCTTTGGACTTTAAGAACCCTTCAACAAAGGCCTTCTGACATGTTACTAGGGTAACTACACAGTCATAGAAATGAAATGTGGTACAGTCATTAAGTTAAAAAAACTGGCTATCAAAAGAGTAAAGAATATTATTAAAAGCTCTACATTTCATACCACAGAAGGAAGGCATTTAAGGACCTGTACTAAGACAATTTATTTTATGTGTTTATTGTAGAAGATGATGGGATATAACAGAAGTAAAATAACTGTCATTTAAAGCATATATATCTTACTAGCTTAAAAATATGGGCAGTTTGGCAAAAGGTTCGTATAATTTGATACTACAACGTGAACCATACCCCAGACTTGCAATGAGCACAGTTAAATAGCCAGAGGAGAAAGATTAAATAAAAGAAGATGAAGTATTATCACTCCATTTCATTCTCTGTCTTGCTAACATGAACAATAAAGTAATTCACATATTTTAACAGAAAAATATAAACTATACTTGCAGTTTAAGACTCAGTATTTTACAAAAAGACACAGTTGTAACAGTGGGAAATGAAATGTGACTACATCAATACCACATTAAAACTGGCAACAGCTCTTGCAAAACTATCAAAGCATATATTCTGTTGCTCCATGCATGCTCTAGTCTGTTAAGATGAAACTTCCCCTATATCTGAAGAAAAAAGGAAGCAGAATAGCTTTTAATGGCTTTCATAAAAAAGCTGTACAACATCATCTCTGTTTACGTAAAATCGTTAGAGAAACCAATTTGTATTCTCTTTATGGTATTAATGTATTTTTAAAAGAACAGAAAACTTAGAATTCTAGAGGAAAGTTACTGCTTCCTTATATACATATCTGTAAAACAATTTAACAGAAACTAACTGCAAAGACAGCAACAAAAAAAAAATCAATATAGTTAGGCCAGTGTCTTTCAGCTCTCTAACGTAAGTTATTTTCAGGTCGGTTCTACAATGAATCATAGAATCATAGAACGGTAGGGGTTGGAAGGGACCTCTAGAGATCATCTAGTCCAACCCCCTGCTAAAGCAGGTTAGCCTAGAGCAGGTTGCACAGGAATGCATCCAGGCGGGTTTTGAGTATCTCCAGAAAAGGAGACTCCACAACCTCCCTGGGCAGCCTGTTCCAGTGCTCTGTCACCCTCACAGTAAAGAAGTTCCTCCTCATGTTCAGGTGGAACTTCCTGCATTCCAGTTTGTGCCCATTGCCCCTTGTCCTGTCACTGGGCACCACTGAGAAGAGTCCGGCCCTGTCCTCTTGACACCCGCCCTTTAGATATTTATAAGCATTGATCAGATCTCCTCTCAGCCTTCTCTTTTCCAGGCTGAACAGACCCAGCTCTCTCAGCCTTTCCTCATAAGAGAGATGCTCCACTCCCCTAATCAACTTTGTGGCCCTCCGCTGGACTCTCTCCAGTAGTTCCCTGTCTCTCTTGAACTGGGGAGCCCAGAACTGGACACAGTACTCCAGATGCGGCCTCACCAGGGCAGAGTAGAGGGGGAGGATCACCTCCCTCGACCTGCTGGCCACACTCTTCTTAATGCACCCCAGGATGCCATTGGCCTTCCTGGCCGCAAGGGCACACTGCTGGCTCATGGTGAGCCTGTTGTCCACCAGCACTCCCAGGTCCTTCTCCGCAGAGCTGCTCTCCAGCAAGTCAACCCCCAGCCTGTACCGGCACATGGGGTTGTTCCTCCCCAGGTGCAAGACCCTACACTTGCCCTTGTTGAACTTCATCAGGTTCCTCTCCGCCCAACTCTCCAGCCTGTCCAGGTCACGCTGAATGGCAGCACAGCCTTCCGGTGAGTCAGCCGCTCCCCCCAGCTTTGTATCATCAGCAAACTTGCTGAGGGTACACTCTGTCCCTTCGTCCAAATCATTGATGAATACGTTGAACAGGACTGGACCCAGCACTGACCCCTGGGGAACACCGCTGGTCACAGGCCTCCAACCAGACTCCGCACCACCGATCACTACCCTCTGCGCTCTGCCATTCAGCCAGTTTTTGACCCACCTCACTGTGCGCTCATCTAAGCCACTCTTCCTGAGCTTTCCTATGAGGATGTTGTGGGAGACAGTGTCAAAAGCCTTACTGAAGTCAAGGTAGACAACGTCCACTGCTCTCCCCTCGTCCACCGAGCCAGTCATGCCATCATAGAAGGCTATCAGATTGGTCAAGCAGGATTTACCCTTGGTGAATCCATGTTGACTACTCCGGATAGTCTTCTCCTCTTCCATGTGCTTGGAGATGAGTTCCAGAATGAGCCGTTCCATCACCTTTCCAGGGATGGAGGTGAGACTGACTGGCCTGTAGTTTCCCGGGTCCTCCTTCTTGCCCTTTTTGAAGATTGGAGTGACATTGGCTTTCCTCCAATCCTCAGGCACCTCTCCTGTTCTCCACGACTTTTCAAAGATGATGGAGAGTGGCCTAGCAATTACCTCCGCCAGCTCCCTCAGCACGCGTGGATGCATCCCATCGGGACCCATCGATTTGTGCGTGTTCAGTTTGCCTAGCTGCTCTCTAACCCAATCCTCATTGACCAAGGGCAAGTCTTCATTTTTCTGTGCTTCCTCTCTTATCTCCAGAGTCTGGGAGTCCTGAGGGCCAGTCCTAGCAGTGAACACTGAAGCAAAGAAGGTATTCAGTAACTCTGCCTTCTCTGTGTCTAGTGTCACCAGGTCACCTGCGTCATTCAGCAGCGGGCCCACGTTTTCCCTAGTCTTCCTTTTGCTGCCAATGTACCTGTAGAAGCCCTTCCTGTTGTCCTTAACCTCCCTTGCCAGATTTAATTTCAGTCGGGCCTTAGCCTTCCGTGTTGCATCCGTGCATGTTCTGACAACAAATGAACTTTATTAATTACAAAAATCACAATGAAGATGTATGCTGTCTAATGTTTACAGTCTGTCACTTGCCAGTAGCTTTCTCCTCAGTCTAAAGTAATCACCCTAAAGCTATACACCACCTCATGAAAACAAAGTTAAACCTTCTGCCATGCAAGTTAGAAAGGTTGCCTCACATACAGTTTATAATGACCTTTGTGCTGTGAGTATGACATCTCAAGAGATAAGAAAGAGTCATCTGAATAAATATTTGGTATTCCTTAAAAATTGATGATTCAAATGCCACAAAAATAGCATCTTGGATTCTCTAAGTAAACTTCATTCATATTCAAGCCCAGTAGTGGAACATGTTAATCTGAAAGGCAACATCAGAAGCAACTGTTTGGTTTGTTGGGGTTTTTTTTAATTGGTGAATTTAAACATCTGAACAATTAAGAAAACTCACTAGTCTGAGAAACTATACAAACGCAAATCCTATTATTTATCAGGTGATTTAAAAAAAATTAGTTTAGAAGGATGCTGCTGATAAGCTTTTTCAAATTCTGATATGTTTTTTGCACTTGTTGCTTGCCATTTTACTGATCAGTGTAATTCATTCAGAATTTAGCTAATGTTAGAGATAAATACAAACAGCCATAGAAATAATTGGATTACTTGATAAAATTGTTAAAAATAAACCCAGATAAACAAATAGAGATAAAATACTTCAACTCTCTTTGCGGAGCTCAAGGCACAAAATATGCAAAGGTAAAACAGTTGCTTTACTCAGACGTTTGCAACTAATGAACTTGTGAGCTTCTATCAGTAGAAGACTTTTATGCAACGTAGGAACAATGTTCTTCCTCCAACAGAACTGCTGAGTATCATTATAAAGTTAAACACTGCTAACAGTTAAATACAGAAGATGTTCAAGAGGAAGTATCGCTCTTATCTCTTAATAGTGTGGCAATGTTACTTTTCATGGAATTAAGACAGCTTTATTTCGCCCATGTCCCCACGAACCGACAGCAATGAAGATGCACCAGCATACCGTTAAAGATGAAGAAGTTTCCTCTTTGACAGGACTTCTCCCTTTCTCCTACTCCTCCTTTTCTCTCATGTTTATTGTTTTATTCTTTTATTAGGCTGAAGGCTTTTTGAAGCAGAGGGCTATCTTTTTTTGTGTATTTGTACAGTGAGAGGGAATGCAGAATTTCATTCCTTTCAGAGAATTATCTAAGCCATTCCATACTTCAAAACACTCTGCTCACTCTGAAATTCAATTAAGTTTCTGTACTTTCCTCATAGATAAATTAAGTGCCCAATAAGAAGTCTTCAAAAATTTCCATTCTTCTCTAGCAGTTACAAAGTAGAGAAAAGAATCACCACCTGAAACAAAACTGGGAACATTGGCTTTTCATAAATTTCCAGTTAAAGATATGTCTACGTAAGAGAATTCTTCTAGCATGGATGTCAGTGATGCAAAGAGACAGAAGTACCGGCTCTTAACAACACCACCAGCAGCATTTAGCAAAACTACCTTATCAGTATTGTTGCTAACAGATGATTTACACAGATGACAGTACTGTTGCTAGCAGATGATTTATACAACATCCATTTTTTCTTATGTCCTGACAAAAAGCATTCACCTGCTTAACAACTTCAGAATATCAATATGCCGTCTTAATGCTTCCCTTTTATAGCTATTTAAGCCAATGCTGACATTGCCTTGTCATTTTTCCCTTACATCAGCACTGTCACTTGTCTGGCCCTCCCGTGAGCTGGTCTGGGGAGCCAAGAAGATTACATGTACAAGCAGCTTTTGGGTGGTTTAGTTCCTTGAACCAGATCATCATAGGGTTGGCAAGCACCAGATGTGTCACAAGGAAGGAGGTGGGAATGGGAATACACTGCCAGAACTCTGGCTGCATTGACTTGCGCGGTCAGAAACCATTGTGGAAAACAGTCATGGTAAAGACCCAGCCACTCATCATAAAATGGTAACTTCTGTACTTACTAAACTTATTTAAATACACCACTTTGAGAAGATGTGCCACTGACTGTTGCACTTAGTATCGCAGTTCCATACTGTTTTAGTGTTTTTCAGAGATTGAAAAGAAACTTCTTTATAGTGCACTGGCTCAAAGGTGAGGTCCCATGATGGGTCACTAAAGACTGAGAAGTTACAACAGCATCTATAACATTGAAACAGACATCACAAACAGGAGAGTTAGTGAGTCTGTACACTAGCTCCTTTTTATATTTCACTTCTAAATTCTAGGGAAGATGTGTGGTATTTTGTTTGTTTTTATTTAAGTGTGACACCCCAAATTAACAAACAACTTCCAGGGTTATTAAGCTGACCAGAACATCTAAGTTTGCTACTAAGCCACAGCTTAAAGTTCTTAACACAGCCAAAAGCAAAGGAGGCATTTTCAGGTACCCCAGCTATTCCTTTCAGTCAACAGGAAACATTTGACAGTATTCTTGTTTATATGGTGATCCTTAAAGCTTGCAGACTTCCCACCCCAGAGAGACAAAAAATAGCAGATAGTGCTTCCTTCTTTCAGGTTACTTATAAACTCAGTTAGTGCATTTTCACTAGTAGAAAAACTAGTTGGAAAGGGTAAAAGAGTAAAAATAAGCTTGGCTTAACTCTAAGAGTACCCATTTGTCCGCATTACTGAATGTTCGTTTCTGTGATAATTCCTGTTCAAACTTGTCTGACCATATTCCCCAGCGATGATCACAGTTCAGAGTATAATAACGTAGTCACACAGACCTATGGTTCTGACCCATGACTATCCAGCACCAAAAACCAGAACAGTTCACCTGAATGGTGAACTGAAAGATTTGTGGCATCCACAGAAGTTGAGCAGTTAAGAGAATGAGAGAAAGACAATTAAAATCATTAAAGGGTCAAGCAGTTGTCTTATAAAAAACAGACTAAAAAGGTTGGGCCTCTTCAATTCAAACAGGAAAAGCTGAAGGTGTGGCAGGAATATGACCGAACTTTACAAAATTAAAAAAGGCAGCATATGAATTGGATAAAGTCTGATTGAGACAAAGGCTGTGAAGCAGATGAGGGTTCACTGCAACATGCTAATTCTTGCTGAAGCACGCAGCTGACATTTCGCCATTACGGTTTCACTGCCTTCTGATTACAAAGTATTAACTCTTTTCCTGGTGAAGTACTGCTTAGAAATACAAGTGAAAAAACGTCTTCTATAATGTGAAATCTAGGCATGTGCTACAGAAGAGCTTTGGCTTTACAACATAAATCTGTGTCAGGAGAACCATTACCTACAAGATAAACAAATAAATTCCAGTGTAAAAAGTCTTGCCAAGTTATTCCTGTATCATTAACAAAGTTACAATAACTTCCCTCAGAACACTTTTCTGAATCATGGTTATGACTAAACATTTCTAGAGATAAAACCCAGTTCCTTAAAGTCTTCCTTAAACAACAAAGTCTCAGACAGATCTAAAATGCTGCTCAATGAGATACAAAAAAGTAAAGGGACAGTCTTCTCCTATTAGTTATCAAGCTAGATAGATTAAAAAATTATTCAGTCTTAGCACAGGGATTCACCATTGCTTTCATATCAAGTAAAACAATGGTGATGTAGGCACAACTTAAGTTCCAGGTTAACGGTTCCCCAAAAACCTTCAGCAGACTGTACAGTTGCCCTTCCACTCTCTGCTCACCCACTCATTTTGAATAATGCAACTTCAGAAAAAGTCTTTCTGAAAATAATAAAGCCCCTTTATTTGTCATGGCCTCCTTCAATTTCTGATTTTCTGAAACAACAACCAACAGATCAATTTTTAAGACTGACACTTTAAGGTAACAGTCCCTTAGTTCTCTGTACTAAGGAGAGATTTATCAAATTTTAAATGCTAATCAATAAATTGGTTTAGTTATTGTAGTAAGATCCTACTTTTTCACTTCTTCATGTTCTTCTCCATAGAAAAATCAGTAAAAATTGAAAATCATATCATAGAATAGCATGCTTCAGGTAGTCAGAAACTTCTTAAAGCCAGATTTTGGGTGGAATTTGATTCAAGCATGAATCTATGCTTGAACAGTTTCTTGCTCTAGGCTATAGGTAATTAACTAAATAGAAAACTGCTCAAAGATATAAACATGGTTACATAAAAGGAGAAAAGTTTGTGTCTTTCTCTTAACTTCCAAATCACCATTCATTAACCTCTCTATATGAACACATGCAATCCCACAGAATACTGCAAGCCAGTCTCAATCCAGAAGAGTGAAAATAAACAAGAAAAACATCTAACACTTTGATATTGTAACTTGCTTTTACATGCATTTAGAACTGCTTTAAGAAACAGTATGTCCTCCTGAAACCAAATATGATAGTTTAAGTAGGTGCATTAAATACATGAATAATCTTCCATTACTATTTTATTGTCATTTTTTTTGCTTTAGGTAAATCTGCTGCTGCATGTACTTTAGTTGGTTTGTATCACGAATGTAGAGCACATTCAACAGAAAATTTGAAACACCAATGGAAAATTAATATTTACAGTAAAGCTTTAATTTTTTTGTTGAAGTATGAATACCACTGCAGAGTGATTTGAGGTAGCCTACTAGCTTTTATTGAATATTACCTAGCCAATTTTTATTGCCTGACATCCTTCAAATATATTCTGCAAGTACGAGGTCTTTCTCTCTAAAAAGATTCTCTCCCATTTCTGAGTAGAAAAAAAATGTGTTTCCATATGACATATTTGAGACATATTTGACAGTTAAAATTTCTTTCAAGCATTCCATACTGTAATCATGTTATAAAGCCACTAAAAATTAATTAGAGGGTACTACGATACATATTTTACATGGATTTGGAGAAAAATTCTAAGACATCATTCATTTTTTCACTCTGGGCTATTAAGTCAGTCTGCTTTGTTTTCTGACTGCAAATTTCATGGCTTTTCCATCACTAAACATTGCAAACTGAAACAATCCAAACAGTATCAAATGAAAAGACAGCACAAGCATTGTATTTGCGCAATTTGGCAGCTACTGTCAAGTAAGACAATAGGCAAAAGAGGTGAGACAATATGAATTCATCAATTCCGTGCATAATCTGAATATAATTAAAGGTTATTGGGGGAGCACAAAGAAGCAAAGACCAAAAAAGTATTCATAAATGACCCTTCAGGCACTAGGGTCTCAAGGAATGCGTTTAATATCTCAAACCAAAGAGTTAATACATGATGCCTCTTTTACTCAGACACAACTGTCATTGAAGGAGAATGTACATAATCCTACAAGATTCTCAAAATGTGAGTCACAGCCCACGAAATATATAAGGCCCAGTCTTAACTGCATTCAATTAAAACAAAATAAAAATCCCAAACTGGGGATTGGGGCACTTGCAAGCACGAATCTAACCAACCATTTCTTCAATATTGGTTATGGGGTGGTCAAAAGTAGAATTTGGGTCACCACCAAAAGAAACTTGTGAGCTACTGCTCTGCAACAACAGCATTTATTACTGCTTGGAAGACTGTGTTACTGGAGGACTATTTCCCTGCCAAAGATTAAGCTAAAAAGATTAAACAGATTTTGCAGGAAATTAGTTAAAAAAATCCCAGAACAGTAGTGCAACTCTTTTTTTAGCTCCTAGATCAGAATTATTTAATTAAATTGACTGCATCTGACTTAAATATGAAGAATTATTTCACCAAGTTAGAAGAGAAGCTTCATTCTGCAGTCTGACAACATGAAACAGTTACATTTAGTTTATGCCTGAAATCCAAAGTTTTACTCTCCTAACAAGAGACTAACACTCCAAGCACTTACACCACGAGTTAGCTAAGAAACATGAAATATCAGATGACATGAAAAAAACAGGAATTTTTATAAACACAGATAAATAAAATCAAATAATGATTTCCTATTTACTTAAGAGTTTTAAACAGTTTATATAACTGTGCTCACACCTTGGAAAAGATGACGGCCTTACCAAGGAGTGATTATGAACACTCTATATTTATCCTACACAAACCTGTCTGCAGTTTTAATTCTGAATGCAACAGACAGATAATACATTACTCATAAGTTAAGTATTGTGATGCTGATTTTAAGCCAAGTTACTTAAAGATGTCCAAAAAGTGAGACACCAAACATGTGCTATACTTCTTCCTTCTTTAGAATATTTTCTTGCTACAAATGAAATGGAAAGGAGGTATTACCTTCTGCATATAGTCATGAAAAACAAGAAAATTATCTCGGTTTAAAATCTACAGATGACTTTCTTGCACAACCCCTTTCCTCAGGAAACTTCGGGAGAGTGACAACAGGTGTAAAAAGCTCTGTAAGGCTTTCCCCTTGACACATTTCCCAGGGTTCAAAACAGTGATACTGCCTTTTCCTTATCCGGTATCTTCAACATGCTAAAACTGCAATAGTGTGAAAATAAAGGTAACGTTATAGAGCATCTCACCAAGCTGATCAGCAAAACTAAAACCGTTGCCTTTATGAACAGTCATACATCTTTTTTTCATCTAGATCATACACAGCAGCCCTAAAATACTCAGGCTACTCTTACAAAAATGACTGTTCTTGGCAAGCTTTAGGTAAAGTTTTACTTCTATTTTACTTAGACTAAATATTTAAAGTTGAACATTGCCATCTCATACATCAGTCTCTTGAGAGTAAATCAACTCTCTTCTCTTTTCTATCTACTAATGCCTCTATGGCTAAACAAAGCAACATGGCATTTAAGTGAATGTTATTAATTCAGATCTCCTGAGGACAACTGTACTATTTTACTGTTCCAGTTTAACCAGAGGTCAACTTATATAGTCAATTATAAATGCAAATAGATTAGAACAAAATATATAAAGTATAGCAAACAATTTTAATCAAAATTGCCAAACAAAGTTTCTGCACTTCCTCATTCTTATGTATTCAAATTCAATTTAGGACATTTTCACCTGCATTTTCTTTCCAGGTCTAGGCTTGTAGCAGAGTCACACATGAGACTTCAGGTTCATGAAACACAGTATTTGACTGGAAATTTTCAAACACGAATTTGTATTCCAGCTAGTACCAAACATACAGGACTTCAGACAAACTCAAGCATTATCCTTCCACCAGGAACTGCATCTTTTATATAGGAATGTTTGTGAGTTCCAACAGCCCTTAACAAATTCTTCCAAAGAATTAGCGGAGCTCATGACACCAGGTAAGTCAAAATATAAAGAGCAGACAAAACCCAGCATATCAGTGCTTCAGGTTATATATGAATTGGTCAAAACCTATTGCCCTGAGTGTTGTTACAGGTGTAAAGGAATCCACCCTAGCAAGCAGCATGATACATTAGTATCATTCAGATAACTTCAAGTTGCAGTATCTAACTGTAGGAATTATTTAGATGTGCTGTAAGGCCAAAGAAACTAAGCAATATAAATTCTTGTTGCTCTGCCCTAATTTTGTTTTCAGGTCAGACTAATTAAAGTATTTTCTAGGATTAGAAAATAAGTTATGATGTTAGTGGTACGCAAAAAGTACTTCTAAGCAGCCACCAATTGTCAGTTCATTAGTTCATTTTTTAGCATTAAAAGGAGTTAAGGCCGCAGTATCATTACATGATATACGTAAATTATAATGTCCAGTCTTACTAAATCGATATTTTAAAAAGGTATTTGTTTATACCTGCTCTAGAAGTTATTAAGGCAAAAACAAGCTCCCCTGTAAAGTCACTTAGATACATTACAGGTAAGATTGCTTTAAATACGCAAACAAAAGCTTAACTTAAATGAAGCAACATTATTAGTTTATTGGCCTTGAAGAAACACTATTATCAAAAGTCTTCTGTCATTAGCCAGAGATGAGTTTGTATTGGCCACTATGGCAATTATGAGTATGTAAGAATACTTAATGTAGTTGTAATTTTCAGAAGATAATGCATCTGGATAATGCTGTTCACCATTGTTATGCCTATCAGCTTCCACAACACACAGAATAGGCTTTTTAATCAAGCACCAGTTAATGGCTGAAGAGTTGGAAAACTTGTCTTAGTAACCTGAAATGAAATACAAATACTTGATTTTCCAAGTTCTTATGAGAATCTTGTATAGAGAATCCAACGTCTTAGATTGAGGGTAATAAATGGGATACTGTAAATGGGCAGAATATTCCAATTCAAACTAAGAAGCATGAATGCAATTCAAAACCAGACAAGTACAAAGGATTATTTGAATAATAATTTGTCGATTTCTATTAAAATATATATATACACTATATACTCTCTCTATATACCGATACCATATATAGATACCCTATATCTTATATACTGCCACATATATTCTACCACTATAGAATCTGTTCCCATTGAAGACTTAAAAATGAGTATATTTGTGCAGAGGTACCCATAGTTATGTTAATGATGACCAAAAGACCATTTATTTCTTGGAGGAGTATCCTCCAGCAAAGGGCTTGGAGATGGCACCGACTAAACACTAGGAAAATGCCTTTCTGCGATATAAGTATTCTTGTATTAGTGTATAACATTCTTACTATTAAAAAAGGCTGGCAAGTTTTACTCAAATATAGTCCCAGCACTTTATTTCATTCAAAAGGTTAACTTAGGAAGATACCTGCATTTTAATTAGTTATGAGCATCTGTATGAGAAGGAGTCTCAACCAGGGACTTCAGCAACAGAGCCACAGAACGCACTAGGCATTTTAAAGATCTGTTTTCAAACCATGTGAACACTAACTTCTGGGAATTTAGAAAGTAGCTTAAAGCCGATGAAAGCCTTGAACACTTCTACTGATTTACCTTAAAGCAATGTTAACTATGTGCACTGAACTGCTATTTGATCAATAGGGCAGTATAAAAGACAATAAAGTAACATGATATAATAATGTAACTAATTTCTAAAGCAGACTGATTACAATTAACTTAAGCACTATGAGCCTAAGATTTTTCAGGGGACTTTAACATGACCAAATCAAGAGCGGTTTCAAACTGTCTCTCTTGTTTTTTCTTTCTTTAGTTTGCGATCTAACTGCCAAATTTTAAAGTTGAAATCAGCCTCCAATGCTAATAGTATGCTTCTTCAGTGGCTGTCAGAACCCTGGCAGACCATTCAGTAATTCGAAACGATCCATGAAAGGCAATTAAAAGAGATCAGAAAAAAGTCTATCATCAGCAAACAGAAAATTCTCTTTACAAGGGCCATCACCTGATACTGAAGTACTGCAAGGGTCTATAAATTGAAAAAGGGTAGAAAACTACACCATTATTCATTCACCAAGAGCAAAAAGAAAGGAAAACAGCCTAAAAGTGGCCTCTTTGAAGAGGCTGAAAAGGGCTAGAATGCAAAGTCCTAAACAACCATAACCCTTTGCCATCAGCAGGCTGCAGTTACATAGCTCCTCTGATCACAACAGCCACAACTTGCAACAGCAGTCGAATACGAATGTATGAATTGTCAGAGCTAAGAAAGCTTTAGAAAACTAGAACAAGCAGCTTCAAAGGAAATAAGCTCTTCAAGTAACTTGGCTAAGTTATTAAAAACATAAGCAAGACCCTTGTACTTGATTGGGAAGAAGGGGAATGAATCACAAGTTTTCAATACCCTTAAGACTTCCGTACACAAAACTAGTTATCACTAGACATAGCCTTCTTTATGTCAGTAATTTAATCAGCTAGGCTTCATAGTACTGTCAGAATCATTTAAGAGTTGCTTTTGAGTTTTTAGTTAAATATTTGATACTTTGTGTAAGTCACCATCTGGACAACTAAACCAAGTATTTCTCTACAGGAAATCATAGGATGTAACCAATCTACCCTATTTTTTATTCGAAGTCCAAAGTATACAAAGCATTATTTATCTGGCAATTTCATTTTATCATACATGTGCCAAAACCCTGTCACACACTGACTCCTATGCTCTTAAACAAAGGTAAATGTAGTTTTGGCAAACGTAACTGTGTTGAGGTTTTTTTGTAAAAAAGAAAAAACCCCACACAACCAAACCCCCCCCCCCAAAACTCCCATCAGACAAACAAAATTAAAATCCCCAGAGTCCCCATGTTTACTTAAAGACAAAGTCTTCAAATGTTGGCAGTTTTGCTCTAGTTTTTAGTTTTGGTTCCAAAATTTGAGAAGGTATTGAATGGCTATTCTTGCAGTTTCTTATTTGAGGCGAGAACAACCTAACACACTCTTGCTTTCAAAACAGTTTCTTGCCAAGCACGCTCAGACACAGGAACACAAGCACAGTTAACATCTCTACGTAATCCTCCTTCTCACACTAGGTGAAACAAAATAAATGCTGCTGAATACACGCTTTTTTTTTTCCAATGGGAATTTTTTTTTCAGGTATACTAGTACCTGTTATTTTTCACATGTGCTACGTTCAACAAGCTTATCAGTGTAACTGTGTGTGTAATTCTGACTACCACAATTTTTAAAATATGGTTTAAGTTTGAAAAGTTCAGTTTCAACAGTTAACACTGTCATTTCACATCCAGAAATAAATCTCAAAGTGAAAAATCACATCCGATTGGAAAAAACTCTCCTGTTGCACATAAAGTACATTGAAATGCAAAATTGACCAGTTGTCTTGCTTAGACACCTTACTCTGCAGACTACTACTAATACAGACATGCCCACAGATGAACATGAAGTGAGAAGAGGTTTGAGAATTGGAAGGGAAATGCATGTGGTGGAGGAGGAGAACATAATTAGTATCTTATCTCTGAGGCTTTCCCATTCATTTCTATGGAACAGAGCATTATTTTCACGAAAAGGGAATCAAAATTCCACTACGAAGTTTAAAGAAAAAATTTAATGCCCACAAACGCCAGAGACAACATGATTTTTTTATATCCACCAAGCTTTACGATATAGCACCTTCAGACATATTTCCCAGTCATTTTAATCAAAAAGATCTCTAGTCTTCCACACTGAGAACCACTATCTAGACTACGTATTACACCAACATCAAAATAAGCTTGATGCTCTTAAAATAGAATATTGACACAAATTCCTAGGTAAAAAAAAACCACCTGGCACTGAACTAACTGTGGCACTTCTGCTCAAATTTACAAACAGGCAACACCAATTATTTCCACCAAAAATAGCACAGGTTTCATGAGTACCCAGATTTCATAAACTCTCAGATGCAGTACTCTAAATATAAACGTTTCTTGACTAAATTAGCTCTCACAAACACTGTAAATGTTATTGCTTCTCATGTTATTTTTTTTCTAGTCTCAAGAACCTGCTCCAGAGTCTCAATTCATGTCAGTTCCCCAATTCTCTCATGCTTATCCTCTGTGATGTTTTATCCAAAAGCATCCCCAAACCAAATGTGGAGCATTAATGCCCTTTCAGAAAGAAGAAAAGTAGCAAAAGATTTGCCTGAAAGCTACAGTCTCGTCCAACACTGGCAGCCTTATATCTATATCACTGTACTCTACTTTACTTGATAAATTCTACATGAGCGTCCTTACAACTACTTGTTCCACTATACTTAAAGATTTAAAGATTAGACAACTGAGAGAAGTTAGGAGATCCAACACGGGAATTCTGCCGCATAAAGAAAGCCAAGAAAACTAATTCAACAACAATCACAACGGAACAAGATGGGAGAATACCCATTAAAAGCGACGTAAGCTTGGTCCTGTAAACTACATACAAGGCACACAAGTAAATTTTACTGTTCACTGGCTTCCTTCTGTACAGAAGCTTGAGAAAAAAAAAGCACAAACTTCACACCTAGGAAAATACAGTCTTTGTAAGGTTAGAAGCCGTACTGTACACGAGTCCAAAACAACAAAATACAGGAGAAGCAAGCGATTCAGAAATGGGCAGGATGAAGCAGAAGGCGGGACAATGACCTAATAGGTCTTTTCTATCTTTAGTTTCATGAGCCTCTGCGGACAAGAAGCGTCTGGATCACAGGCTCTGCTCTCCAGCCGACAGACCGCGGGCCCTCGGCACACGTCCGTCCTCGCAGGGCAGCAGGTGGAAGAAGCAGCGCTGACCCGCCTGAGGAAGTTCTCCGGAAACTCGATGCTTACAACAGGTACACCAAGGTGACGGAGCTTACAGACAAGCAAGGTTTAGACGGCGTTGAACTCGGAAGCAATACTACAAGTCGTGTTTTAGCTACAAGCAATACAAGCGATCTGAGCTGCCCGCCTACCCTTACCTTGAACACTTTACCGAAAGCACCATCTCCCAGCTCTCCTATAATCTCCCAGAACTCCTCAGGGTTCAAATCCCTCTTGACGTGCTCGTACTGTTTCTTCTTTTTCTCACCGCCCAGCTTGAAGATCTTACGAAAGTTGAAGAAGGACATTTTTCCTCCTGCCGAGGGAGTCCAGCCTCCAGGCGACCGGGCAGAGGGAGGCGGCGGGCGGCGTTTGGCGGTGCCCCCTCAGCCCGCCCAGACCATCCGGGGCGGGCGGTCCTGCCTCCCCACGAGGGCCGAGGAAAGTCCTCACGCCCGGGAAGCCGTCACCGCCGGGCGCTGAAGAGAAACAACGCCCCGAGAGCCCCCCGCAAAGGGGCCGGGCCCTCGACGCCAGCCGCAGCGCTCCTCTCCCGCGACGGGCTCGGCGGTCCCTGCCTACTCGGCCGGGCCGGTGACCATCGCGTCAGCAACAAGTGCCGGGCTCCCTCCTCGGGACGGGCGGCTCGGCGACGGCGGGCGCGGCGGAGGACGAAGCCTGAGGAGAAGAGGGGCGGCGAAGGGATCACGGCTCCCGCTGGGAGAGGGCAGCGGCTGCGCGCCGGACAGGGGAGAGCGGTCACTCCGCTGCTCGCTAAGGGCGCTCCCGCCTCGGAGGACGGAGCGGATGTTGGGAGGGCAGAGGGCTACCCCGCTCCNGAGGACGGAGCCTGAGGAGAAGAGGGGCGGCGAAGGGATCACGGCTCCCGCTGGGAGAGGGCAGCGGCTGCGCGCCGGACAGGGGAGAGCGGTCACTCCGCTGCTCGCTAAGGGCGCTCCCGCCTCGGAGGACGGAGCGGATGTTGGGAGGGCAGAGGGCTACCCCGCTCCTGACTCCCGGCCGGTGCTTTCATGGAGTGGGGCCCCGCGGCGTCCCGGGGTGGCAGAGCAGAGGACAGACGACTCTTCCCTCCCGGTCTCTCTCCCCGTCGCTCCCCCGCCCTCTCGCAGAGCGGGGTCCGGGCGGCACCGTTTCCTGCGGGGCGGGGAAGCGGCGGCGGCGGCGGCACCACCACCACCACCTCCTCCTTCTCTCCCCTCCTCCTCCACCACCCGTCGCCGGCGCGTGCGCGCGCCCCGTGCCTCCGCCCCTCTTCCCGCGCTCCCGGAACAGCCTCGCGCCCCGGCCGCCGCCGCACCAGCGCATGCGCGCCACTGTCTCCTCCAGCGCATGCGCCATACCGCACACCCAAGCGGTTCGTTACCGGGAAAGGCGGGGAAGAGGCGGGGCTTTTCCCTTCCCACGTGACGCGGAGCAGGCGGCGCGAGCCAATAGGAGCGCGCCAAGGCCTCCGGCGGGTAAGTTGGTGCCTAGCCGCAAAATGGAGGGGGGCTGAGCTTTGCCGCCACCCTCGTGTTCTTCAGGGCCTGGGAGGCAACGTTTGGGGTGGGCGAGTTCTCGTTCTTTCTTCCTGCTTTTCTTTGGGGGTCGGCTGCGTACTCGTGGTTGTGGGGAGGGGGAAGTGACGTCCCTTTTGTCGTCTGGGGGCTGTTACGGGAGGGGCCGTGAGGGAAAGGCCGTGCCTGTGCTGAGGGGTTCGCCCCGAAGGAGCTGCTGCTCCTCTCTTATTTCGCCTCAGCTGTCCCGTGGAGGGGTCTCCCCAGTGCTGTGGCAGAGGGTGATGGTTCTGAGGCAGGGGGACAGCTTCCTTTCGGGGCTGGCCATATGCCTTGAGTGCCTCTTCTCGGCACGGGTAGACTCCCTTCTGCTCCCGGGTCGGGTTGTAGGAGCTCAAGTGGGTACGAGACCCTCTTTACCTGCCAGGAGCGTTGTGATGGCAGGTGGAGCCTCCTGGAGGTTTTGAGCTTGGGAATGGGTTTTTTTGTTTGTTTGCTTTTGAGGAAGGTGTTGGTACAAAAAGGCAGTGTTAGAAGACTTTCTTTTCTTTGTGGAACAATGTTGTTCCTCGATCTGCTACTAGTTCGTCACAGCATTCAGACATAGCAGGGTGTGATGTTAACGTGCTGCACGTGTTTGGTATTTTGTGAGATTTAATAAGTGGGACAGGCTTAGATTTCCTTACTTCTCAACCTTCCCACAAGTGATTCCTTTATTAGCCTGACGTGTGATTGTATTTTAATAGTTGTGTTGTTTCTATAGCACTAAGCGTGTGGTATNGTGTGATGTTAATGTGCTGCACGTGTTTGGTATTTTGTGAGATTTAATAAGTGGGACAGGCTTAGATTTCCTTACTTCTCAACCTTCCCACAAGTGATTCCTTTATTAGCCTGACGTGTGATTGTATTTTAATAGTTGTGTTGTTTCTATAGCACTAAGCGTGTGGTATTTCTTCACATGAAAGCAAGAGGTGTTCTCATTGCCTAGATAAGGGGCAATTAGCACACATCTTGGAGACAGTGCAGGCTGTGACAGAGGCCGGAAGTCAATCTTGCAGTTAAGGCAATGATGAGAGAGATCCGACAATCAGAGAAACACCCAGTGAAAATTGTGTAAGGCCTTATCCTCATGTGAACCTGAGTGCCTGCAGTTGCCGTTAACTTAAACTGTATTATAAGCTTCTAAACCTCTGCTATCGTTCCTCAGACCATTTTATTAGCATGACAGTAGCTTGCTATCTACGGAGGGTAGTCCATGTGTAAACTCAGTAATAATGAGGCATTGCAATGCACTGGTTATGGGGATCATATAGTAACCTTGACAGACCACTTGAAAGAAGCATGACTTTAAGGACTAGAAAGTGCTGGACTGAGTCAAGAAAGGGATTTCAGCAAAGGCGTTGTCTAATAGTACGGGTGTTTGTAGTAATGAGGATTAGAAAGGTGGTTCAGGAGGAAGTAAGGGAACAGAAATAGCCTGGAACTGAACTTTGCATCATGTGTTAATGATGTTTTATTTAGCTGAAGCATGCTGGGGTAGAAGCCTTTTAATAATATATTGCTGTTGTATGTTGAGTAATTAGTGGTGCTAATAGCATTTATAGAATACAGGAACACACTGTTAGGCACCATCCTGCCGTAGAACAAGGAGAATGTCCCTGCCACAAAGAGTTTATGAATCAAACGACAATGTTGTGCCATGAGTTAATTTCTTTAATTTGTATAAAATCAGTTTCAAGAGTAGTGCTCTGTGAATAGAGAGCCTTTCAAGTACTCTTGCGAACCTGATGGCAGTCCTGATTTGTTGTAATAATCAGCATTTGTTGTTCAAAAATGATCTTGGTCTCTGTGGTTCCTTTGTACCAATAGCTTGGCCACAAAATGTAAAACTGTTGAGGAAGGTGTTAAAGTTTAGACTGTTTATGTGTGTAAGGGTAATACCAAGAACAACTGCAATCCGAATGAGCCATTCTTGATTCTCCTGTCTGATCTGGCTGACTGGCTGCACCTATTAATTTATTTTGCAAGTTTCATGCAGATAGGTTGAATTAAATACAATAACAAAGGAAGTGATTGATAAGGTTTCTCTAGTGTTACCAGAAGCATTTTAACTTCTGGGATCTTAATTTTTAAAATTCTATTTATTTATTCTCTCTATAATACCTTATTCTTTTGTACCCCTTCAGGTGGGATGATAGCTTTGATTTGGATGTTAAAATACCATGATGGCTTTCATAATAATTTTAGTTTGTTTTTAAAACTTAATATTTTGATTTTAACTTGCTATCTCTCGGATAAAAAGTGCTTTTGGACTGATTTTCATCTGTTTATTTGAACTGACTAATTGATGGATGGGTTAAAAAAGGAATCCAAAGCCATGGCATGCATTCTTTGTGTCTAGGCAAGATTAGCTTTTCTTTAGCCTCAGGGTTAACATCATAGAGCACCGTGGTGTGTATCAGAGTTTGTAATAATAACTGGGAAAAAATGCTAAATTAAAATAAAATTTCTTGACCTATATGTGAACAAACGTAGTTGTGCTTGGTGTCTTGATAAGGCTGGCAGTTATAGAACTGAGATACCAGGACCCGGTTCTTTCTCAGATCTATCAATAGATGAACTTCTGACTGTAAGTAGTTCACATACACTATCTATATAATGTGTGGGTTTGCTTTGAACATGTGTCTGATAAAACAGGTTCCCTCAGAGCCGGACAGCGACAGTAGTGTCATCTTACCAATGACTAAATGTTAATAGGTACTACAGATGTGTTGCTTTAGACTTTTATAAAGATAGTCTTCCTGTTCCAGACAGCTTTTAATTCATTTAAATGTTGAAAATACAACATGAAAGGCTGGCACAAGAAAGCAAGAAAAAAAGTGATACAATTTTTGCTTTTAACATCTATTTTTTTGCTCACTCTTTAACAAATAATTCAAGATTAAAACTTTGTATTTGGAAAAGATGTCTCAATTTTTCCCTTATTCTTTCACTCAAGAGTTACAGCTTGCCACTCAATCCTAAAAATAAACTCTGTACGGTGAAGGTTAAGTGCTAGTAGCAAACGCTTCCCAATTTGCATTGACTTCCTGGTATGGAGGAGGCTGTATGAAGTCTGTTTTCTTGTGGGGGTTTTAGTTTTTTTGGTTTATTTTCCTGGTAGCAGGATTTTTTAGCAACTGCAAATGTTTCCAGATGGTAAAGATAAAAAGGTAAAAGTGACTTATAAGTACAGTAAAATTTCTCCTTCAGGAATTTGATGCAATGTGCTTTGAAAATTCAGGGCTTCCCTAAAATGTCAGAGTAAAGATGTTGAAGAACTATCTTGGTTGTGCATCAAGTACACTGGCTTAAAAATAGCTGTAACTCTTTAATGCAATCTTTTCCATCTCTCTGAGATTTAGAAGTCTCCTTTATGTTTTCTTCTGCTTAATATCACTACCCTTTCCCATTGACCTCATTGCTTATGCTTGCTACTCTTCCTAACTCCCTCTTTGTTCTATTTGTGTTTTGTTTAAACTGCTCTGATTCAGTTTCTCTTCAGTAAAAATAAACACTTGCTTCAGAAATTTAATTTGAAATGCATTCTTCACAGCATATATTGCCCTTTCACTGCAGTCTTACATCCTGTCTTCAGTTCTTTCAAAATATTTAATGGTATATTTTTACATTGTCTTGACTATCTGTCCACCCACGCTTTCACTGATCTCCTCCAATCTTCTTTCTGATGTTTGAGTTCATTGAACTGCTGTAAGGTCACAGGTGACTTGTTTGTGGCTAAATCTGAGGCATAATTCTTGTTTCATCCATCTTAATCTGTCTGTCACCTTTAGCACTCAACACTGTCCCTTCTGTTATCTTTAGTTGATGTATATGGTGTTTTCATTTATATTTTCCAATTATATGGCAGTGTTTTTCCCTAGACTCTATAATTTCTACTCCGTTCTGTTCCCGAACTTAATTTTTTCTGCTGTGTTGGACTTATTTCAGTTCGAAGCGCCACTGTAACTTCTAGATCCTTCTAGTTAACACACTACCTTCCTTTTTAACCTCCTCCTTTTTGTATTCTTGATTTTTGCCAAGACCTTATGTGTCCAGCCTCTGTATCTGAAGTTATTTCCAAGACCTGCCTTGCTTCCCTCTGAATCTGACTCCTTTTTCCTTGGAGTTCAGGATTATATGGAATTAAGTTCTGATACTTCACGTTGTACCACCATAGCTTCACTATCTTTCCTCAGTTCTTAAGGCTTTGTGAGAAATTTTTGGTGACTCTCCCGTGCTTGACCTTCTTCTCCCTCCTCCTTCCCTTTCATGATCAGTCATTTTTCTTTTCCTACTCTTCTGAATGTGTTGCCTTCTCATAGGAGCACCTCAGTCCGGTGGATTTTAAGTAGTGTGGTGTTTTCATTCTCTTTCCATCTTGTATATTGAATTTAAAGATAATCCTTTTCTTCCCTGTATAACATTTCCATCATCTTTGTCTACACACTGAATTTTTCCACTTTTTGTCCTTTTTCTGTGACCCCTCTACACTTGGTATGCTGTACCTGGCTCCTGTGTCCTAATGATCTAATTAATGATGGTAAGTACAGAGGAGCTAGTAGTATCATTAGTTAATAGTCCATGTTTATGACAAGGTGAAGAAGGAAATACAAAAGAGGGCTCAAAAAATATTTTTATTTCTTCATGATGTCAGCGAATGGCCTAAAAGGCTGTTTGTTTTCCTCCAAGGAGCTTTGAGAGGGGGGACCATTTTGTATATAGCACTCTTAAAGCCCTTCTATTAAATGTACAGTTGATAGATCTGTAGCTTAGAGACTTGTATTTCTATTCTGCATTTGAAATTTAAAGCTGTCTTCATAAAGGAACAAAAAAGAGGCTTGGTTTTGTACTCCACGTTTTATGAGCCTTTCTGGTATGAGTAACAGGAACAGTTCAGTCATATATAATACAAACAGGAAAAAATTATAATACCAGAGGTTATACACTCAAGAGTTTGCCCGTATCTCATTCGCCTGAATCAATGCTCAGGCTCCTATGAATAACATGGAAACTATACATTATATGACTACTTTTTTTTATGCATTACTGTAGGACCAGTTAGTCTTAAGAATTGCCATAGAAACATGTGGCATTTGGAATCCTCAACATATAAGGGTATTACTTGTTCTTTGCAGTAAAAAAAAGAATGTTAAAATGTTTACCAATAGGATTGATCTAATTTTGGCTTCAGAAAAATCTGTATGTTTAGCCTAAATTGGCCTATAGCTTTAGGTCGTCAGTGGGGAAAGGTATCTTCAGAGGGCAAGTCACCCTTTCCCATTTTATATACTTGTTTTTATTATACAGTATTTTACTGTGTGAGTTGAGTTGTCCTGGAAATGTCTGATGGGGATTTTTCCTACCTGTGGAGACACCACTGCCAGTAGAACTCTTGGAGGGCAGTTCTCTTGATATCAGACAACACCTCTGGGAATGATGACAGAGCAAATATAAAAGTTGCCGAATTACCTGGATGTTTCCAAGTAAACTGATGATGTTTTATTGAATACGCTTTATCTGAAATCAAATCTCAGAAGAAAAAGCAATAATGTAGATATAGACATCTTGAATAAGGATCAGATACTTCAACAAATAGTATCAGAATATTTCTTGGAAACATATCAGGTCAGAGGCGTTCAAGCTTTAACATGTTAACTTTATTGAAGTTACTGCAAAAAAGAATTATGTTTTTCTTATTGCTTCTAGTTGGTCTGCAAGAAAACTTCCTTCGAGACGGATATTCGGAAACATAGTCATATATAATTGGAGGGGTAAGTTGTGCTTTTGTACTTGTTTGAGTGAGAAGCAAACTTCAGCTTTAATGGAAAGTGTCAACAACTTGAAACAACAGCTTACATAGCTGATTGTCTTTATTGATTAACTGACTAATGCAATTTAAAACTTCATGTTCTCTTTCATAACTTTCAAGAAGGCTGGACACTTTGTGATTTGTGTTTAACTGAAAAAAATCCTTTTACAGGAATTTTCAGGTAATACTAAAATACTGAGCTGCTGGACACTTTGTGATTTGTATTTAACTGAAAAAAAATCTTTTACAGGAATTTTCAGGTAATATTAAAATACTGAGCTGCATTGGGAGATAGCTGCATTTTTTTGGTACAGTACTTAGTCTTATAGAAATTCTTTCCCTCCATGTCTTGAGGACTGTAACAATCTTTCACAAAACCACGCGTGAATAAGTCTGTCTAGAGTATTGATTTCTTTTAAAATATTATACAATTAAAATACTACTTCTCTTAGCTGTAATGCTGTATTCTTTCTAATCATTTTAATCATTTGAGATTGTATTTCATTTAAAGCAAAATCTGTTTGATCAAAACTGTACATGAACACAAGGCAAAGTATTTAAAACTGGCAGAGCCCCCTCCATCTGATGGATATTAGAAGCTTTAGTTAAGTCACATGAAAGCATGTATTACAAATGCCTCATCATGTTTGTCTTTCCTCCAGATGGTAATTAGACCTTTTCCTCTTGCATAGAAGTCACGAGCTGATTTGCTCTTTTTGTTTGTGGCTTTCAGATTTGCATTAGTTCACATAGCAGCTAGGATTAGAAATTTATGAAGGGATAAAGGTAGCTTTGCATCTCAGTATTGTTTTCAGTCAATACTGCACAAAAATTGTCTGAACAAAAAACCCACATGTATTGCTGGTTTTTTTTCTGCAAATCCTGAATTTCTTCCTCTGTTTCTCACGAACCTTTTTTTCTAGAATGGACGTTGTGTTCTCTTGTGATCTTGATCGGCTCTGGAATCTTGGGACTGAATAACTTGTTCTGTAATCTGAAAATGAGTTATTTTAAAATCTGTTTTTTATTATGGCTGGCCAGCCAGTAAACCCTGTTCTGGTTATGTGGTAAGCATGAACAGGAAGTTTATTATGCCTTCTACAATTATTATTAAAAATATACTGTACTGAGAAGTAGAGAACATTTCATACAAAAAAACGACAATCCAGCAAAAAGATAGTGCTGAAAACTACTGATTCTTTAGTAATATCCCAAAGAGAGACATTGCAGTGGGATTACATTGGAGATGTGCCTACTAGCAAAAGGGGAAATAACATTTAGAATGTGAGATGCCAACTGTTTATTAATACAAAGCTAGACTTCAAAATATAAACTGATTTTACTGAGAAAACAGCATAGCTTTTAATTGAAAAATGTTATTTTAAAATTACAACCATGTTTAAAATAGTTTCTGTGTGTGTAATTTTCTTCTCTTCTTACCTAGATTTTCTATAAGCTATTGTGTAATTCTCATTTTTGAGGCAAAAAGATAGTTTACTATGTGGTAAAGTAGAATTTCGTTTTATGTAGGATCTTTTATTGGTACAGCAGAAATGTGTGAAGCTGTAATAATGCGTCCATTGTTAAGGCAAACAGCGGCTATTGTGTATTCAACAATAGTATGTGCAAACTTTGGACACTAGGACCGGCTTATGAGAAAACAAAGTATTGTGATGTGGTGCACTTTTTGTCTCGAGTGCCCTGGAATCTTTATTTTTTTGACAGAAGGGATCTTTAATCTAGTATCTAATCCACAAAATTACATTTTATAGTACACTACATGATATTTACGGATTAAGCCAAAAAAGCCAATTACATTAAGTGGACTGAATTTTCTGTAGCAGAAAACAGAATTACCTGTAAGAAAAATAATTTGTGTGGTTTCTGGCTGAGCTAAAATACACTGTTCTGGGTGCAGTATACAGGAGTGAGTGACTTACAGAAGCATGAGCTAGGGAGTGGCATCTATTCAAATGCAGCTAAGGACAGCTTGAATCTGTTTATAAAAGGCTGATTGGTTTTTTTACATACCAAGAAGTTGGAAATAGTGACTTTATCGTGTTAGCTGTGACAGTGATTCATGTGGGAATGTAAAAAGTTGCAGCCACAGTCATAGGTGAGGTGTTTGCTTTCAGGAATCTTTAATAGTGTTATGTCCATTTGGTGCCTTCCTACTGAATTCAGAAAAAGTTTTTAAAGGTAAGCAAAAGTCATCACTAGCAAAGAGATCTAGCATTCTTTGCTCCGCAGGGAGGAAAGCTATTAAGAAGATGCTTCCATTGCAGGACAGGTACTCCTGAACAGTTTTGGTTTGTTCTGTATCAGTCCTATATCAGCTCTCAGTGATGAGATTTGGACAGACCTCAGGGGGAGCATCCGTAAGATATTCATAATTTCAGAACATCCTCAGAGAATTAAAAAAATTGCTAACCCAAAAGTTAATAAAGGACGAAGTCTCTGGATTTTTAATGGGTCCTAATAGAGTTTGGCAGCTGAAGATAGGGATGATGAGCCAGATTTCTTTAGCTGAAAAGAAACTAGTCTTCAGACCATTCAAAGTTCATAGAATGCAGTGTAAGAGACCGTGCAGAACAATTTGTCTTAAGGAATCAAGAAATGTCTGCACACCTTTGGCATTTCTATAACTTTTTGATTTTGTAGGTCAGAGCAGCCTGGGTGTGACCAAGAAATCCTGTGCTTGATTTAAGGTATAAAAGTTCTAGTCCTCAGAAAGGAGGCACAGTTACCAAAGAAATTCACTAGGATAGCAGGCTGGGAATTGTACCACTTTTTTATACAAAAACCCCACCCTTTTGAAACTTTTCCTAGATGTTGGCTGAGAGTACCTGTGTGAGGAGCGTTACAAAAGAACAAAAGCTTTGTTCTTACATGGGATGGTAGTTCAAACTTCCCCCAGTAAAAGAGAGAATGTTGTAATAATACATATAGTCTCACTGCTCTCTTTTTTTTTCCCCACTGCCTTTCATTTTGCACAGGTGTGTCTTTTGGAGTGTCTAAACATTTTTCTGCACAAAGTGCCTTCAGGCAGGAAATGTTACAAGTCTTTCTTTGGTGGAGAAAAAATTATTTTGTGGAATAGAATAAAAACAACCAACCAAACAAAAACCAAATGCAGCTGGTCTAGAAACAGAGATCAGTGTCTAGTTAACTGTATTAATCTTTCTAAAAGTAGCAGTTAGGTCTCAATCTTCCGAAAGAGCTCCAAATGAACAATCTCAGTCTCTAGTTATACTCACAAAATATGTGATGGTCCTAGTTGGTCCTGAGACTTCAAAATTATTCCGATTTGAATAATTTTGAATATAACAACAACAGTGCTGTTTGGACACCATTTTTCAAGCACAGTTTCACAGTGTTCTGATATAGTTAAAAGGTTCACTTGTATAGCAAAGAAAAACTTAAATTGACTTCAGAGCATTAAGCAGGCGTGTCATAATCTAATGCTTTGGTACGTGCTGGGAATATTTTGAAAACTTTATCGCAACTGTGCACCTAGACCAAATGGTAGGTTAATTATTTTAAATTCTCTGGTTGTAATGGAGTCCTCGGTTGTGCTATGAATGTTCATATAAATTCTGATCTTATTCCAGAGATTGTTTTAGTTTACACCAGATACATAATCTGCTTTAAAGAGGAGGGAGGTAAATGGGCAGGAAAACTTCCCTCTAGAAATTGAGTCAGCCTTGTCATGGAGTTCACAGGCCCAATAACTTCAGAGAGCTATTAACTAGTGCTTGCCACTTCTACCCAAATTTCTGAAAGATGGCGATGTTCATTCAGGAAGTGACACTAATGCTATACCAAAGTGTAAAGGAAAGCTAACTGTGTTGCCTTAAGGTGAGGTGAATTAGGTTTTACTCTCTTTGCTAAATAAATGAGTTAATGCTCCTTATGTTGGATTTGTAAATTACATGTATCTGTCAACAAAAATTTCCTTTGCCAAGAGCTGGTTTGGAAACTTCTTGCTTATCAAAGCTTCCATGCTGCTGTTTTTCCAAGCAGCAAACTGCTTATTCATAAGAAGTAATTTATTTTTAGTTGTGTTTGTTTTTATTTCACACTACTAACTGAGAGCCTTTTCTCCTAGAGAAAGAATGTCTTTTCAGCAGCTCAGCTGGCAGCACTGTGGGTGATTAAGAGCTTTCAGAGAGAACTAATCATCTTCATAGACTTCTTCCTGCCCTCACTTGAAACAGGTTGAAGAATTAGTCGATGAGGGTGCTTCAGAGTGATTATCCTATAGCCTTAAAATACAAATAGCAAGTGGAGCTTTCTGACTATCAGTAGTAACTGCTACTACCTTATTTATGGTAAGCTTACAGCTGTCCATGGCAATAAAAAAAATAGAGATAATTTACTGGTCTGGTGAGTGGTTTGGTGATTTCGATAGGTACGAAAATATCTTGTGACTAATGCATGGGACAAGGATCAGAAGGAGCCATACTTGTACTGTTTGTTTTATTGCTCACTTCCTTGTTAGTTTTCCAGAATTATGCGTTTGGAAAATTGGGTGCCAAAATCTTGCTGCAAGGTTTAGCTTACATATAAAACAAGTTGCGATGCCAAAAGTGCCAATCTAGAACTGCAAGCTTTGTCCCCCTTTCTTCCAAGACTGTTGATGTTGGAAGAGCCAGTCCATCTGGTCTCCTGCAGCCACATGTGCCTGTCCGGAAGGATTTCTAGGCAGTGATGGGGAAAGAAAAAACAGAGAGATGGAAATACATTACAGGTTATGACATGGAGACATCAACTTCACTGGAAGATTATTACACAGTAGTGATGTCAGCTTAGTGATAAAACAAGGCTTTTTTGCTCCTATCTGTATCCTGATTCTTACAGGCATTGTGGGCAATATGTTTCTATGTTGTTGATAGATTCCCTACTGGCTAAAGTTTGTGGTGATGGACCTTTTGTCTTGCACCATCTTCCCTTGCCAGGGGAGTGTATTGTAGTATAATCTACTGTAATTAAAAGAGAGATGATGTTTAAAATTTGAAGTGGTCTATTTAAGAAAAATTCTGAAATTCTTCTTTTGGTAAATATGTTATCTTGGGAGGTTAGACAGATGTTAACACTTGTACAAGTAACATTTCAGGAACTTCTGGAAGTTTGAGGAGTTCTAGCTCTCTTAATTTTGTTTCAAAACCATTTCTTAAAATTGGAATTGTACTTGCCTTGTATATAAGACCTACAGGACATGTAGTGCCATTACTGACACTTGTTGTAGCATGTAGCATCTAAATTTGCAGGACTTCACGTGAGCAGCAGCAGAAGGTAGTTTATTAGGAAAGATGGAAAGTGCTTACCCTACTTTGATATTTTTCTTTTAATAGAATCACCAGATAGAAAGTGGATCCAAGCTGATCTTATCTTACTGTTTGATAGTTTTCTAAAGTCTGTGAAGTTGATATCAGTACACATTTTTTCAGGAGCAATTTTTTGTCTTTCAATGATGTCTAAGTGACGGTTTTAATCTTGTTACTGGTGTTGAAAACTTTCTTTTAATTATGTATTTTTTAAAATCTAGTAGTTAATTTCACTTTTAGAATCTTTGCTCCATGTTATCTGTAACCAAAGGCTTTACTTTCCAGCTCACTAAGATTTACTTGTGTAATAAGATACTGGGTTTGTTTGTTTTTAATTCAAAATGTTGTATGTGGCCTCAGGAGGTATTTCTTGAAATATGGTGTTTTAAACCGTATCATGCTGGAATTGCCTCTGCTAAATATGAAGAATTGTATAATACTTATATGTCACAGAAGGTATTGACTCAAATGCAGATGAGTTCAGTTCAGGTTACAGAGGTTATTACAAAACCCAGCTATTGACTCTGCTCCTCTTTCCACAAGTCGCATTCTCTGTGGCAGGGATGGCTGACCCATGAAGCAATTCTTTAACAGCCACAGTTTGTAGCCTGATTTATTCAAGTAAACCAATGGTGACTTTAAGTTGTTTTAATGCACTGAGTTGTTAACTGTAACGGCTTAGGAGCTGCTTCCTGTGTAAATCATCAGTTCTGATATAGTAGTGTCAGTCTTTGGAGAAGTGTAAATGCCTGGTAGGATGTTTAAGCTGCCCATATTGGTGGGTAAATATTCTCTGCTTTTGATTCACAGCTAACTTGAGAAAGAATCTTTGCAGTGGTCTGCCAGCAGTTGCAGACAACTGCTGGCAAGATACTTTTTCTAGGGCTCAAAACTATTCATCTCAAACTAAGGCAGTTTTCTCCCAAGAGTTTTGGTTGTTAATCACATCTGGAGAAAAGACAACAAGAAACATTCAAACAGATACTGTATTTCAAGGTTTCCATTTCGCTGGGACTGGAAGACCACCAATTCTTAATCATTTACCATTTTTGAAAAAGGTACATGGTGAACACAGGAACAGGAGCCAATAAATTTAATGGCTTGGGCTGATTCTGTTGAACAGATGACTCAGGTGTTAAATGGAGAGCTATTCTAACATGGCTACCAGGTAGGCCACTTGGGAGAGAAGAAAGAAAATGGACTTGGTTTCTGGTGGTGGTGGTGTTCAGAAGGCTGCCAATTTTCCTTGGTTTCCTTTCTTTCCCTTTTAGGGTAATACCTTGATGAGCTTACAAGATGACTCTGAAGATTATGGACTTGGTTTAACTCTCACTACAGTTAGGAAAGCTAACATTGATAGCAGTAGTGAAAGAGCTTTATTTTAATGGGTTAGTGTCTAGAATAATCTCAAATTGAGACTTTTTGTTTATTTGTATTTAGATAACTACTGTGTAAACTTTAGATTTTTGCCTTTGAAACAGAATTGTTTTCCCAGGAAGTGGTCCAAATAACATAACTTAATTCTAATTTTGTTTTTGATTACACCTTTATAGTCTTTCATCGGAGTTATTTTAAAGAGAGGTAAAAATAGAATATAGATTTCTTAAATCTAATAAATTTGTGGACCAGATGCTTCTCTTGCCTTTTTTGTTTTCTCCTGTGGCAGGATTGAACTCCTTGTACTACAGCAAGCTTAAAGTCATTACACTGCTTTTAAAACAAAATGCAGAAGGGGATGACCTTTTGCTAGGACTCCGTATTGTTCATATGGATAAGCTTTATCACTGTCTTTCAGCAAAAGCCAGTTTAATCCTTTAAACATTTGTACTTATACTATCTGTTCAGCATTGTCTATTGTTAGCTATCTGTGTTCTCATTGATTATAATGCTGTGCATCTCCACAATGCCTGCTATTTGCCCCCTGGATCTTCTTTGTACAGGGTAGCTGTTATCTTCCTTGCTGATAGCATATCACCAATGGTACCAGCTAAGAGCTGAAAGCACTTCCAGTATAATGGAAAATTCCACTTTCACCGGGATGACTCATTAATTAATTAACCCCTGGGATATTCTGCCTGGGATGGAGAGGCTTCCTGTGCCAACTTAAGAGAAAGTTACAGGAAGATACTATTATATAGCAAAAGACAAATTGATTGGAAGAATTTTACCTGCCTTGGAAGAACTATGTTTTCTAATACTATCCATCTACCTAAAACAAGCTTGGAAACTAACTAAAAAATAGATAGTTTGGAAAGGGTTGCTTCTCTGACTTAACATTTCTTCCTTTTCTATAGAAGAAGCAAAAAGACAACTGCTGTTGACTTGTAATAGGAGTGTGTGGAGGCAAGCAGTACAGGAGGCAGTAAATATATTTCCCTCCCAGCAGGCCACAAGCTTTTGGCTTTAAATAGGTCACTGTTCAAATGTAGCTACCAAGTGGCCACTTATGAGGGAAGAAGGAAAATGGGCTTGGTTTTGGGTGCTGACAGGGGTTGGGAGGGCTGTTGGGAGCATGAAGAACTAAGAGGAGACTGCCTTGCAGAATACTCCTAATGTGCCTGTCAGACATTGCTGAAAGCAGGTGAGTGGCTGGAGTATGGTTTCACTGTCCCAGCCTAGTGTGGATGGGGTGTCTTTAATTCATGACTTCAGCAGATTTGTCCTCTGAGCTTCAAGAAATCTCGTGATGCCTTCACAGTGCTGGGGACGTGATTTACTTTTTATCGAGAAATCTTTGCCAGATCTGTAAGGTTAAGCTTGGTGTGTCTGTAGCAGACTTGAACCAAGCAGTTCTGTACATGAAGATAATGTGATGGGTGTAAATTCCTTCAGTGAAGAGCTGTAACAAGGCGTGGGAGCTAGAGGGAAGCTCCAGAATTTGAGGTTTAACTCACAGTAGTTTCTGAGAGAGAGAGAGAAATCCTTCTCCCTTCAGGACAGGGAAGCAGCAGCAGATTTGGGGAGGTGCTTCATTTAAGCTAGAAGTGTTATTTGCACTTCTGGCTAGTGATCTGTTAACATTTGGGCATTTCAGCCTTGACAACTGTTTACTGAAATACCAAAATGCAGATATTTATAATCTCCAGTGGTGCTGCTTCATTGATTTCCCCTCAGATGTACACATATGACTTCGTATTTTGCTCCAATGAGTGGCTGTTCACGCAAAATAAGAGAAGTTAGGCAGGCTCGTAACCCTATTCTGTCCTTTTGGCTTGTTAGCTCAGTCTGCCATCTGCCTAGGAGAAAAAATGGGCACTGAGCTGTCACCATGTGGAATAAATTGGGGGGCGTGGTGCAGGAGGGAATATTACTTTGTATAAAAGGTGATCTTGCAGAATAAGACTGTGTTTCTTGTCAGGGGAGAAATGCCACTAAAAGTGAATAGGTGGGGGACTGTAGCACCATTAAGGACAAAATTATCTCTTAAAACTTCCTTTTTGTGGATGGGAGGCAGGATGATGCTGACCAATAGTGCTTCTCTTTATTCAACTCATTATGTGTTAAACTTTGTTGATGTAGTGTGTATGTTTATCAATTGATGTGTGAAGTCTTCTTGTTCACCATGACCTTTTATTGAGCTGAATTTACTTCTTTGTTCTTGTTTTCTCTTTTCTCCTTCCCCCACCCTACTTTTTTAATAGAAGCTATAAAAGCACAGTAGCATAGGAACAAAGCAGCCAACTCTGTCCTAGAGACTGCAAGCAAAAAGAGAGGGATGGGGAAGACTGATTTTGTTATGAAAATGAGCATGCTAATAAAATACAGGTTCAAACCATGCGTTTGCTCAGGAAACTTTGGTCTAAATTTGACATAGACTATAGCAAGCAAGCAGAGAACTGCCATATGGAGGAACAGCAGCTTTGCATTATTAAGATCATACAGTTAACAGCTTAGTTTATAAATATCTACTGAGCAGTGTCTGCAATTCAGCAGGAGGAAAAAAATGTGCTTCATGGGGAGACTTGAGTGAGAAAAGGATGGTGAGCCATTTTTGAGTAGACCTTGCATGTACAAAAGGACAGGTTGGGAAAAGCTGCCTGTAGTGGAGAGAGAGACATAAACCCAGGTGTAAACAAAACTATTTAGTTTGTTACTCAAAGGTGAAGTGACTCATGGAACTGACTGAATCAAATACTTTCAATGTCTCAGGAAACAAATGGCCAGTTTAAGGAAGGTCAAAGTGTCACTAACCTTTTGTTGTTTTTAAAAAATTGGAAATTAATATAATTATCGTCTGCAGTTTTTTCACAGTGTAGATGTCAGCAACGCTCTAGCATGTTGTGCTACACTGTTTCTCTGCCCTAAATTAAAGTTTAAATGTGAAAACAGAAATCATGCAGAATCCAAGCTCTGTTGTTTCTCAAAGAAGCAAGATGCTATTGTGATATTTATTCATGGTGTGTTGCCTCTACGTCAGTAGCTAGAAGTGTCTCCTGCAGACTACAGAGATCACTGGCAACCCATAGCAGGGAGCTACTCCTTCTCAGGAGACTGTAGCTGCCAAATCTCAGCCCTATTACACACTATTCAAAATCAGTCCACTTGCCACCTTTGGCCTAGAACTGTAAGTGGCTGACACCCATTCGAGGGTGACCTGGAAAGCTTTATGGGAACAATGTCACTACCCATGCAGGAGAATTTAATACAAAGTATATTCAGCTTCCAGATCTCTACAATGATCCTTCCTGAATTGAGTGCTGTTTTTTTTTGACATCAACTCTCTGAGAAGCAGCAAATTGGCTCTGGTAATGACAAAGGCCAGCAGGCATTAAACAGGGAAATCTGAAGAGGTAAAAGAAAAGGCAGCAATTACGAAGTTTACTGGAGACTGTATGCCCAAAATAAAGAAGATCCAATTGCTTTTGTTTTATATAAAATAAGCCTCCCCTGCCACTGTGATAAAGCACAGGATGAACCATGAGGAGAGTATCTTATGGAAGGAAAAGAGAATGATAGGGGGAAAAAATAATCAAATGTACAGAAAGTAACCAATTAGTATCCCACAATCCTGCTCTTGTAAGGAAGTGTTGGGTTTGGCTCTCTGTTTATGAGTGCATAGAGAAGAAATCTCCTGAAATTCTATTTCATTTGAAGGAGCTGGGTAAAATGCTGTTGCTGCGGAATCTCTGTACTTCTGGTAAATCATCAGTATTGATACTTTGAATATTTCATGTGGTGACACACAGGTAACATTGTATTAGGTAAGTTCAACTCTGCTGTGTTATTGTGTGTAAAAGCACAAGCTATTTTTTCATTCAGTAGGAGCATAAGTGAACAGCACTTGACCTGTGTAGAAAATAATTTCAGCTTCTGTGTTCACAGGTTTTGAATGCAGTCTGAGTCCAAGAAGTATGAAGAAGAGACACCTTCTCTGCACTGGGGGATGGATCCTGTATTTTCCGCTTTTGCAAGACTCTATATTAAAGATATAAAAGAAATGAGAGAATCTAAACAAGTGCCAGGTATGTACTTACATGTGCTGATTATAATGCACATGGAATTATAATTGATTTATGGTGTTCTTTATTGAGGGATTGCAAATGCTTTGCAAACACCAGTCAAGTAATTTTTCACACCCCTAAGCTATCTTTAACAGTTCTAAGAACAACAGGTTGTATGTGAAATATATGTGAAAAATAGAATGTATTTGTTCTAATGGCTTTTCTTCCTCTCATATATAGATATAGAACCTCTTGTACATTAAGGTAATGTGTTTCTTCTGTGTGGTAGTGCTTGTTATATTCTGATAAAGTTAATTCTAAAAATGCTACAGCTTTCTGGCCATATGTGTTATATCTTTCCACTGTCTCTACAACATTTGAGAAGGATTTTATGCCTCATCTCTTCATTGCAAAATTTTGACAGTTGACGTTGCTGGGTGTATGCATTTTGCTTTTTCCTCTAGATAGTAATATATTAATAAAACAGATACAGGTTTTAAGTTTTTTTCTGCTTAATTTCTAGATATGATAGTTATGTGACATTCTTTATATATTTGAACAGCCTTATTGTAAATTCTGGCATCTCTGCTAACTCTTATACCACACCTTTTATTTCCTAACCATTGTTGGAAATTGTATGCTTTGCAGTCTGTTTCCTGCTGGTCTTCAGCCAAATCACCCACATGTGTACATTGTCTAAAGCAACGTGTGCCTGACCTTGAATTTCTGCTTTTGCTACAAACACTTTAAATAGACTGCAGTATGTTTTCTGCTGTACAAGCGTTCATTACTCCAAACTGAAGCTTGACAAGATTATCAGGGAGGAACCCAAGGAACTTAGAGTTAATGAGGAAAAGCAGCAAACTCGCAGCAGCGTGTGCCTTTTTGATTTGTTTTTGGTGTTTTGTTTGGGTTTTTTCTTTTTCTTTTCTTTTTCTTTTTTTTACCCTTCACAAAGAGATGGTACCTCTGGCTCTTTTGAATATGTTCTACCTTGTAGGTTTTGTTATTCTTATTTATTTTTCTTTAACAGCAACAGTAACAGCAGTGCTGTTCTTGCAGAAATGAAGGACTGGTGGTTTTCTTGCTCTTCTTGCAACCATTTTTGTGTGTGTAGGGACTTCACAAACTGCAAATCTGAGTCTATATACCTCTTTGTTATTTAACATTATGGGAAACTTTTGTCTTAAATCCATTGCAAGAATTAGACTACAGTCTGTTGTTGATGTTTGTACTAGAGTAGTACTTAGAGGCCTTCCTAGAGTGTGCGGTCTTACAATTGTACTGGTGTAGCAAATGCTTCTGGTAAAAACTGTTCCTGCTTCGATTAGGAACATTTTAATTGTTTTCAAACAAAACACAAACCAATTCAATGCTAGCAGAATAGGATCGTAGTTTGGGCTTGGACATTAGTACATACATACGCAAAAATATATTCAGAAGAATTAAACTTATAAACATGAACAAACATCTCATAAGAGCATGAATAGTCCTAGACAATGCAATCCTGCTGTCGTCTTCTTTTCACTTCTAAATTACCTGAATTTCCCTTCTCACTTCCCTTCTTGTTCTTTTACTTAAGTGAGTTGTCTTTTGCTTCAGGAACTCTTTCAGTTTTGTTATTTCTTTTTTTTTTTCCTAAGATGATACTAAGGAAGTGGTATCTGTCATGTCAAGATATCAGCCTTTAAAATTGGTGCATGCGAGCTTTCTCTGCTTCCTGTGCCTCTGGCATTTTGCACAAGCTTGCTTGCAGTCCTGTATCATTTTCTAAAACAAACTTTAAATAATAAAATGAAATTTCATGGAACAAACATCCTAAATTTTGTTCATTCTCCTGGTGCTGTGTATATACCAATCCAGACATCTTTCAGCGTATCTTATTTATTGGCAACAAATGATAGCACAACAGAATCACTAACATATCTCTTTTGTGAAAGGAAGAAGTTAAGTGTTTGCTGTCAATGTTTCCTGCCTTTAATGGGTTTGTTAAAGATCAGCTGAAGCTAAGTATATGATTGGCTATAAATCAGTCATTAAGTAATGGTAATTAAGAATGAATGAGTGCAAAACAAAGAGTTGTAACTAGGGGGAATGGAAAGAAACACAGACTGAATGTCAGGAAAAACATCCTTAGAATGACATGTGCTAAACTGTGGAGCAGCCTTCCCAGGAAAAAGGTGGGATGCCCTTCACTGGGATTGTTTATATCCTGACTGTACAGATTGCCAGGAATTTACTGTATGGAACGGTCTTGCATGGGCCTTGAGGAAATGGATTGAATGACCTAATAAGTTTTTTCTTTCCATTTTTAAGCATTAGGATTTGATGCCACAATGACTAATCCCTTAAAACAACACAGAGGAAAGCAGTAAACCTGCCCAATTACTTTCCTGCTATAAATGGTGACAAGAAGGCTGGAAAACCTCCCAGACAAAAACATCAATTGTGTTGTCTTAGAGGCCTGGAAATGAGAGTGGGTGTCAAACTAGGTTGTAACACAAAAATCACATCATGGAAGTGAGCTTTTCTCAGAGTTATCATGCACCACTGCGTTGTGACAGCGTATCAACAAGCGAAGGGAAGCTACGAATAGCATAAAAGGAGGTAATAATAATGAAAGCAATTGCAAACGGCTCAGTGCTCAGTAATGCTGGTAAAGACATGACCAGAATTTGCGTTAGGGAGCTCTGTATCTACAGCCCCCTATACTGCTGCTGTGGCTTCCTGTTGTGGTAACAACATATTAATGTATGTTGTGTTTACTGGGTTACGAGGAGCTTGACTGAATGTACTTGCACATAGCTTCACATGTTTAGTATGCTTTTATTGCTACCAATATGAACACAAATTGAGCAAATAAGCTGACAGGAGAAACAATTTACACCTTGAAGTCATCAAGTAGTGTAAATACAATTTTATCTTTCAAATGAACTCAGGTAGTTTCTTGGAGAGAAGGGTGGAGTTCTACATGAGTTCATGGAGGATGGAGAGAACCAATTGTGTCTGGTCTCTGTCATTTGCCAAAACTCAGCTTACTAAATGGGAAATCAACATAATAACATGTTGCTTGTTTGGACAGTCAAGAGCTTGGAGTTTGTGCTCCACAGGCTTATCCCGAAACTGACACAGACCTTCTTTTACAGAGATTTTGTAAGGTTTATTGAATAATTATGTGCACCAGGAGCAACTCCATTGAGGTTTTCTATGGCAGTGTTTATTGGTGTCCTGGTAAATGGAGTGAAAGAAAAGTGAACAGACCTTGTAAATATTCTCTGCACCAGACCTGACCAGTGACTGCACGATTAGCATAGCCAGCTCTAAGATGACAGTGATAGATGCATCCGCAGAACTTTAAAGTGGGTTTTTATGAGCGAAACTTCTGTTTGAGAGCTGCTTGGCTGATCACCTGTGATTTCTTCTGCAACTTTGGTGTTTTTGTCTTTCTTACATGAAGAAAGTTAATTCCAGGCTCATTTAAGGTTGCTAGCTATGTAGGACAAGTTATTTTTGGTTTTGATTTTTTTTTTAACAGAACATTTTTCTGACTCCGTTGCTGCTGTCTTTCTCTTTCCCTTTGTAAGAATAAGACTTGCCGTGGTGTATGGAGCCAAATGTTCCCTTCTGAATCACTTGAGTTACCTAGTTTTTAGAACAGAGTTATTGAACATCCCAGATGGCATATTTCATTAAAGCAGCAGTATTTGAAATCTGAAGAAAACACATTGACTGAAAATTCACCAGCCCAGGATATATCTGGGCTATCCCTATTACCCTCCTGCTAGCAGACTGTGAAGCTTCAGTGTATAATGTTTATGTCGATGTTTGTTAACAACATTTGTCACTCTCTTCAAAGGGATTACAGCATGTGGCAACCTCAGTGCTGTCGAAAGTCCACTGCGCTCTGATTCCTCACAGTTTCCTGGACGTGTTTTTGCATGTTATTCAAGTCATCTTTATAGATGTACAAAAATAGCTTTGAAGGGATGTGTTTAGAATGTGTTATTTCAGAAACTGAAGTTCAGGATGCTGTCCACGATGACTGCATAGTGTACTCCACAATCTAAGAGGGTTGTTTCTCATCCCCTGACCCCCATGGCTCCTGTTCTTCTAGAAATGAAAGACGGAATTATGTTAGTTTTCCTTTTGGAAGCTCTGCCTTAATCACAAACAGCTGCATTGTGAGAAGCTCAAACTGCTTCCATCGTATTCTATTATTTATTTTGAAGCCTGATGAAGATGTAAAAAAAAAAAAAAAAAAAAAAGCAAAACCAAACCAGAATGAAACAACAAAACTAAACTCAACTAAAAAATACCCTAGTGCCTGCAGCAAACAAGCTGCTTTTCAGATCCAAATGTGCAAGAAAACAAGAGGTTAATAAAGTTCTGACGCTCTACAAAAGCAAGCTTTTGGTATCCTAAGTAGTGCTGATACTTCTTCCGTCTAGTGTTCCCANAACTAAAAAATACCCCAGTGCCTGCAGCAAACAAGCTGCTTTTCAGATCCAAATGTGCAAGAAAATAAGAGGTTAATAAAGTTCTGACGCTCTACAAAAGCAAGCTTTTGGTATCCTAAGTAGTGCTGATACTTCTTCCGTCTAGTGTTCCCAGTCGTCAGCGATCCAGGGGATTATTCATGCGGCTAGGCATTGTATAATTTAAGCTATGTTAAATGTGTAAGACAGTATGTTTTTACTGACAAATGTGACTACGTAGGGTAGGATGTTGAAAGAAGTAATTACACTTACCAAGAATGTTCTGTGTCTAGGTATATTCTTTTATAACGGACATCCAGTAAGACAGGTGGATGTTGTTGGGATAGTTGTTCAAATGAAAGAGCGAGATGCCTTTTATAATTATGGAGGTAAGAAAAGTTTCTTTTTCTTCTTGCACTTACCATCCTTCTAATAGTGACTAAGATTAGAACTTAAAGGTTGCCTTATTTGATCATTATCTGTTCTTGAAACAAATGTGCTCTTACCCTAATACAATGTATATCTGCAGCTCAGATTACTTAGCAGTCTTAGGGAAGCAACAGTTTATCTCCAAGAGCCGAGAAACAAATAGTTAAAACAGTAATTGATTCATCTGGTGTCATCTAGCAAATCTTAATTTTGGTTATTGCTTTGCCACTGGACTTCACCATCTTCTTCTTGTGTGTGTGTGTGTGTGTGTGTGTGTGTGTATATGCGCAGTTCATTTGGTCAGATATAAATGGATTTAACAGTGCCTGCAAATGGGAAGTCCCTTCTTTTTTGAACCTTAGAAATTCCTTCTGACTTTTCTTATGTTTTGTTATATCTTGCAGCTGGCTTTTAATAACAGTCAGGAGCTTGTTTATGTTTAGGTGCATAAGAATCTCAGCAAATCTAACTCAAGCGTCATAGTACCAGTACTTGCCAACACGAGCTGGGAGTTGTCTCCTCCTTACGGCCTTTCCCAATATTCAAACTATTTTATTAACATGGAAATATCTGATTGTCATTTTGTTCAGCTGTCTTTTTTCATCTGGAGGAAAAGCAGAGTGGAGTAGTGGTGACATGACAAGTTTCAAAAGGTGGGGGAGGTCATCTCACAGTGGGAAGGGGGAGCCAAATGCATAGATCTATTGAAGCACTTGAAGGACTCAGGTCCAGTGTCTTTCTCTGGCATGGGTTTCCACCTGATGGAGGTAAGTCATGGAGTGCCTCTTCTTACCTAATTACCTTACTTAGAAAATTGAGGCAGCAGCAATTCCTTGACTCACAGGACTATTGCGAAGATGCATTTGACAACTTAACCAGGTCTCAGCTTTCACAACACCTGCAGTTGTATCATACTGCTGGAGAGTAACATTAGCTGCTAGTGTATATGGCATACCCTCCACTGGGTGTGGCTGCTTAGAGTTAACTCTGTGCTCTGTAGAAATGTCTCTGCAAGTTTCTTAGAGTGGATCTTTTCTAGATTTTTTTTTTTAAGTCCACTTTCTGGATATTTGTTACTACCATGCCATTATGCTAAATGATGAGTTGACAGTAAATATTTTGAAGCACAAGTTACTCTGGCCCTTGAAGTAGCACAGGCTAAACAAGCACTTAAGTTAAAAAGTGGAGATATAATCGATGATGTAACCAAGTGTTGAAACATAAATTGAATATCGGCTATTATTCTTTTATTGCACTAGCTGCAAATGCAGTTATCACTTCATGAGAACAGAGGAAGACAGAATCAAAATGACCAAGGCAAAAACAATTCTATGGGCAAGGGTTTCCCATGCTGATCTCGGCATTAGTTTGGATGTAAACTTGTTGGAAATGTTTGATTGAGGCAGAAAAAGGAGGAATAGAAATAAAAGGAAACTGCAGAGTAGTGGAATTAAGGCCTTAGTGTTAGAGCAGCTGATCTTTAAGAGGAGCTCTCATTGAGCCTGACTTCCTGCTGTCCTTTCACATCCAACACCACTCTTTGTTCCAGCAGTTCCTGGTTTGAGCTTTCAGGCTACCTGCCAGGGTGCTCCTGTCCTCCCTTTCAGGCAGGCTGACTCCAACAGCGTAAAATTGTAACTTCTTAGACTGTTTCCTGCTTGTAACTTCTTGCATCTCTCAGTTCAACAGCCTCTGGTTAGTGAGTCACAGAGCAGGCGTTGCATCGGTTGGGATGCACACACTGCTCAGTACTTGCTCGCTTTCCATCTGGTTAAAAGTGACTTATAAAGCAATTCCCCCTTTGTACTTTTTCTCTGATAGAGAACTGAAATGTCTTTGTGTCACTGCCATTATCTCCCCCCATTTCCTATCTGACTGCTTCAGAATACACACTGTTCATTTTAAGAGGTTCTTAGGTCCTCTCTGTGCTGAAAACCATACAGCCAGAACTGGTGACAAAATAATAATTGTAAAAGAGAGTGAATTGACTCGTTCCTGGCTTAAAAAAAAAAAAATTATGTGCTGTGTAAAACCTGATTTTGACATTTTGCTTTGATTGTTTATTGCTATTACTATGATCAATGAGGATAAGGATATCTAATTAAAGTGTAGCTTTGAACAAGCTCGTATTTTAGCTAATGTACCTTTCTGACCTCTTTTTTTATCCTTTTTAACAAAACCAAACATCACATGTGGTTTTCCTTATACTCCAGAACTGTTTTGAAAGGCTGAAAGACACTTGCCTTAAAAACAAACTAAAAAATCTAACCAGCATCTCAGTAGGCTCATACAGGCCCTACAAGAACATACCGTTTTTGTTATAAAGAAATAAAAAGGAACACAATTATCTTATTTACCAGGTAGCTTTGAGAGTGCTACCCCTCAAATAGTTAATGTAAGAGAAAAAAAAAACCAACCAACCAAAACAAACCAGAAAAACCCAAAACCAAACTCTCAAAAAACTAACCAAACAAAACTTTAAACCCCAGGAGATGAGGAAGGGCGGCACAGGGAGCACAGGAAGTCTTCAAAAGCTTGTAGACCCCTTGAGTGCATTTAAAATAGACTAACATTCTCCTGTCTAATTAGAATACAATTGCAAGAGTTCTCATTCATCTGTGCTTCGGGAGTTATTTGTCTTTTTGCTGAAAGCTTTTATTTGTAAACTGGGGAAACTTTGTTTCAGAGCCTTACTCTGCTAGCAGATTCCCTGTGTGGTCAAGAACAGGTCAGTCTCTCCAGGTCTCCATTTTCAGATGTTGCATTGATGAGCAGTCTGACCTCCTAATCCTTCAGTCTTGTTTGATTTGTTTCTAAGCCCTTCTTAGAAAGTGTATCTGTTGCAGTTGGTGCAAGAGCCATTCACAAGCTGGAACATCTAGAAGCTGCAGTAATGTAATAGCGAAATGTCATCTGCCCTGTTTCTTACTGTCATTTCTGTCTTGCATGAATGGCTTGGCATGGTATATGGAGGCTCTGACTCCTACTAAAATAGTTGCTTTCTGTCTATACCAAGGAGAGGAAATCCTACCGGCTTGATCATTACCTATGCTCTCGTACAAGATTAAAGCTGCTGAAATAGCTGCGGACACAGCAGCTTAATGAGATAGCAGTGAGATGAGCATAATTTTGTGACAGAATTTGGAATTGCCTACATCTTATAAATGCTGTATGTTTGTTATTAGGAATGCACAGGTAAACCACTGGGAAACAGGAAGGCAAGACAATGATTTGAAATTGGACCCCCAAGTAGGGAGACTGTTTCAAAACATGTGAGACAATGCAAAGGCATTTTGCTTTGATGCTATGGTTCCCAGAGGAAATGACTGCAGGTACCAATCAGTACCTTCCTGGTAAACATTGCTGTTACTTTTGTAGTCGTGGTTTTGGTTTAAGGAGCAGAAGAAAATTGCAGATTTCAGTTTGTGAAGAGTGGAAGTTCAATCTTGGAGATGGCTACATTCAAGGAGCAGGGTGTTTGGAGCATTAGCTGGACTGGAAACATGATCCTTGCTATGGTTTGACAGACATGTAGTGCCTTTTTATTTAGAGAGTGTTTGTTGGACATGCCATCTATATACAGTCTCTTGATCTGTAGAACAATTGATTCTTTTGATAGACTTCTAGTTTTCTTTGGATTTTGTCTTTTTCTGCTGTCTTTGACAATGCAGTGCCTGGGGCAGAAATCGCAAAACTTCTTTTGATTAGGTACTAGCAAAACAGGAAAAGCTAGATGGCTCCCCTGCTCAGGAGAAGGTGTTAAGCTTTTTTGGCAATGGGAAGTGGCTTGCATGCCACCAGTACATATACTTTAAGTTGGGAATTCCTGGCCTGCAGCAGAACCACAAGCATGTGCTGTCCTCTGTCCTTCCTGGTTAGAGGAGCTGCTTTTCTGCTCTCTGAAATGTCTTGTACAGGAAAGGCCAGCGGACTTTGTGCGCAATATTAGCATGGAAACCAATGCAGCTGGAGGTAACAGCACTGCTAGTCTATTCACATGACTGTACCCCCCAGTGCTGAGGTGCTGTTTTCTCACTGTTACAGTAATGCTTCTGTGCTTTGTGTCTGGTTTCCTATTTTAATTTGTCCAGCTTTAGCTTTCAACACTGATACTTCTTCTGACCTTGTCAACGAGATTAAAACCCTTTAGTATCCAATAAATGTACTGAAGCCTCATAATTTAAAGTAGTGCTTGATTTTTTTAAATTTTTTTTTTGAGAATATACCTGTTACTTTCCTGACCAGACACATAAGCATAGTATCTGGTGCTGAGCTACTTCCATGACTGAAACAACTGTGGGGATTATTTCGGAAGTATAAGTAGTGGTTGAGCACTCACTTTCAGACTGGTTGGAACAAGGCATCCTTGGCAGTCATGTCCCTACATATCTATGTATCTTCACTTTTTGGAACATCACTACCTGATTTCTTACTCTCTAATTCTTGCAACTTTTTTTTTTTTACAGTGGATGATAGTACTGGAGTTATAAATTGTGTCTGCTGGAAAAGTCCTATGGTAGCAGAAACATCTTTATCAGGTAATTTATGAAATAAATAATTCCTCTTTTGACTGTACGTTTTTGCTCATGTCAGTCTTACATAATTTAGTGAATGATCAAATTTGCAGAAGAGCGAATTCAACTCTTCAATTTTAAGCCATCACATCCTACAACCTGGGCCGTTTTGGGAGTTTCATGTTACTTTTTGTGTTGTGTCCAATGGTGATGCCAATTTAAACCACTACATTATGACCTGTCATGCCTTTTCCTTATCTGAGTAATATGGTATTTCAGTTCTGTGCTGTGACATTATTCAGAGAATCCTTCTTGCAGTTGTTTTTGTGACCTCATCTACTGATAAACTAGGCTGGAAATCTCCCACGTGTCACCACTTCTGTTTCCAAAGTCAATCCATCGACCAGCAACCTGGTCTACATTCCCCACCCTTGTGATACAGTGGTTTCAGGATTCATCTTCTCTTCTTTGTTTGCGTTCATATTCTTCTGCTCATGTGTATACTGTCAGTGATGAACTCAAAAGTAGCTTCAAACACACTGGGAAGATGCCAGTAGTCTGGTTCTAAATGTGCAGAAATTGTGCATTTGAAAAGAATCTATTATTGCATTCAGTAACAGAACAACTCATTAGTGTCTGGCTTTCTCTTTGCTTTTTCTCCCACCGTTTCTCATAGATCAAAGTATGGAATACTTTCTACTTTGGACCTTCTTAAAAGCCCATGTAGTAGATTGACAACTCTGATATGGAGCTGATCAAATCTTACTAAAATAAATGTTGCTAGTGTCATCTGCCAGTGTTAGGGTTACATATGTACAGAACAGGGAAAAGAAAGCTTGATGTAAAAGTTAAAAACT
>VZSC01012490.1:98746-127267 GCA_013398225.1 Steatornis caripensis
CTTTTGTATCTGTGTAACTTTTGTATCTGTGTAACTTTTGTATCTGTGTAACTTTTGTATCTGTGGAACAAGCCCATGTATACAGACAGACAATTCATACTTACTTACATTAACAATGATATGACAAGGGGTAGAAACAATCCCAACTGGTATCTAGAAAACAGCTCTCACTTTTAGAGAGGTGATGTTGTGGCACAGCTTTAAAAAAAAAAAAAAAAATGGGGACCCACAATCAAATCAGGTTTTTATGAGGAACTTTCATTCATTAAAGGAGTTGCATTAAATACTCCTTGAAGTAAAATGAGGACCAAGAATTCTTGTTTCAGCCTTATGTTCTTCTTTTACATGTACACCAGTAGTGCTTGAAAGGACATTATGTTATTAATGGAAAAAAATTAATTCATACGTGCTAAAGAAAAAAGCTGAGGAAACTTTCTTCCAGCCTTTTGTAATTGTGATCAGGGATACTTGGATCATTAATCAGGTTTTAAGTTATATAGAATCTACTCCTACAAAGCTGTGTTGCGTAAATCTGAAGTTCTGTCAAGTTGCATTCACCTCAGTGTAGACCCCAAATTGCATCACATGAATACTTTGGCCCCACCTCAGATGACTCATTCTTCTTTTACGTAAAAAGTTCAGCTGACCTTTCTTTACCCGTCTCATCCATCTTTGCATGACAAAATCAAAAAATGACAAAACCCATTTCAAATTAGTGTCTTAATTTTGCAATCAATCTATGACTTTTCCAGTGGTAAATCAGTATCTCCTCCCTTTTACACTTTCCCAGGTGAACTATTTAAATAAATATAGTACTGTAAACTAACTTTGTCACCCAAAAGTTTTGCTACCCAGGACATGTGGTGCCTGGGACCTTATCCCTTTTTTCATAATAATGACTCCTGTGATGCTTAGGTGTTTGAATTAATGAAAAAGGACAGTCCTCTTGGCCTTAATGCCCAATTGCCTTTCCCAAACTTCTTACAGGTCGTCCAAGCACACCCAGCAGTCTTGCTGTGCTTGAACAGATGAAGAAACTCCAAGAAATGGTGAGCCAGAAAACCAAGCTGGAGATTGGAGATATTGTCAGGGTCAGAGGTCACATCCGAACGTACAGGCAACAAAGAGAAATTCAAGCTTCTTGTTTTTGTGAGTGTTATGGATTAGTGACGTATGCAACTTAGTTGTCTGAATTTGTGAGAAGACCTAAGCTGTTTGTAATTCATTGAATATTTTCCACTTTATTTTTTGGCATCTAATTTTCCTAAAGAGATTTTCATCTGTATGTCCTTATTTCAATTTTAGCACTGTAAGGTTAGAAGACACACTACTTAATGTGTGGAATTAGATTGCCTGTAAATGAGGCATTCCCGGAAAATCTATAGAAGATGACTAGCATGCATACCAGAATGGTATGCAGATACACTGTGGTTGGTTATCTGTGAGTGAGTTGCTCTCAATTTTTTGTGTTGAAGTAGAACAGCCAAAGCCCGTGGGAAGGGAGTTTGTGACCTTTTGATGTTACACTTCATCAACAGCGTCAGCTGCTTTGGAGAAAGTTGCTGTTTGTCACAACCTGTATAATCAGTTCTGTGGTCAGACAGCAGCATATGGGCACATTGTACCACTGAAGCTCAGGTTCTTCTGAGTTCTCTGTCTCTGCAGAATGATCGAGAAGTGTTCTTCATGTTCAGTCATGCGGGCACAGATCTGCAAGTGCTGCCTCTGTATCTGACAGCACTTTGGGCAGCAGGGTTCTGCAGTCTGTTGTTTACACCCTGGGAGCTTCCAGTTACGTAACTTCTCTTCTCCTCTGTGTCTGTACTATTGTGTAAGAGTTGGTTTTCCCCAGTGAAATCTTTCAGAGACAATATTGAAATGATTCATTTGGTGGCGGGAAGCCTGTCTTTTAAAAACCCTGTGTAGCTCAGATAAAAAGTCTGCAGATTGTTTAGCCCTAGCTAAAATCTGAGAGGGAATTAAACCCTCCTTTCTAGACAGAAGATTTACAAATATATAACCCATTCAAGGCTGATAATAATACCATTGTTTCATTAAAAGAGAGAGTCACGCAATTCAGATAGCCTCTAAATTGTTTTCACTTTGGCCCAAATAAAGGTCTTCACGATGTGTTAACTTCAGCTACTGGATAAAGACTGCTGGAAGGTAAAATAGATCATAAATTCTGGTTAAATAAGTTGTCAGACAAAAGCATAATCTGCAGTGCACCACAGCAGGTCATTTACCTCCTTGTAAACTATAAAAGCAGGAGTGGCCTTTGTGGTTTTCTTTTTATTAAAACAGCTGAACAAAATTTGCCAATTTAATACTGGCGTGTGAAGCTCTGTTGTGCTGCCTCAGGTATGCTTACTTAACTTAAGAGATTGCTATGGCAGTCCTGGCCAAGTATGTGTGTTCTTTTTGCTGCTCCAGATAAAGTGGATGATCCTGTGTATGATGTTCAGATTTCAAGAATGCTGGAGCTCCCCTGTCTCTATAGAGAAGTTTACGATAAACCTTTCAAAGGCCCTAAGGAGGGACAGAGGTAAATGCAGCATCCAGACTGTTCTTGGGGCAAAGTGTGGGATTTTATTATTGTTTATTTTTTATTGTAATAACTGTGGAGAAAAACAGAACAGGGCCTGACTGTGATTTAGACTCTGCACAAGCATACAGTAGCAGCCTGCTTTTCTCCCAAATAACTGATGATCCATATAGATGAGATACCAGTACACAATCTGAGAAAAGAAATATAATGCTGAACCAAAGTGAATACTAGGAAGGCAGTAAAATACTGTGTACAGACCTCTTGCATCTAGTAAAGCAAGCTGGGGTGTGGAGCAACATTTGGGGGTGAGGTCAACAGAGGAGTGTCCTTGCCTGATTTTTTTTTATGTGTAAGGATAAGGAGCTATTCCATGGAAATGCTCTCAACTTCTGCTGCCTGTGTCATTGTCAAATCACAAATACGTAACATCAATAAACTGAGCCAAATATCCATTCCTGTATTCAGTTTAAGGGTAGCTGGATGCTTATTGGCAGGTCTGATGCATGTAGTGTGGTTTCAGAGATTGCAGATCTTAAAATCACAACACTGTTATAGCAAATGATTGAAGAGGAATAATTGGGTGTTTATTGCATATAAAAATTGTCTGGTTTAATTAAGCGTTTAAATTCAGATTCTTTAAGGACAGTAAAATACCTTTTGACCTTTGAAAACCAGTCTAGCAGGCTAACTTCAGGTAATTGTTCAAAAAAATGTTATATTTCTTGCTTTTTGACATGTTCCGTGTATCCTTGTAGTGGCCTGGAGGGTCAGAATTTCTCAATCAATATGCTGCATGAGAAAGTGAAAGGCTTTCTAGTAGAAAACAAAATTCAGACCTTTTACCAACAGGAGCTGGAAACAATTGATAGTCTGGTGTCTCTGGCTAGTGTGCATCTACCCAGTCCCAGCTGCCAGGAGGTGAGTGAATGTAATTCTTCCAAGTTTTTAGTGGGGGGAAATAATACCATGTACTTTTTAAAAGAGTAAACAACCAAGTAAGAGACTGGTATCTTCAGAGGATTCAAAAACCACAAGTTGCTTTAGCTTTATGCATGAATTATTTACAGAGCTTGAGGAAACCTTGCCACTTAAGACATATAAAACTGGACTGAAGAAATCCATGTGAGAAAATTCTGTTGTTAAGGGTAAATCTTGTATTAGGGCTGAATAATGTTGCAGTCTGCAACAGGCAGTGTTATCCAGATCTGTAAATAGTCGCAGTATGAGAAAAGGAGATACTTTTAAGGTGCTTGAGCTGTTTGGGACAGATGTTTGAGATCCTGAATTCGATCAGAAGGGAGCACAAAGTCTTTGTCTTGTTTCTTATTTGAAACTAACTATTTTGATAGAGATGTAGCTTTCAAAAGGAAATTGTAATGAGTGGATGAACAGTACTCCCTGTTACGTGTTTCTCTTGTTGGAAATCCCTAGTTGTAAAAGGCCATGATTGAAAGGATCAGAAGGTGAGACTTAACTGAAATCAGTTTACATGCAGTTGTGTGTAACCAAACTGTTAAGAAACTTTCACTGAGATAGCATGCTCTTGATCAACTGCAGAATGGGAAATAGAATAAAAACCACTTTGTAAAATCGATTTATATTACTCTGTGTTATTTGGATAGATTACAAACCAGATGCTCAGCTGGTGTGAAGTGGTAAATTTCTGCAAAAGTAACAGTTATGGGATTTACCACGTTACCAATGGCAACTGAAACCTAAACTAGAGCATTGTGACTCACTTGTTTACTTTTTGGTTTTCTGCAGAGAAGTAAATCCGTGGCAGTCATTTTTCACTGCCTGATCCTGATATGCAGTGTAAAGTTAAGTGCTGTGTTATGTTAACATGAGATGTTTGTTTAATTCTTAAAAAATAAACCAAACCCCAGTCCCTTTTAGATGAGGTCAAATAATAATGAAAAGCTCTGTTCTTGTTGGCCTTGTTGAACTGCTTCTGATAGCCATTTCTTTTATTTTTATTAAAGGTGTTTTTGTTGTTTGCTTTAAAGCAAGCATGGATAGAAACAATAACAGGAGCAACTCTCATTTTTGACAGAAAAGTTTGATACTAGAATATCCAACATGGGACAGGGTATTTTTCTAAACTAGCTAGAACAGTATTAAGAGTTCTCAAACACTTTACATTAAAGGAAGTAGTGGTCATTGAGACTAATACTGGAAACTTCCATCTTTGAAGTTTCAGCATTTATAGAAAGATCAAGATGAATAACTTGCAAAGCCATTTAAAGTAGGAACTGGTGTAGATCAAACATAGAAAGGCACCAAAAAAAACATACCAACAAAAACAATGTAGCATCAGCATTGTTAGCAGTCATGAGGAGCTATCATAATAATTAATAGTTGCTCCTGACCCTGATGCAAGGGTGTGAGTATATGTCCCAGGAATTTGGGCACACACATGCTTATTTAGAAATTGCAGTTCTCCCTGTTGCCCTTTGGTATTAATTCCTTGCAAAGAGGCTTATATATCTTTGCATAAGAAAGAACCTGCAGTTGTCAAGTGACCTCAATGCCTTAAAAGGAATGCCTAGTAATGCTCTGGAAATGCATTTTGCTGATCCTCTGCTCTGTCTCTTGAAGGTATCACTTATTATAATTGGCAGAGAGTCCAGTACCCAGTTTGAGCCACAAAAATCAGTGTAATAGATCTGATTTCTGTCTCTCTTCCTTTCTTTTCCCCTCTCTAGTCTTCTGTTTTGCATTGCACTCAAACCAAAAGGATAAAGGGTGCTGCTAATGTGGGATGATGTTATTTCATGCCTCTTTGGCAAGGCAGGAGCTAGATGAGTGGACCAAACTAATTAGGCCACACCACAATATACACACTTGTTCACTTCTTGCACTTTTCCTAGATGTGAAAGGATGAGCTATTTGGATGTATAAGTTTGGTTGTTTTTTTACCCCGATTCCAGTGTTCTGGAGCACAGTTGCTGTTACTCTTTTCTTGCCTCTCTCTTCCTTTCCCTGTGATCCTAGGAGATGTGGTACACTCCCTTCATCTCTTTCTCAACTTTTAAAGTACTTGAACAGTGGGAGAGTATCTCCCTATGGAATATTTCCTCCAGGGAGGTGGTTAGCTGCTATGTAGTCACTGGCAGCGGAGCGGAGGATGAAGATGGAAGGGAGGTAGCTGGAATAGCTTGAGGTAGGCAGCATCTCTCTGTTCCTTTACAGCATTACTGCAGCTAAGCCCTGTCTACATCCCGTACATGTCCTACAATACCTAGTTCTAGTCCTAATGGCTCCCTAGCAGTGCAGTCTTCTGACTCCCCAGAGTAAATTTCCCTCTAGCAGATGCACATGGCAAAACTCAAATCATGTCCTCTGCTCAGGCATGTACTAGGGAACATTTAATTTTACAGTCTACAGAGGATGGGTAAGAGAATTGGAAGGCTTGATGTTTTTAAAAATAATTAAAAATTAACAAATCTGTTAGCATTTTTAAAATCAGTGGGGCTTTATTTCATATAACCAGTGCCACCTCTATCCTGAAGCTGTAGTCTTTCGGTTATCCCTTAAAACAAATTACTTTTGAGACTGGAGGTGTAGGTACCACAAGGAAGACTACAGGTAAAAAAACAGAAAAAGTAATCTTGTGCTTAGAGAACCTAAGGAGTGTCCTTGCTGGAGTTAGGCAATTATATTTGGCAAATGGACAAGCCTTTGGTTCCTCTTTTAAAGAAAGCTATATGTGAACTTGATCCATCCAGTTTCTCAACTGGATTAAATATGACTTGTAACCAGCCAGTCTTGATTAACCATTTTTATGCACTTCTTCCATGCCTAAGCTATAGTGAGTGCTATTTTAGTATTACCATTCCAGATTGTGTATATCACTAGCTGGGACACATAACTTGGGTTGTGCTTTCCTGACTCTGCTGTTTGTACTTCTCTTAATTTGAATATTATCTCAAGGTCAGCTATGACAAGTAGTTAAAGCAGGGAGTTTTACAGTGTTGTTCATACTTACTGTGTAGACCCTGTACATTGTACTCTGGGTATAACATAGTGCATTATACATTCTTGATGCTATGTGCTTGTCTTCCTGCCTCTTGAGGAAGCTTCACTGCTATTTAAATATGTATATTGCAAAGCTTATTAAGGACTCCAGGACTGCCATGTCCAGAATCACTATTACTGAAATTGTCACCTGTCTAAGCCAGGGATTAAACGTTGCATGAGAAATTGCAAAGGGCAATTCTGCAAGTAGAATCATGTGCGTGGTTATACCAGGAAACTTCAGCACCATCAGGGTGTGTTGTGATTCGTAATGAGCCAAAGGTCACATACTTTCAGTGTTTTGAACAGACTAATTCCTGTACCACTTCATTCTTTGACCTATTATTGATTGTACAGAGGTCTACCTTGTTTTACAGATCTGAGAATAACTGATTGCAAAGCACCAGCCCACTAAGATGTGTGAGACCCATCAGATGGAATATGTTATTAAAATACCAACTTCATTCGGGAGACATGGATTCTTCTGTTGGCTTTGCTGCAGAGTCCTTGACTGGTCTTGGGAGGGAGAGCAGTAATGCTAAAATTGTTATTTAAAGCTGCTTCTCTCTCAGGGGTGGGGGTGGAGTGGAACATGTTTTGCAGAAGTGATGAATTATTTTTGGATGCTCCTATGTTTGGATGTACAGCTTCATTTATTTGAAAAGGACCTGATTTGGGAGATGGGGGGAGCTCCTGCTGTCAGCACTTCAGGGAACCTGAAATTGTGCACCCTGAAACTAAGGCATGCCAAAGGGGGGTGCTTTGCAAAATGGTCTGTGAATGTTGAGAGAGGTAAATTCAAAATCCAGATTCAAATCTTGCTGGTGCTTTGGATCAGCAGTTAAATTACTTAATATCTGCATTTCTCAGGTGAAAAGCTTTGAAGAGTAAAGGGATGGCTAATAAGTTATGACTCAGAAGGAACTACATTAACAGCTACAATTCATATTTATAACTGTTGAAGTGCAAGCATTTCTGAGTCTTCTCCTGAAATAAAAGCAGGGATGTGAAATCACATATTTCATAGTCCTAGATTTCTTCTCTCTGTGTATAGCCCCATGTTCAGTCTCCTGTAGATTTCTGCTCAGTAGACTAAATCACAAGCTTAGGTGTACACTGGCTCTGAGGGGGGATCCAAGTCCAGTGGAAATGAGGGCCTGGTTTGGCACAGAGGAAAGTGATAACATATTAAGAAGTAGTATATTGACTTAGGAATTTGCAGGATGAGATGCTGGAGATATTCTGGGTGGACCGAAAGAATAGATTAAGTAATTTTAAATTGTGTTCATGGAGAAACTCCTCAATTATTGCTTTACTCAGAGGGATGGAGAGGAAGAAGCATGTTCTAGAGCACACTAGGAATAAAACCCCAAATTTTTCTTGTCATTTCAGGATAATATTAAAGCCCCTGAAGAGGGCAGGAGCCCTCATTCGTTCTTCGGGAATAGTCCTTCCGCCATGGAGCCTTTCCCTTGGATTCTGCAGCATATATGCTGATACATAGCATCTGCTTACTACTTTTCTCACTCCCAAGCCTGCCTCTCTGCCTTGCTCTGTCAATCCCTTGACTTGCATTCTTAGTGATTCTGTTTCAGTAGCCATCCAGGCTGTGCTGTGTGTCAGTTCACGCAGAGTCTGTTTTTAATTATTTCCCTTCTCTGACAGGATCTCAGTGTTAAACCAAACTGAATAATTATCATACTGCTTTGGAGGTATTTTTATCTTTTTTTTTTCCTCCTCAAATGTTTGCTTTCACATTAAAAAATGATCAGAGTCTTGAGGTGGTTGCTTTGCTAGCAGTTTCTTACATTCTTGAGGGTTTATTACTGCCTTTGAGTGAGAGGCAAAATTCTCTTCATTTTACATATGGCTATGAGAATGTGATTTTCCATGAGAAAATATTCACTCTTCACTTAACTCTTCCTGCTTTGATTTATGTTCGTTTCTTCAGTTTGTCAGAAGAGGCACTATGAAGAGAACTATGATAGTGGTATTAACGCTGTGACTGGAATGGTGTCCAGATGTATGGTCAAGTTTGTAGTTAGAAGCAGTGTCTGTTGTTATCCAAGCTGCTATAGCTGTGGTGGGCAGAAAGACAGACAAACATTCAGGCACTGAAGTCCTTCATTCTGGAACAGAAGTAGAAAACTGAACTGAGAATAATAGCCATTGTTCTGTGTTAATTATCTTGAACTATTAGGCAATTATTTTTGACTGTTGATTTGATAGGAAAAAGATAGCTAGCTGTTGTGGGATGGAGAGAGGGAGAGATGTGGTTATGGTCTGTTGAAATATTGAGGATTAACTGGAGGAAGGGGATGGAGAAATTTCTGATGCATGCTAATGTTAATATCCCTTTTGGATGTCTGAACTCTTCCCAGTAAGGCACATCAGCTTCCAGGTTTAGAAGCAATTGGAGTTTCACTTGAGACTTGTAAATGGATTGAATGAATGTTTTGTGAAAAGATATTCTTCCATTGCTAATGTGGTGTCTGTTTCACGTATTTGTGTGAATTCATTCTGGTACATCGTGGTTACCTGTTTCACTCCCAAGGTTTCTGTGGGCACATCTGGTGAGTGAAGTAGGATATGTGAAGTCTGATACTTGTGTTCAGGACAGGATGGCAGCGTTTACAGTGCTAGATGAAGAAATGACTTGGCAAATCTTGCTTTGGTTGCTCTGGTGTGGTTCTACTTATCACATGTTGGTTTGTGGGAAGCAGTTTAGCTCTGTTTTCAAAGAAAACCACAGGGAGCACAGTGTGCTCCCAACAGATGAGGAAACAACAATTAGGGAATTGAAGCAGTCTGTGTAGATAAATGGGAGGTTGAAGGACATAGTAGGACAGATAGAGATGGAGAGTAAATCATGGTTTTGCTCTTATCTACCCATACTTTCTTCTCTCCACAACTGATTCCTTATTTCCTTCCATTTCCCTATCTGTCATTCCACTGTCTTAGCTCTGCTCTATTTCAAAACAAACCTTGCTTTCCCCCGATTGATTTTTTTTTTTTTCTCCCCTTCCTTCCTACTCTTAGATGTGTCCCAAACACGGAACCCTTTGTTCTAAATAACCTCCTCAGTTATGGACTTCCAGGCACATTGTTCTCCTTTCACAAGAGACTTTCACAGGTTCCCCACTTGCCCTCAAAACTCTCTTAACCTGTCTTAATTTCTTGCATGCTCTTTATTCTTGTATTTCATTAGTCTGTAGAGAAACTCTTGAGAGCATGACCAGAATGTGTGTAAAAATTTGGAAACTAAGAGGACAAGAAACAAATACTATTCTTGACAGTTTCTTCCTTTTCCTTGGACACTCAGTTTCAAATCAGGAGATTGGAATCCAGTCCCCAACACTTGGATTCCTCCTGAATACCACCTTACAAAGCACTGATCTCTCTGTCTTCCTACCCTTATTACCAGGAAAACTCTGAACATGAGCAAACCTTGATTAGCTCATTAGTCAAATGCTCTGCAGGCATGACAAGCCTAGTCCAAAAGAGAATTCTCAGTACATAATCAAAGAGCTGCTAAATACAAAGAAGGCAGTTAGGAGACTGTGGTTCCTTAAAAACAGCACAAGCTTCTGAGGTGTGTTTGTTTTGTTTTGTTTTTTAAAGCTTAGGGGTGTTGGTTAGTTCATACATAACATATGAATTGTGAATTACTAAATGAAGAAAAATGTGTAACAAAATCACCTCGAGTCCTCTTGCTCTTGAAAGCATCTGGAGCTTTTGCTGGTAACTTTTGTTGACATTTCTCACCATCTGCTTCATTCCTTTCTTCCCATCCAGGTGAAGTCAAAAAGTGACTCCAGTTCCAAAAGGATTCACAGTGTTTTTAAGGAAGCAATAAGGATGCTACAAGAAAAAGGGGTGGTTTTCCAGAAACCTAGTAGCTCTAAGGACTTATACCATGTAAGGAACTGAGCTGTGGTTGCAAACAAATTCAGGGGTATGACTTTCATAGTCAGTAGAAACAGGAGAAGTGTTTCAAAAAGAGAAGCTGGACATCCAAGTGCTGTCTGTTCACTCAAAAGTGCAACTTACTTCACCGTTGCTTTTACCTCTGTATCACCCACCGAGTTGTTCTTTTTGTAACTCAGCACCAGACTTAAGCACTGCTGCTGTTCCAAGTGCAGTCTGTGTTCGCTGGGTTGCCAAACTGCGCGCTGATGCAGCTGAGCACCCTGAAGCCTGGGACAGTTCTCTGTCAAAGTAGGTTGAAACTTGGTGTTGTACTGAGTCAGTCACCTTCCTTTGGGTCGAACTCTGGTATATCATGTTCTTCACCTAACTCATGGATGCTGCTAATGGTACTAAAAAGAATAACTGAAGATTCAGCGTTCATTATTAATCTCAGAGGCAGTACATAATGCAGACTGTAGTTATGTCAGTGTTAGTCTAGAATACATCATAGCCTTGGACTGCTTTTCAACAGTCATGCCATCTACTGTGCAAGACTGCTATAAATTGCCAGTTTCTTCTGTTTTCTCCAGGTGACTGACCATGATAAGGAGCTGCTTAAAGTCACCCTTGATGTGATAAAAGAAGACTGTCGAAAACCCAGGCGTAAGTAGGAGCATGTTCAGGGCTCTGATGAGCTGGTGCCGATATGTTGATGAAAATATCTCCTCCTGCTGCTGGATTAGATATGCTTCTTGTCCTTACCCTTGAACTCAGAGCTAAGTTGCTGTTGTAGCTAATCAGTATAGCTAAAAGCGAGAGTGCAAGAGCAGCTTTCTATGAGCATGGAGAGAGAAGGAGCAGGTGTGTCCAGCAGGAAGTAAACCTCACAGATCTGAAATAAGCAGCCATTATCTTAGATCTATAGCTTTTAAGAATACTTGGATTTGGGGAGGAACCAAATGTAATGAAGTTACATCAGCACCTAGCAGGTGTTGCTTTGCACTCTGGATAAGTAGCAAATCTTGTTAGTCTAGTTTCTACAGGGGGAGTTGACACAAGTGATCATACAGAAAGGCGAAATCCCTGCCTCCATTAAGTCAACAATAGAACTTGCTTAAGTCGGTAGGATATTCTCTGTAGATTTTAAGCTCGGGTAGAGCTCAGATGGTTGTTCTTTGCAGGTTGGGTTTTCAGTCTAGCATTCCACTTTTCAAGTAACATACTTCGTGTGGCTTCTGAGTTATCCCTGTCCCTCTAGCCTATTGAGTCTTATTGCCATAGTGATAGGTTGTGCTTGACTTGAATGACTGCTAATTACACAGGTACATTGCTCCAGAGTTTCTTTCAATTCATTGGGCAGAATGTGTCAGCAGGGATCACTTGATGCTGGAGTGCAGCTATTGGTCGGGTAGAATGCACTTCAGTATACAATAAATGACTGACTAGAACATAAGGCATATAATCTTAAATTGCTCATATGCTTATACTGTCATAACTACAATAGTGCTTGTAGGCGCTGGTATAGGATGGTTATCCTGCAGTGAAAAAAGGCTAAGTGAAGTGGCATTGAGTTTTCAACTGGCTACCTTAAGCAGTGGTACGATTGTAGACAAAGTTTGTAGGTGGAGGTAAAAGTTCTGTACATTTGGAGATGGAGGGAGTAGATGTTACTGAGCATGCAGGTGAAGATGGGCTCATTTGCCTGAGGTTGTTTCAGTGCAACAAGTTACCATACCACACTGTTTTATTGTCTCTTATCCAATTAACAAATACAAACATCTTCTCTGTAAGAGTCAAATCATTCCTCTACCCATTTTGTACCTCAGCTAGTTTTCCTGGGAACCCGTTTTGTTGGAGTTTTTTTTTAATAGTTGTGCCACTCTAAAGGCCAAAACCTGTATCCAGTTGACAGAGGGCACTGAGCGACTGCCTTGTGCATTATCACGCTGGTGAAGTATTCTCAGTGCTCCATGAGAGGCTGGGAGGTTCTTTCTCCCAGTCAGGAGGAGTCAACAGCAGAGAGAAACTCATAAATCAGTCACAGAAAAGATGCTGAAGAGTCCTGAGTCCTCAAAGCCACGTTTTCTGTACTAAGTGGGTTAAAAATAGCAACTGCTTTACAGAGCTTCTTGTTCTCTTTGAAGCTTTCCACCTGCTTAGTTTCCTGTTGTAAAGAGGAGAATTTCCAGCTCAGCATCTCTTTCTCTGCTAGTTTTAAGGACCATTTCAATCTCCTGGTCACTTGTAAGAGAAGATTTTGAAAGGAAAACCAAGAAGCTTCAATCAAAACCAGCAGGGTACTGCGGATGATTTATGGTCACTGTATGATGCAAGAGTGCAGAGCTCAGAGTAACTGTCGGTCCCCCTCTGCTGGTAGGCTGGCACTCAGCCACTCGCTTGGCCCTGACTAGTCAGCAGGCTCGTAGTGAGAAGATAAGAACATGGTAATACCTCAAGGGCTTTTGCTTGTTTGTTGCAGGAAATTCCTACCCATTTTCCTTCAAGAGTAATATTAATCTTTCATGACATGAAGACTAATTTATGATAAACCAAACTCTTCTGTCCAATGAGTTACTTCTCTGCTGGTTTTCAAGGCAGTGCCTCACCCCATTGCTTTAGTTGTGACATATTCTCAGGCCCAACCCAGCTGTCTGGAACTATTGTACAAATAAAAAAAAATCACCAGCATGCCTTGTCAGAGCTCCACAAACCCTGATCTGTAATATGCCTACATGACAATCCTAGTCCTTGTCTCTAACTGTAATTTGAAACAGCCTGATCTTAAATGTCCTCATGCAAGGCCACTGTGGGTCAGTATAGAGTCTTAAGAGGGCTAGAAAAGGATGACAGTACATTTTGACTCCAGACTGAACTGCAAAATGGTAAACTTAGTTCAGATTTGTTTCTTATTTTTTCTTTTTTTGGTGCATTTGCTCTGGTTTTAGCCTTAGAGGAGGCTAACAGTAGAGAGCAAAAAAATGAAACCTCTTGAAGTTAAATTTGTCAAAATGAACCCTGAGTTGTCCACGATGGGCAAATGGTATTTGTTCTGTTACTCTGACTTCTCTGATATTGGTAGTCAGGCAAGACAGTTAATCACAGCCTGGCTTATCTCAGCTGGTAGGCAAAAGCTAGAACCTAGTATGTCAATGAAGGAGGGACAGCATCACTGCAAGAAGTGTATTCCCTCAAAGTTGGGTTGTAGACTAGGAGTGTTTCTGGGTTACTTAGTGATTGTACACACCTTTAGCTACCCCAAAATGCCATTTTCTACCAGACTTTAGGAGGAAAGTATGTATTGTACTGTTGAGTAACACCTGCGTCACTAATCTAATTCATTGAGACTTAAGCTAAGTTACTGTAGATCAGGGATGGGCACTTTGACTTTCTTACGAGAAACCTATGACTAATGCAAAATGCAGCTACCTGCTTGTTTGCAACAACAGTCACTGTGACCAGGTAGAGGCATTGTTCTGTTCTCTGCACTTAACTGTCCTGGGGTGGTGGATGCATTTTTGGCTACTGGCCACAAAGGTCTTTCATCACACTGGATCACTAGCTTTTGAAGAAATATCTTTGCCTGAATCACAGTCGATAGGCTGAACTGTTCATTTGTCAGTACTCGGTGTTGTCTCCATCTACCAGTGATTTTTCTCAGCAGCTTCTAAGGCAGTTCTGGGCTCAGCTGATTCTAGAGTAGACATTGGCAAAAATAAAGCCAAAGCCAGCAACAGCTAAATACAAGGACCACCCTGGCCCATGGAAATTTCTCAGTACCCTTATCAAACTTAGCTTGTATCATGTGAGCTGAGGGCTGAGAAGGAGGAAAGTCATTTGTGCTGATGTGTCTCATTTATGCTAGTTTTCCATTGTTAGCCATGGAGGAGAAAGAAGTCTGTTGTGGAGTTCAGTACTCGAGAAGAATGGGAGCGTGCAGCACTGATTAATGGGTTTGCAGGGTCTGTTAGGGGAAATACTGAGTGGGACAGCTGAGCTTCAAATGATGGCTCCACTAGGCACGCAGTAGCTGCATGCAATACTGCAGCCATTAAGGACCTTTGTCTCTCGCTTGTCCTCTAGGAAAGGGGACTATTTTTACATTTCTGTTCTTTTGTTCATTTTCAGAGTTCATTCCTATTAAAAGGAGATAAAGCATTGCTAGGTGAATGAAAGTTGCACTGTAGCAGTTTTTCCACAAGATGCCAGCATTGGGCAAGCAGTTACAGGTCCTGGCCGCAGACCGACCTGTGTTTTTGATGTTAGTTAGAGCAAAAGGATTTTCATTTGATTTCTTCTGCAGTTGCAGAAACTGGATGGCTACAAACTAGGTGGACAGTGGAGGTACCCTTAAGTTATTAAGGTTATCATTAACCTTATCATCAGGTTGTACTGAATGAGCCCCATATATTGGAGTTTGCAAGACTGATTCTTTCACCCTCATTACTAGTGTTACAGACCTGACCCTTCCCAGAAAAGTCAGGCAGAACAGTTGATAATTGGAGAACTGTAGGTACAGACTGGATCTCTACCCTCTGAATATGTGAATCTCTGCTTTAGTACCTAGGGCATTGTTCCTCTCTGACAGCTGTGGTTTTTTAATGACTAATCTGGATTATAATAGTTAAAAAGAGGCAGTTAGACTGGAGTCTTTCCTCCTTGCTTGGCTGCATTTTCCCTTTTTTCTGCAGATGCTGAAAAAGGCTGCCATTTCCTTCATGTCCTGAGCTGTGTTCGGCAGAGCTACAACCCTTCTCTGGCTGAAGTGGTGATGCACCGTGTCTTGGAACTGCTGGAGAGTAACAGTGATGTTGTCAGCACCATGGAAGGATATTATACAGCATTTTAAAGAGAGAAGATAAGATACTTTCATTCTGGTCCATTCAGGATGAAGGAGGGAAGAAAAAGAGTTTGAGTGACCCTGAAAAGCTGCTATTACCTGGTATGATCTAGATGGGGAAAAGAAAGTATTCTGATTTTCCAAATGCTGTTTTTTTCCAGCTCCAGAGAAGTTGTCCGAATACTTGCTTTAATATTCTTGCTGACTTCCTCACTATTCCTAGGGAAAGTTGTATCAGACTGATTCTGGACATCCTAATACAGCAGAGGAGCTGGAAAAGAAGCTGGACTCTTTCCCTGCAGTAAGATGTGGCATGGCTGTCCTCACATTTACCTCCAGTGAGCCCTAAAGAAAAGTCACTGATGAAGAACGATATTTACAGCAGTGGTCACATCAGGACTCATTTTTCTGGCTTAAAGACTGATCTTGTGATCTTTCTATACAGTAATATCTGTGGATCTTTCTTTTTATGTATACTTTATAATAGCTAGAGAAAGAACATGCAAGCAAACAATCAAAAGATTTGCCTTTCCTTCCTGGCAGTGTTGGTGTACCCAGGTCTGTGTTCCTGAATGTGCACAGCTTTCCCACTACTAATGCAGTCCTCACTTTTCTCTGAAAAGCAATATTCAGGAATGGGGTCCAGCATCCCTTCTCCATCCTGCACTCTTGCCCACTGCTTGTCAAGCATGTCTGGATTCCCCCGGCTACCATGTGTGCTACCTATATGCGGTGTTACGGATTCTGTTCAGACCAGAATTCTCAAAATCAGCCACTGTTTTGGTGTTTATTTTTAAATTGCTTCCTACATCACAAATGGTAAACCATAAATCAGACACTTTGGAAAAGAAAACACAAAAGCCAGCAAGACCCACTGTAATCTCCATGCTCCCTGTTGCCTTTTATCTTCTATTCCTTGTCACCTTTGGGGAAAAATCCTATCTGTATCTGTGCTTGCGGAGGAACACGAGACATTGAGAAATAACATTGGCCTAAAGAAGATTACCATGCAAGACGTTTGATCTGGAATAATCAAAACTCTGTTATGTGCCACAGTTCAAAGCCTGGAGCTCTTCAGTATTTATCCTTAGAGAGGGCTTGCTGCTGCAGGTGCTTGTCTAATTAATCAGATTAATTAATGGTGTGGATGTGAGACCTTTAACTTGAAAAGAGTAGAAAGGATTGAATGTATCCTTCCTCTTTCTTCTGCACCTTCTCTCTAACAGCTGAAATAGCAGACTCCCAGGAGGCAGATGTAGTGGTAAAGCCCTATAAGGATTGACATAGCAGGGAAAAATAAACCATGTGCATGAGGAAAGCCAGTGAGTAGCCCCATGTGTGCCAGGTCTCTGGTTTGTTGTTNAGAAAGGTTTGAATGTATCCTTCCTCTTTCTTCTGCACCTTCTCTCTAACAGCTGAAATAGCAGACTCCCAGGAGGCAGATGTAGTGGTAAAGCCCTATAAGGATTGACATAGCAGGGAAAAATAAACCATGTGCATGAGGAAAGCCAGTGAGTAGCCCCATGTGTGCCAGGTCTCTGGTTTGTTGTTACATTGTATGCCTCATTCCAAGCCCTGGCAGCAGTGAGATATAGGCTAAGATAAAAGCATGACAAAATATTTGGCATTTGCATTCAGAGGCCTGTGGAAAACTCTGGCCTTAAAGCGATGGTGCATTTGTCCATGGTGGAAAACTATGTATGAATCATTCTTCTGCTGTAAATTCCTGACTTGCTGCAGGGTTAATACTTGGTTTCCCTGCAGGCTGTCCTAGTCGTAATGTTGCTGCTCTGTTCTGAGTTGGGTACCTTCTAGTCAGATCTTAGTATGGGCTTGAACATGTGCTGAAAGGATGTACCTGTGCAGAAGGAAATAAAAGAGAAAAGGATTAAGAAAGAATTGTAGAAGTCTTCCCCTGTACCCTCCCTCCCCGCCCCGTGAATGTCTCTGGAAAGCAGGGAAAGAAGTCCAGATTCTGAGGGAAGTGGTACTGAGGGGAACTGCAACTTTAATTTATGCCCACGAAAAGGTCTGGTTGGCCATAAGGGAGATTTGCTTCTCCAATTCCTGATCTGATTACTGGTAAGTTTGAAGTGATGCTTAAAAACAAACAGTGTTTATGGGAGAAGTAGTTTGGAATATTGATTCCTAAATTCAGACCCACTTCAGGAGTTAACCGTATGTTACTGTTTGCTTATGGACAAGTCATCTATTTGGCATGAATTTGAGGATGTTTTAAAGGAAAATATGTGGTGTCCTGGACCATATGGCATCTAATTTAAGAGACTGACTTGGCCATTTTCATGAAAAGTCTTATATTGGCTGAATCTGATTTTGCTGGGAAAGGGTTAAAAGAACACTGCTAGTTCAGTGGGAAAGGTGATCTCCTCCCTTAAGTTAGAAGAGAGAAAGACTCTGATTCTACTGAGGGTGTCAGCCAAGTGTGTGGGCTGGATGAGGTTTGGGAGGAGCTCTGCAAAGCTGAATCTTGGAGGAAAAGATAGTCTGAAGATCATATTGCTCTTTAGGGTCTCTTTAAAATAAATTCATAGCAAAATAGGATTACATAGTTGTCCTTTGCAGCTTGAATAGTCATACATGCAGCTTCTAACGTGTTCACTTGCCTCCAACTTTGGTGCTGCACTTCCTGTGTTTTAGATGCGTTTTGGTGTGTAAAATCTGCCTAAAACCCCTGACCACCCATTTTCTATGCATTGGAGGTTGATGCAGACACAGAGTGTCTTCCCTCTCTGTTCTGCCTCTGTTGCAATTTAAAAGCACTGATCAACTGCAAAGCATGAGAGATGAGGTGAAGGGAAGAATTCATCTTAGGAAAAACCAGTACAAGTGACTCTGGAAAGAACCTGCCCTTGGATGTTTTTAAGCTGGTCTTTGCTGGTGGTGCTGGACTTTTGTGACTGAGGGTGCGTTCTGTCGGGGAATGCTCCCCAAGAACAGGAAAAAGGGATTTTTCTCACTTGAGTTAACTCAGGGAAATACGAATGAACATAAGGAAGCCTACAGTTTTTGCAAGAGTGAAAGGTTAAACTAAAATTATTGGAGGAGCCTAGATTTAAAGTTACACAGATTCTAATTCTGAATAACTGCACAGAATAGTTGTGCCTTAAGCTTGCATGCTTTATTTTTTCCATAGTAGCCACCCAACACAGACTAACACTTAGTTTGGTTGAGTGCATTCCCTCTCTTGTATCTACAGGGAATATCGTATGCATGTGCCTGCACAGGAGTCCCCCAGCTAGCTGTGGGAGCACAGAGCTCGCTGTAGGTTGATTTCCCTATTAACTCAGTATCTCTACAGTATGCTTCTGTGACAGCAGTCTAGACATACCCACATTGGTATAAGTCACCTTTATGTAAGTTTAACTACACACACTAGGGCTTTTACTGCTAATAAACTGTCTCTGTGTAAAGATCATATGCTTAACCAAGAGAGTCATTTCATGCACAATGTTAAAATTCTTAGACTTAGACCACACCTAGAAAATATTGTGCGGAACATTCAGTGAAAAGCACGCTTTCTTGTTTTGTTTGATTTGAAAACTGGTTAGGTGACACAATTATTACTGGTTTATTAAAGGACTTTGAAGGTGGCACTTTAATGTAAAACTGACAAGTGAGAATTCATGTTGTAGGACTGCTTCATGGCCAGTTCCAGTTTCCATAGAAACAGTTACGGCAGTAAAAGGCAGGTAAAGTAAAATGGAGTTTTTAAAAGCAGTCAGCATTTTTGTTACCTTAAAAAGGTATGTTTCCATAGAAATGCAGTGCCTGCAAATAAAAATTACCAAAGAATCTTAATATTCTATTGTAGCAAAATGTAAGGTGATTGCTTTTCTGGTGAGGAAAAGAAGGAACAACTCTACCTTCAGTCCCTGCCATCTGCTTAGGTGAGAGAAGAGATGAGGTTGCTTCATGCCTCGGTTTCCCTCTTTTGTAAACTGGGGATAATACAGCTCCCTGTGTAGGGCATAAGCCTCAATTTTTCTTAATGTTAGTCATTAAAAGCTCTTGAGATCTGTTGGTGGGAGCTGTTAGAGAAGAACTCTGTGGGAGTGGAGGAATGGATAGATGCTGGAGTGGAACTTAGTTCTAGTCCAAGCCTCACTTTTGCTAATAGCTTTATCTTTCTCTGCCTCTCTTTCAATGTGTATTGCTTTGCCTGTCTTGTCTTTTTGCTCTCCAAGTCCTATGAGGCGATGATGGTCTCCCAGATAGATGACTCTTGAGTGTTCTTGTTCTCAAATCTCTGGACTGTAAATTTGTACCCATGAGGGTGATGTAGTTTACACAAGCTACCTGGAAATGAAGCTTTTCTGTCGAAGTAAGACATGAAAAATTTAAAGATTGTCTGCATGACTGATAGCTGTTACTTTTGTGGATTTGTCCATACTTTTGTATTCCAGTGATGAACACCATAAAGAGCAGGAGTTGGTAATTCATTATTCAGAATGAGAATTCATCAGTGAGCAGCCAGTGAGGCATGGAGCCACATAGAAAATTATGAGACAAAGTACTGAAAATCTGCTTGTCAAAGAAACATGGTTTGGTTTACTTTGGGAGTAAGCTGATCCTGTGGGGAAAAGATGGTGCCTAGCAAAGATTTGTATCTTTGTACTTACCTCTAAATGGGAAGGGAGCAAGTTCAGATCCCATGGGCAACGTGAATTTTGAAACTTCCTGTCAGTGCCATGCTATGTTCTTTACTGCCGTCTTTCAGCACAGTCTCCAGCCCTCCTGTCCCAACCCTACAGGCTAGCGAGCAAACAAAAGTTGAGCTGCAGAGATAAAAGAATAGTTATAATAATTGGTTACCATCCTCCAGGAGACTCAGCATTACAGAAGCATTTTTGTGGATGTTTTTTGGCAGCAGAAAAATGCTGAGTTGGGGATCTTTGGTCTCATTCCCAGCAGTATGTCCTGTCAGGCACCAAGGCTTTCCCCCTGATTTCTTTCATCTATTTCTGCTGTCCAGTCCTCTAACTGTCATTTCTCAGGCCTTTCATTTCATTCACAGTCTCGTGGTTCATCTCTGCACCACAGATCCCGGTCAAACCTCCTTCCTCTCTACCTTTTTCTTTCCTAATTCAAATATCCTTGTCAGCATCTGGCAATTGAAATTTTCAGTATAATCCCCTTGCCTAACTGACCTGGCATTCTTCACACCCTGTTCTGATTCCAGCAGGCTGTGCTTCGCTCCTTGTCCAGGCACCAGATGAGGCTGATATCATCCACTTCAGTCTTGAGCTTTCTTTACCGTGTGGTTTGCAGCAGGGAAGAGCTGCAATTTCAGAAAACCAACACTTTTCCACTGCACCCTCCCAAAGACCCAGCAGCACCCTCAAAGATTCTAGCTATGTTTTTCTTGCAGGTATCCAAGTGCAAAATAAATATGATTAAAAAATAAAACACTTTTGTCTTGCCCAAACCTGGCCAAGCACAAGTCACACCCTTGACAGAAGCCATCTGCCTCTCCCTGCCACTTTCATGTCCTTATACAAATTCCATTGCAGACATGATCCATAAAATTGATGTGGACTTCTAGTTTGTGTGTCTACTAATTAGTGTGTCTCCTTTTAGCCTTTTTCTGAGAAAGCGTGATTATATTCTGATCTGACTGTACTGTGTGTCTGGGCATTTGTCAACCTCTTCTGTCCCACCATCCCAAGTGACTTTGTGATCTGTTGGCTAGTTAAGAGGGGTAAAGGAACCTGAGCTGCTATGGTCTTGTACGTTTTTAGAAAATGGATGCACTGACAGATGAGGGGAGCCCAAATCAGTGCCTCCACTAAGGGGAAGGAAGAAACTCAGTCATACAACACTAGGGAAACCACACGAGACGGTTCGAAGGAACTAATTTTTGTAACTTCAGCTGCCACAAGAAGTACTTGTTCTGCAATGTTCTTTTAAGAAATGACTGGACTGTTTTTCCTGAAGTTTGCTTGTAAAGATCACCCCAAGGCAGACATTTGTGATGAGAAACTGCAGATCAAACTGTTAAAATCTGGTAAAGTTATAGCATCTACATCACAGTACAAAGTTGTGTAACTGATCGTTAGGTATGCTGCCAGCCCATTCCCACTAATATTTTTTAAATGTGTAATGCAGGCTATACTAACCTAGTCATAGTAATCTACAAGTTTAAACCAGCCTAGATTAACAAGGTTGCCTGAACATAATATAACCAGGAATTTGCTAGTGAAAGAAATAACCTAAAGGAACAATTTTCAGTGAGTGTTGAACCACTGAACAGTGCAGTGCCAATTAACCTGGCATAACATGTCCTACAGCTCTTGTTTTAGCTTGCTTTTTGTTATTGATTGGACGAACGAATGCTCCTTCCCTACCAGCTGGCACTGGAGCTCTCTGCCACCTTAGCCTGGAATGAACAAGGTGTGAATCTGCAAGCATGTAAAGGCCAAAACATCTGCTCATCTTGCTTGAAAACTGGTGAGTGGCTGCAGCTAAGCCACTGCTTCCATAGGAGATTTAGGCTGAGACATCTAGTTCATCGTTCTTTTTAATTTCCCCAAGTTACAAGCAAAGAAGAGAGGAAAGTTGTCCCACTTCTGTGAACAAGGTAAGATAAATTGCAAGTGTATGTCACTGCCCAACAGCCAATGTGATTAAATGAAGCACGTGCCAAGTCTGTTACTGGTCTGAGAAGTTCATGGATCCTCACAGGAGTGGAGACCTCATCCAAATATTATGGTGATATTTACGAACAGGAGGGAGGAATCAGTTCCCTCAAATTTCCTCAACAACAGAGTTGTGCAAGCCCTCCAGGCCTACCTAATTCTGACACGTGCTTTTCGTGGCCAGGTACGAAGGTGGTAAGGAAATGAAAAGCGTGCTTGAAGTCGGGTTTTTCTCCTATTGCTAAAATTTAAGACATTCATATTGAGAACGTAGGCGTTGGCCTTGCATACATGTAAAACGCTTTGCTGTAATGTCCACAAAAAACCCCAGAGCTTTTAACAAGCCAGCTGATGTTCTGAAACTACTGCCTCCACTGCTGACTAATACTATCTCTGATTAGTTCCCTCACTTTATCTTCTTTTCCCCAATAAAGTGTCTTGAACTTAATTCCTGGTTCAAAGTAGTTATAGTCCCTCGCTTTGTTATTCTGTGAGTACAGTGACCCAGGACAAACATAACAGGAGCAAACTGATACAGAGAGGAGTTTTTGTTGGAACTTGGAATGTAGGAAAGGATGAGAAATACAGAGGAAGCTGAGGGAGGAGGATTTAGCACAAAGACGTTTGAAATCAGTCCCATTGAATAAGGCTGAGAGATAATTGCCTAATGATGCTTTAGACATCTGTTTCAGAACAGGCAGCAGGTGTTGCATGTAATGAAAGCAAGGACTTGCACTATTTTATTTTCTGCAATTAGAAAGCAGGGAAGGAAATGAGGGCAGGAAAAAACAGAGTAAGAGAACGTTTATCATAAACAGCTGGCTAAATGCATATAGAGCACAGTATTGCTTATTTGCGCTTCCTCTGTCTTCCTTAAACTATCTTTTAACAGTTTTTCTGTTTTGCAGGGTATTTTGTCCTTTCCAAAAGACCAAGTCCTTGGATGCTCAAAGTTAGCTGCTAAATTAAGAGTTGGCCAACAAAATGCCTTTGAGAATCAAAAAGTTCAGGGCAATGTAATTGTTACTTACCCAGATGCTGTTAGTAACTGATGGAGACAGTCCTGAAGGAGAAGCTGCCCTTGTCTCGTAGGTGGTCTCTGTGTGCCTCAGTCAATAGACCAGTGGCTGAAAGAATCCTGTTAGTAAAATGGTCTTTACAGTTGTATCCCTGGTGCTGCATGGCCGTAGCTTAACACATGCCTGGATCCAAATAAATGCCTGGAATTATGCGGAGGGTGTGTTGTCCACTGCTCCAAGCTGAAAACCACACCTATACTAGGCCCTGCTAGAGAAACTGTAGCTCCACTTTCTACCTAAATTTCTCTGGTTTGGGATGATCTCATTCCTTTTTCCAAGCAATAAATGTCCTACAGGGTATTTGGTTTTCCAAGCGTCTCCACTAGTGCCCTAGAAAGTCTAACCTGGGAATGACTGGGGAAAAAATAAATGCTCTTTGTGTCTACCCAGGGGGTGACGTTGCTGCTGAGGAGGTCCTCCTAAAGAAGTCTCTCTGCTGGGAAAACCACTTTGGTTTTGCATGAACCTAACTTAGGGGAAAAAAAAAAATCAATATACTCCACTGCTGAGTGGTGGGGGTTGCATGTTACAGATTTCTCCTTACAGTGTCAAGCTTGTGCTTTTGTCTTATGTAGTCTAACTGCAGTTCCATAACCTTTTCATAAGGTTTTATTGATACATTTTTATAATTCACAATCCATCAGTCAAATGTTTTCTGGTTTGGATATTGGCAGGTAAACTTTTCTACTTTTTCCAGGGGATGTGCAGCCAAATAAAACTCCTGTTTGGTTTCAGAAGGGATTGAATGATTAAAAATAGTGAACAAGGAAATTCAAATTTCAGAAGGGGTTGGTGGAAATTTTAGATCTGTCAGTATGGAGGACTTGGTGTCCATGCATATTCTTAGAGGTAACACGGGAAGAAAATGCAAAGAAAGACTGCTTCTTCCTAGATTGACTTGACTCATAAGAAGCCTACATTTCAATAATGGATTGCCAAGTTTTTTTGCAGAGAATGAGGCAGAAGCCAGTCTCAAAATGTACTATTTTGAGAACAGCAAGGGTGACTGAAGTCAGGGATGGCATTTGGGAAGAAACCTGGGGAATCCCAATCCAAACCTGTGATCAATTTGATAAACTTCAGCTGTCTCAAACATAAGCCTGACATGCATATAACACACAAAGAAAAGTGCGGTTTGGACTTGCTTTAGTTTATTTTTTTTAACCGTGTCAACACACATCTACAAAGCCTTTGTAACATTGGAAAAGTACAAGGTGTATGTGGATGAAAAACAGTCTGCAATTTGCTGCTACTATCCTAAACAGAGCATGCAGAGCACATGCTGTGCTTCAAAATCCTTCATCCACAGCCCTGGTAAGAGAGGGCTGAAAAGTAACGTTAGTCATGAAAAGGTTAAATTGTAAGATAGCTGCTTCAAGAAAAGGATAATCTATAATTTAAGTCAAGAGGGTGAAGCAGCTCTTTCATAATGTAAGTAAAAGCTGTTATGCCCTTGGGAAAGCATGTACACTGCTAGGAGGGGGAATGATTATGTCGGTTTTCCCATTATGCGGGATTGCACACAGGGGCTGATAAAGCAGCACTCGCTGGTGAGGAGGCGGGGAGGGGAAGGGGTACGCTACTGTGCTCGGGAGCTACCTTGCCAGCACTGCAGCTGGTTTCTTCAGCTCCCTTCTACCACATTAGCGTGGCCGATTTATCTCCAGAGTGAATTTTACTTGAAGGGCAGTAATTTCCCAAGAAGACAAAATGCAATTGGCTTTTAAAAAATAGGGGGGAAAAAAGATTGCATCTTGCTTTGTGTTTCAGAGTTTGAGATTTGAATGCCAGAGAGGCTCTACTATTCTTGTCGCTCCTATCAAAAGACGTGTATGTTGAAACCCTGACGTGGAAGGACTGCATGGAAAGCAGCCCTTTCAAGAAGCTGAGGTTTTGTAAGTACAGAAGCTGAGATGGGAGTGTAACAAAGGCTCTGTGTTGTGCTGTTGCACATCAGAGCCAAAAAACCCTAAGGGGCACATCTCTCTAGAACCATGTCTAGCAGATTATGCATGCAACTCTAGTCGCCAGTAATGAGTTGTGTGGCTAATCTGTCATGTGCAGCACTAAAACGCTCCACTTGCCCCAAGGGGCTGAGCTCAGGGCACTTTGCTTCCCCCCCAAGGGTGCTGAGCACCGTTAGAGCCTCTCCTAGCCAGTGGGACAGGAAAACACTGAGTTCCACCTCGCTGCCCAGCCCCGGGCAAACAGAACAGCAAAAACAAGAAAGAAAAGTCATCTTTAACAGCAACTTGAGCCACTACAGGCAGGGCTGTTAGGCCATAGCATGGTCAATATTCAGGGGGGTTTACTTATCTACAGTGATACACCAGGAATTAATGAGAGGCATCAGAAATGGCCCTGGTGGAGCACAGAAAAGTCTGTCCCTTGTTTTATTTTCTCACTGATCTAATGATCCAACTGTTTTCAATTTACAACTCAAATGCTTATTTACAAAAAACTTTGCCGGCATGACAAAGTCCTCTTGAAATATGAAAACTCGAATCATGCTCCAGCTCTGAAACGGTCACACACACGTTCTGTCACGCATCAGCTTTTGCTGTAACTGGAGCAGAGTCTAGGTTGCCAGGCTGTAGCTGTGTTAGATCTGTGAGGCTAATGTGATTACCTGTTTGGTCAAAAAAGGAAAAAAAATCTTTGCCCAAACACCCACCTAGCAAATGTTTAGAAAAAACCTTTTAAAATAGCTGGTTTATCTCAGTCTTCAGAAGTCTGAATTTCTCAGGGTGTTTCTCAAGTGAATTTTAGTGGCAGCATGAGTCCGAAAGGGTGGATTATTGAATCAGCTGTTACTATTGATATTAATATATGTATTAAAATTGTTAATAGTAGCAGTGCTGTTCCATGTAATGATAGGACTACAGTAATGGAGACTTTAAGAAAAAAAAATACTAGAAGATTTAGGATTAAAATTCTTAGAGTTAGTTATTTTCCTACAAATTCGCAGTGCCTCAGCCTGTGTTCATGGTCCTAGTCAGGTACGGGCTTTCTTCTGCACGTGGCGTCGGTGATCCAACAAGCCTACCATGCTCTTTGCTGCATACTTAGTCTTTCTTCTATTCAGTCCCGGCAGCTGGAGCCTGGCTCTCCAGCACAAGGCTGGGAAGCGCTGTCAGCTTCATTTTCCCAGCTGCTGCCTAAGCAAGGAGCAGATTTTCCCCAGCCTGCAGCATAATAAGGGGTTTCAGTTATTTTTCTGCCAGTCTTGCAATAGTCTGGGATCAGACTCCCACTAGACTGGGTGTTGTACATATTTTAAAAGAACAATCCATGCCCCTAGCAACGTACGTTTTTCCTATGTAGATGGAGGGATGTAGTGAACAAACAAGAGCAGAAGGTGGTGGTGAGCACAAAACCCTCAGACAACAGAGGAGGCAGGGAATCAGAGCTGTACAACGGCTGGGTAGGCTTCGCACCTGGAGAAGGTTGTCCAGAGCAGTGGAAAATCAAGTTGTCTTGAATAGAGGAAAGGTGAACGGTGGACCAGATGCCGTGACGTATGGGGAGTACAAACCCCAAAGCACCGGTCTCAGGTTTGGCTGAAAGTAGCAGCTCCTTCGTTGGAAGAGCCAATGAAAACACCAGTAAAAAGATGACCATTAGTAAGAATGTCAGGAAGGATGGGGCAGAGTGTTTGGGGAATGATGTATTTTGTCTTTTTCCCTCACAATGACTTGTTTTGAAAGCTGATTGAAAACAAACCCCGAGTGTTTTTAATGATGAGGAGGACCTTTTATTTATTTACTTATTTATTTTGACAGGGTGATAGGAGAAGGGGACGGAATGTGTGATCTATATCCATAGTGGCTCACAGGAAAGAGGCATCCAAGACCCGAAAGAGTGGGCACGCCAGGTATATTTTTATCAATGGGTTATTTGAACATCTACATTTTCAAGGAAGAATTTTCTTTGTTTGCTCTGCGCATCAGGGACTTCTTGGCCAGTCTAAACAGTAAAGGTTTCTAATGTAAATAATTGCTCTGCTGCCTTGTGTCACGTATGAGGGTTAGAGGTGGGAAGTACCTCAAAGAAGAGGAGGGAAGAGGGTGCTCTGAAGGAGAAAAGACAAGCCTAAAAAGCAGTACCAGAGGTGGGCACGTCAGCTTTTCCCCTCTGTCACCTTCCTTGTTACCAAAAGTTGGTCTCATATGCCTGCGCACGCCCTAGGGTGGACACCAGGATTTTAGCATTTTATGTCAGTTCACTGTTTTTGGTAAGCTCTGTGTAGTAGCTGTGGACGGAAGAGAAGGTTGGCTGAGAGCATCTGTCCCTGGCATTGCGCAGCAGGTACCGGCTTCCCCCCGGCAGCAGTTGGTAGCTGTGTGCTGGTGCTGCTGCTCCTGGTTTTCCTCCTTTTTTTAAGCTGCTCGTGGAAACCAGCTATGGTCCGAAACCAACCACTTTCCAATGTCAGCTTCAGGCTCAAGTACCTATGGCTTTGTGACTCTCGTGTCTCTCTCATCACTGTTGCAGGGCTAATAACCCTTGTAAAAGCTGTGATTCAGAAACTGCCTATAGCGTGTATAATGAAATCGCATTGAGTTTGACCGTTCTCACTGTACATGCAGTGCGCTTTCTTTTTCTAGGAGCTAGGACCTTTCTGTGCTCCTCGGCTTGCAGGTCTTGAGCTGTCAGCAGCACCCTGGAAGCTTACTGAAAAATCTGCATGGGCTGCTGTTGAAGAGGCTTCAGAGGAATGAGAGATCTTAGCGACTTTAATTAATTTGGTGACTAGCTAACGAACATCATGAAATGAGCTGAGGGCTGGAAGATCACACGCAAGTTCCCATTTCTGATGTAACTTTCAAATAATCATATGCAAAGTAGTGACACATTATTGAAAAAAAAACCCAACCTGAAGTTTCTAGGGCAAACTCTTCTTTGAATGTGACTGGGGAAGATGATGGTCATTTATATGTATCTACAAAGAGCTGAGATGGGTTTATCGCTCTAAAAGCCCACATGACAGTCTCTGTGACCTTCCTCCAGCTGTGATCCGTCTGTGCCCCGCGGCCCAGGGCACTGTGGGCCTCCCCACGCCGGGGCCGGCCTTAAGCTCCCAGCCGGAGCCTGGGGGGCTGCGGGCTTGGGCCCGCTCGCTTGTGAGTTCCCGGCGCGGCCTCGCCCGGCCGCTCGGGGAGGGTATTTCGGACACGTCCTGCGGGGACCGAGGGCCCCGGAGGCGTCCCACCCTTCCTCTGCCCCGGGCGGTCTCCTCCCGCGGGGTCTCCCTGAGGCCGGGCCGAGGCGTCTTACCAGCCGCAGACCGAGGCGGAGGGTGCGGGCCCGGCAGGGGCTGGGGGCAGTCCGGGGGCCCGGCCTTCGCCACCGCCCCGCGGGGTGTGAGGGGGCACCCGGAGGGAGGGCGCGGGCGGCCGCCATGTCGCGGCAGGCCGTGTCCCCCGCCACACGGGGACGGCGGGTCCCCGTCCCCATGTGGATGAAAAACAGTCT
>VZSC01012490.1:127474-194259 GCA_013398225.1 Steatornis caripensis
GGAGCGTACCCCGCCGGGCGGGAGACGCTGCCTCGGGGAGCCGTCCGCCGCCTGACCTTGGGCAAGGCGCCCGCCCCGGGCAGCCCGGGCTGCCGACGCGCCCGCCCCGGTTGCCCCTGCGGGGACGCAGGTGAGGCGCCCGCGGGGCTCCGGGCGGCGTGCGGAGGGGCAGCCTGCCCCGGCAGTGTGGCTCTTTTTCCTCACCCTTTTTCATTCTCTCTTTGGCTGTTGCTGTTTTTTTTTTTTTTTAAGTGTTATCATTTTGAAGTTGCCTTCCCTTCTGAAGGTGGGGTCTTCTTCCCTTCTTGCTCAGCAAGGTCTGTCGCGGGGTGGGACAGGTCTCTCGGCTCCCCCGTTTGTCCCCATCCGGGCCGCGGCACTGCGGAGCACCCGGTGGGGAGCGGAGCAATCCTCTCCTGCCGTAGGTCAGTGAGCCAGAGGTGCTGAATGCATCTTTGCTCGTTTTCTCCCGTAAATTACATTAGGACCTTTTCTGAGGGGGGAGCCGGTTTGCATGGTTATCAAGGCAGACTCCGCGTTTGGGATCTCTTTCATCTCTCTGGCCTTTTGCATCTTACTGCCAACAAAGCGGCATCACAGGAGGATTTTTAACAGCCTGCCCAGACTCCAGTATTGCAGGGTGTCATGTGGAAGTGTCTTTGCCTGCAGGAGTTTGCAGCATAGAGTGGACTGGCTTTTTCCGTCCTCAGGAGTAGAAAAGGCGTCTCTTCTTCCCTCTGTGGCTGTTTCTGGGTTTTAGTTGCACCAAATCCTTTAACTCTTTCTTCAAAATACAACCTGTATTTTAATACACAGGAGGTTGGATTTTGCATATAGAGAAGGTAAGTCATCCAGCTTTGCTAAGGAAAAGTCTGAGGGAGTGTTCTGCCTGGTGTGAAATCGCTCTGAGTATACTGTGTTTCCTGGCACTGTGTGTCTGCCGGGTTTCTTCAGAGCTAGTTAGCATTTGAATGGGTTACCTGAAAGGTAAGGCCGAAGATTGGACATAAAGCTTTATATTAGTATTTCATATCACTGAGCTTTTTCCTCCAAGGCTTAAACCATAACACAGCTTAAGGCTAGAGGGCACTCTGTTGCTGAGAGGTGCTGATTTGTAGATGTAAAGCCGAAGCTCTGGTCTACCGTGGAATTAAGCATCTTGTGGAAGTTTTAGATCTCGTGCTCTCTCAGGTTGCCAGCTGGACCTGTGCGTTCAGTCTGTAACTCATTCACTGCTTCCAGGTGGGAAGGGCTTCTTTAGCTTTTGCAAGCTGCTGCTGTGAATTGTGGCTGGCACCACTGCAGGCTGTTATCTCACCTGGAAGGTGGTGGCAATTCAGCATCAGAGAAGTATATCTGCCAAGCACAAAGCTACACAAAAGAACTGGTAACAGTACCTTCTTGATTGCCAAGAGAAACTGACATTGTTAATTTCTTATTTGTTGGAAAATAACCAGAAAACAAGGATTTAAATCCTCTATTTACAGTTTTGAAAGAAAATAGTTCCCGTGTTTTCCTGTAGAAACACATTTGTATTTCCTTGATGATAATTGTCATTGCATTTTAATAACAGTAACCTAAACTGTTCCAAGAAGTTCTCTTTAATGCTTCTAGTGGCAAATCTATTTCTTACTCCTCACCCTCCTCTCCGTATACATTTTCTAATGTCTTCTGCATAACAGTTCCATGTCCCTGTGTGTCCAGCTCTTGGCCAAAGAATCACAAGCTAAGTGGTTTGTTGGGTGACTAGTGTTGCGTCTGCCTTTGGTCCCACTTTCTGTCAGTCTCTGGCTGTATGGTATCAGCACACTACAGTCTTGGTTCACAAACATGCATTGGAGAAATTCAGTTAAAAATAATAATTATCCATGTCCTTGTGAATCCCTTTATTCTAGATGAGTGAGTTAGTCCACAGGTCCAAAAGTCTCAGACTCTTTGTTTCCAAGATTGCAGTTTGCTGCAGATGGATGTGCTGCAGCCTTTCATCTGGCTTTTGCTGGAGTAACTCACTGAGGATGAACCCACACCATCAAAGAATTTAGTTCCCTGGGTCTGATCTATTGATCACTGTTAGTTCAGTTCTGTGCTCTTTTTTAATGTGAAATAACTATTTCCTTCTGAAATGAATATAAACGTGACTTGGCATTTAGTTCTCTCAATTTTCTGTGGATAGTCTGGAGAGTGCAAAGCTTGATGCTCTGACTTACGTGGCACTGAGTATCAAAAAGCTTTTCGACCTCCAACATCCACGAACACCTCATGCCATGCCTTAAGGCCACGCAACATGTGCCTTGGCATCAGATTAATGATGTGTTTCTCTGGCAGATGGTGACATAGTTATTGCAGGCGTTTATACATGACTCCCTTTCCTTTCAGTTGTGATCTTTCAGGACCATGGTGGAGCCTGGAGAGATGAAGGCAAGTCTTAGGCATTGTGGCATGAGGAGAGGGCTAAATGCGAGTAGCACGTAAGCCCCTGCGCTGCTTGGCGTAGATGCCAGGAATTGTTCCCTAGACCAGACGCCTTTCATGATACAAGTATAGCTTTTGTGGCCTTGACTCAAGAAAGTAAAAGAAAGAAGGTGGCTTTGTATATCATCTGCTATGGTCCTTGGGCATGAAACTTCGAAATACCTCACTGGAAGACTTGTAGGGCTCTGCATACTGGAAGAGATTAAAATCTTGGATCCAGTGCTATTTGATAGGACCTCAGCCAGCTCTCTCCTCTCTTTGGAAATCGCTACTAGGGAAGGAATCTGCAATGCCTCCCTCTGCATCCCTGTCAGCAGCTGGGTAGCACAATGCTGCCTGGTTGGCTGGAGGCCCTGGGTGGCAGCATGGGAAAGGATAAACAGAAGCTTGGATCAATAACCACGTGTCTCTTGTATGGTGTATCCCTAATATAAGCTACTGCTGCTCTTACAGCTTTTGACTTTCCAAATTAATTTCCTGTTCTTTCTCCATACTGATAGTTATTTTAAAAATTGATTTACGCTTGACAATACTTCAAAAAAGTTAAATCTCCTTGCTTTACCCCTTCCCTTTTAACAAGAACAATGTCAGGAAGGTCAAGTCTGGGTTTGTTGGAAAGACCCTTGGTGCAACAGGGGTCGTATGTTGGCTGACCAATGCTGTGGTGAAGCTGGGTGGATTAGGACATTGTAGTTAATGGTTGAAGGTGTCAGTTAATCATTCTGAAGAGAAAAAGCTGGTAACAAAATCCAAATCCCTTTTCCAGCCCCTGCTAAGTTTTAAACAGTCTCAAAGTATCACCTCTCAGTTGTTGAAGCTTGATCTGTTCATGGGGTAGCTTCTCTGGCTTTGAGTCTGAAATTGTGATTGTCTGAATTAAACATAAAACGATCCCAAACCAGAAATTCATCCTTTATTTAAAAAGACCTACTGTTGATGCTTGCCTCCGTTAACCATCTATCAAGGAGCTTAAACAAGACATCCTTCCCTCCCCTCTCTCTATTTCGAGGTTATCTTTAGGCAGATAGCTTACCCTTTACCCAAATGTCTGACTCCTTGAGAAGCCCTGCAGGGAGCCTCTGCCTACCAGGTGTGCTTGATCCTGCTCTTGGGGAGGTGAGAGGGGGTTTGCACCTTCACCTGTTCACAGCTTCACAGGACCTGGGTGATGGCAAACATTCATTAGAAAACAAATGAATGGGATCCCCCAACCCCCTCCCTGACCACTTGCCCTTCTGCAGGGGACTGAGTGGTTACTGGTGTGCATTATCTCACCAGACATTTATATGCTTGAGGTCATTTCTGAGGTCTCTAAGTGTGCCTGTGTTATCCCCAGGGCTGGGATGGATACATCAGCACAGATTTCCTCTTCCAGCACTACTCTTCTGTTGCAGTTGGGCTTTGTGTGTTTTTCAGCTTTGCACAGCATGGAGGGAAGATAAAATGCTGTTGCTTTACAAGTGGCTGCCCTGTCTTTTTCCAGTTACAACGAGGTGCATTGCTGATTTTGGTTATCTGAGATGACTGCTTACTGTCCCAATTCCTCCCCAGGGTAATTGTTTCCTAATGCCATCTCTGAATGTCTTGACATTGGTCTTGTAGGAATCTCTCTGCTGCATGGATACGATTGCTAACCTCCTCAGTGCACTGACGTTGCTGAATTGTAAGGGATTGAGTCCTGCTGTGTTGGGCTTCAGCACTGCTCCCAGGAGAATCTGAGTGTGCTTGTCACAAGTGACCTGTTGTAAAATGTCAGCATGCTTTGATTAAAAAAGTTGTACTACTCTGTTCCTTGTGTGTTAGCTGCTCCTGCTTACTGCTTAGGCTCAAGAGCAACTGAGATGTGATCAGGAATCTTCATAGCTTGCTTTCTTTTTGTTGCAAGCTGCTGGTTATACAAAGGCCAGCACTGACTAGGAGGGTCTGGATACATCGTGGGTTTAGTGGCAAGGATCTTTGTTCCTGTGTTGGTCCCTCATTGCTACCACGGGAGAAGGAGCTGGATTCCCGTTGCTTGGGGCATCAGATAGGTTGTCCAGTGTGGCTCTGCCTGCAGGTCTGAGTTGAGGAGCTCCATGAGCCACTTGTGCTAGGAGTACTAGCAGCTCATGGGTAAGAAAGGATCAGCCTGGCTTTTTTTGATCCTTCTAATCAGCAGAGCTGGAGGCTGTGAGCCGGATCTCTTCCAGAGTGAGCAGGATATGACATATCTGGAGCTCATGTGGCCAGTGGCCTGCGGGTAGAGTGTAGTGAAGGACCTGATATGAATCAGAAGGCAGTGTTAGATGAGTAGATGCAGTACCTATTTAGGACTTAGAATCCATTTTCTGCTCTCCCCTTCCCCCCATCAAGACACCCTGTGTGGCTTTCCTTCCAGGGACCATGACACAGCTTGATTCACTGGTCTGAATTATTATTAATATTACTACTACTATTATCTTTGTCTGGGGTGCTGGGAAAGAGCCAGAAGATTAGCAGGCTGCTCCGTGACTTCATCGTTCCTCGGAACTGAACTTCTGTGCATTGGCAAAGGTTATGTCAAAGGTGGCTGTGATCCCCTCTGTGCGTAGGAAAGGAGAGCTCAGGAGAAAGCAGATTGGGGTAAAAACATTCTCTCTCCCTTGCAGTGACTTTCGCTATATGTAGACTATCACCCTGCTGTCTTTAAGGGTAATTTCTACTGCTCTGCCTGTTTTAGATGCAAATCTTACGATTTTGCAGACTACAAAATTTTCGTTGTTTTTTTAGGTCTGGTGAAACGTGTCAGAATGAAAAGAAGTCAATATTTCTGAAATATCTGAAACTGTGGATAGATAGTTATCTGCAGGTTGATTCAACTCTTTGCCCCTGCTCCCAAATGGCCAGAGGAGCAGGGATAGCAGGAGGGAGAAATCAAACCTTGCTAGACCAAAGCCGCCTGCACCCACTAGTGCTCAGAGGATTTTTCTCTTTATCACTGCAACCAGTTCTTGATGGAAATGTTGCTTGTTGAAATGAAATTCTTTCCTAACAGCAGAGGTTTTAGTTTCTGTGTCCTGTTGGGTTTCTTACTTTTTGAGCACTATTTCTTTAGGAGGCCAGCATAATGTACAGATATTTCCTATTCACTGCCCTGAGAGATCAAGTTTCTTCCCTTTCTCAGCATCTCCTAGCCTTCCAATGCCATATCTGTATGTGATTCTCTCTCTTTGGAGGTCTTTTCCATGTTACCTTATCTTAGGAAGTGCCCAAAAGAAGGACAGTCCTTTGAGCTTCTTCAGAACAGGTTTGCAAAGCAGCTCAGATGCTTTAGCCATCTACCTGCTTTTCGTCATGCCCTCTCGCAGTTATTGCCTCTATAACTCAAGTCTTCTCCAGCTGGCAGTAGGGTAGCCCAGCACGTTAAGGAGCACTCACGTTCCTTTCCTCCAGCAGAGCTGCGAGTTGGTAACATTCAGCCAAGAGACAGTACTATCTAAATTCAACAGTTTGCCAAGTCCCCAGCCTTAGGAATAGATTAAAAACCAATAGAGAGACAAGGTAGTTGTCTTTATTCTTTGTTGTTGGGACAGAATGAAATAACACAGGGGGCTTTACATCCCGTCAGGCAGCCTGTACTGGCTCTCCCGTGGTTGAGCCTGCAGCGTGCTGGGAGGGCAGCCAAAAGAAAGCTCAGAAAAAAGCTTATAGCAAGCCCGCAATCTGGGGGCAAAAGCTCCAAAAGTGTCCAAGTTCCATTTAAAAAGTGACGAAGATGCCACCATTGACTATCGCTGGGATTTTGTTACCAGGGAAATATTGTCCTAAGAGACAGCACAAATGCTTTCAGCTGCTGCAAGCTGCAGGTGACTTCATAAAAGGCTTCATAAAAGCCCTGAGTGGGGTGGGTGGCTGGGTGCTGGGGCCCACTTGTGCAGCACAACTTGATGAGTTGTAGTCAAAATTCTACTAGTCTTGCTGCTTTGATCTAAAAAGGGAGAGGAACGGGGAGACCAAATCATGCCCTTTTCTCAGAAAGACTCACTGGAGAGAGAGATGAACAGACATCCTAAGGAAGCAAGTGATGGAATAGGAAATGGAGCCCAGACTTCCTGCATCCCAGAGCAGCCTGTCTGTTCATCCCACCCACCCAATCCTTAGAGATATGGGCAGCTTGAAGGTATTGCCCTCCTCCCATCCCTGTGAGGTAGTGTGTATGCCAGTACCCTCATTGGGAAGATGAGGCAAAGAGAGGTTAAGTCGTTGGCCCAAGGCCACCCATGAAGCATGTGGCAGCATTTTTATATTTTCTTTGGCTTCCAAAGCAGTCTTGCAATTTATCTGATAAAAGTATACAGCCTGAAAAAATACTGCTCTCATATTCTGTCATTGTCTTCCTCAAAACTCATTTCCCATTTTATATGGATTAAACAGGAAGAGGGATTCAATGTGACCCTACCTGCGGCAGGAGGTGACGTACAAGCTGTCTAATTTAGCCATTTGGGAGGAAACAGCTGGACTTTCTAATGTGAGATGATTTTCTTTTTTTTTTTTTTTCATCTTCCTTTTTCAGGCTGTATCCTCTTAATCCGTGCCTGCTCACACAAAGGGAACTGGTCCCCAGTAATCACAAAGAAGAACAGGATCCTAAGACGGGGCTGAAAGCACTGTGTGTCGTTTGGCATTGTGAAGCTGAATGCTTTCTTGTAGCTAGAGCTGACACCTTCTCACTTGGTGCGTGCTGTGTAAACATTACATGAAGAAGGCAGAGCCGCACAGTAGTGTACTGTTTGAAATTGGTGGTGTCTGCTGCTTAATCAGGTAGTGTCAAAACCAAATACAGACAAGTCAACAGGAAAATACCTCCCAGTAACTTCCCTGGGCCTTGGCTCACACCTCTAGAGAGAGGCTTTATTGAAAGTTTTACTGAGAAGTTTGTAATTAGTATGCTTTTTAATATAGTGCATCTCCCTTTGTCTTTACTATAAAAGCAAAAATATATTATCCAGGATCTCTTTGTTGTCTTCTTCTAGGCAGGGACATCGTCACATTTGGGGCGGGGGTGAAGGCAAAAGGAAACCAGGTAGATTTCTTCACTTGAAAGGATTTTAAAGTGGAACATCTTGTAACCTAGTTAGAAACTTCCCACTTTAGCTTGCTCGTTTACTCTTTGCACGACCTTCTAGGTGAATATATAATACATATCTAGTCAGTCTTTCAAACTCATATTCACTAGATGTCGGTAATATGGTGTACTCATTGTATGTATTTATAAATATGGGAGTTTTTGGACTGCAAGAGCCTTTATTACAAAGCAAGGATGCTTTTGCACTGAAACATGTGCAGACAGACCTGAAAGATGGTCTCTGTGCCCGGCTGTTAAGACAAGTGATGACACGCAGATACAGTTAAGTGAGGGCAGTGAGAAAATATCAACTAGGTGAGCAGGTAATCTCAACATAATGGTAACCCAAGCTACTGTCTGGTGGTCATTTAGACATCATTGCAAAGAATGGGCATGAAGAAGAATAATGTAGTAACACTTTAAATTGCCCTAGGGTGAAGGTAGAGCAGAGAGATATTCTATTCATTGTAGTACCTGTAGGTGCTTGAAAGTGGTGGTGTTAACTGGTGCTTTCATGCTTAGGGTGACCTTTGAGACAATCATAAAGATTCTCTTCTTGTTTTTATTGAGCTATTGATTTCAGCAAAGCTATTCCTTATTCCGGTTTTTGGAAGAGGAGCTCAATGTGTAGGTAACTATCCAAGGCTTTAGACTGGGTGCATTCTACTTTTGTGGGCAGAACACACACGCCCAAATCTGTGTCTTTATCAGAATTTCACATATTGCACTAGTATGCTGCAATGTATTCTTGACTGGTCTTAATAGTCACTGACTACTCTAGCATAGGATCTAGGTGTACCCTGGGTTCACAATAAGGCTGTAATGCTGTCTAGTAGCATTCATTATTGTAATGCAACTTCTTTTGTTTGTGATGGTTGACTCATGGGATGGAACAAAATGTTCGTAGACTTTTAAGTGTCCATAAATACATGTGTGGTCCCATACATACTGCGTTTGAAACTTAACTAGCAATAATTATGCTTTGATATGTTGCTGGCACTCTGGCCAATGGGGTGTGTTTTATTTTTCCTATAAACCACACTAGCTAAACGCAGTGATGCACTAGGCTCCAATGCTCTCAGCAGTCAGCAGCATGATTTTATAGGCTTGATGCAAACTTACTTGCAAGGAAACATCTCTGTCTGTGTTCATAGGGAGAAACATGCCAAACCTCTACAAACCATAGCTGTGTTTAAACAGGAGCTCCACACCGCCATTCTATCTTGTTTACGGAAGTCTTCCATAGCTGCCCCTGAAATACCGGAAGCATAGTTCTCCACTGTCCAGGACATGCCTATAAATGCAAACTTTAATGTATGAAGTTCATAAATCATCCAGAAAGTTTTGAACTAATGTCCAGTGTGATACACACCAGACAGTGTGGTAGAAGAGCTTGCGTGTCCTCTTTGCTAGTGGTGTGGCCTTGGATCGTTTGTTTAACCTCTCTGTATCTCGGTGTACTCTGCTGCAAAGCCAATGGGTTTTACTCACCTTTTGTAAAGTGTAAAGATGTGTGTGTTACCTAAGGGCTGACTGCTAACATAGGCTTTGAAACCCCTGAGTTTGGGTCATACTGTTCTACCAGTGGGTCCGCCCCTGGGAGCAGTGGTTGCAGGATGGCAAGGTCTTCTTGTCTGGAAGTGGGAGTCAGACCGTTGCTTCCCTAATAGTGTTCAGCAGACACAGTAATGAATGTGATGATAATATAAAAAATACGTCCTCCTCTGAGGAAACGTACATTTAGGATGAGAGCCATGCTTGCTGGCTGTGAGCCTGTTCCTCTAGGGCATTCCTTCCCATCTTGAAGTCCCAGGGTCTGTGGAGGTATTTGAGGTGAAGCATAGAGTATGGTCTTTCTGGGAGCAAGGCCCTTAGCAGTAAAGTACTAGCTGCTGCTGTCTGATCTCTCTGTGGTGTCTCTGTATTCCCTGGCAGGAAAGCTCACTGGCAGAGGTGAAATCTTCTTGCCAGGCATTCTTGTGCCCTTGGGGGTTTCATGCAACAGAGAGTATCTGAAGTACCATTTTCCTAACTCTGTGAAGATGAGATTTCTAGTTGCCATCAGCATGCCTGGAGATCTTCCTACTCTTCTTAGGCTTTTCTGTTGTTATTTATAAATTAACTGTCCCCGTTTAAGGGCTCAAACCAGTACATTAACGCATACATATATTTTTTGAGGGTGAAGGTTGTTCCTGATTTTCCCCCCTCCAGCAGGTGCAAGCCCACAGCAGACCCCTGTGACCTCAAGCAGAGTACTCTGAAAATCAGTTTTAAATGTTTTTCCATTCCCCTGCCCTGTGAGTGCTTTGCTGCACTGTCTCTGAGCTCAGTGTATTTTCTTTTCCTGAAAATTTGGCGCTCTCTGACACCTGCCTCGTCTCGAGCAGCCTGAGCTGAGCTGCGGATATTCATGGGATAGATGCTACAAGAGGCAGCTGAGCTCCTGGTCTTCAGCACAAGCAGGGCAGCTGGCACAGCCCCTGCTAGTGTGTAAGTGGGAGGCTTGCAGTTTCCCAGGGTTGTCCCTCCAGCAACTTTCACCAGCATTAAAATCACTTAGAATTTAAAAACAAACAAACAAGGATGTGTGACGTATGTTCCTGGAAGAAAGCCACGGAGAGCAGATTAAGTGCATCTCCCTCCTCCCATCTCCCAAACATGTCACAGGAAGAAAGACTGGAGTTCAGCATTTTCCTAAGTGGGATTAAAACAGGCTCTGGAGCTGGCTTCTGGGATGGGACAGAGGAAAAGCCAGGAGTAGGAGGGAAGCTCTGTGCGCACCTGCGTGTGTGTTTTGTATATCAGGTGAAATGAACCAGCACTGGTGGTAGTCTCTTTTTATTAACAAAAGGGCTGCTTATTTTCTGTTAGTAAGAAGAGATTAGAGCTGTTGGCTGATGCAGAGAATAAAAAAAGTGACCGATTCTAGAGGAACATCCATGGTGGTTTTCAATGTACCGAGGGTTAGTAATCCTGTATCTTTTGCATTTTACAAGCCCTGGACATCCTTAACAAGTCCTTTCCTTTCTCTGAATCCAGGTAGGTTTTCCTCTAATGCAGAAGTTGTTTTATAAAGACAACACAGGATGTTTTACTCAAAGGGAATGCAGCGCAGTAGCTAGCCTCTGAAATACTCTCACTTGAGACATATGGAAGAGTCTTCCGGCTGTTATTCCTCAAGAAGAGATTTTCCGTTTAATCTTTTGCTGCTGTCTTTGTGATTGTAACAGTCTATGTCAAAACTTGGGACCGTTTTGGGGAAGCAGCTTTCCACCTGTTTCTGAGCTGGGCAGCTGTAGCTTGCATTTCATCCTTTAATATAGGCATCCCTGATTTGTAAAGATAAGTATAAATAGTTTGGTTTAAACTAAAAATATTTTAAGTGAATTTATCATGGGTAACAACCCTTGGAGATTGCAGTAGTCATGATCTGGGCAGGACAGTCCATCAGTCTGTCTTTAAACCTCCCTGTGTCATCATGGCATGAAGGACCAGTGGCTTTTTGTATAGCAATGACAATTTGCTAGTGGCACTGGAGAGTGACCATGTGTACTGGTGTGCGAGAGGCACTGCCACCTTGGAGAGAGTCTCCTTTTATGAAAGAACTGAGGCTCTGGCCCAGGTGAGCCTGGGGATGGGAGCAAGGCATTGCTGCTCCGACCCTTGGCGTCACTGCTGAAGGTGTTGGCCGAATTGCTTGGCTATGGCCGTGTTGGGTTTTCTACCAGTCCTTTCAGCTGTGAGTAACACTGTGTGTCTGTGTGCCTTGGTGTTGGCCAGGATGAACATTGGGATTACTGTTTTACATAATTCCTCTCTTCTTGTGTTGGGGGAGTAAGTAGGTGTTTGGTAGGAACTGGGGTTTTGATGTGAGGCTTTGTGTGTGCGTGCATGTGTTTTGCTTCCATTTTAGCTTCTGTATTGCTCTGTGTTTGAGCAGGAAGAGGGTGTGGTCAAAGACACGGGGTAGAAAGCAGAGATTTGCAAAGGATCTTTAGGTCCCATTGGAGATGATGCCATAGTCCTGGCCAGACCCTAAGAATATTCTTTTAGTCTTTCTTTTTTTATCCCTTCTTCTTAAAAGCTCTAATCTTGCCCACAGCATGGGGTTATTTCCTGTTGTCTTAATTGTGGAGTTGTAGGTGGCCTTCCTAATATAGTAGGGCTGCATTGAAGAGTATCTTGTGGACAAGCACCACAGCCTTCCACTAGGTTTTAAGGGTCTGTAGAAGGACTGAGAGTGTAGCACTTGTGTGCTTACTGCAAGCTTTGTGCCTGAGGAGAGGTGACGTAAAGCTTTCCCTGTGTGCTGAGGGCTTTGTGGGCCTCTGCCCACCACGTTACCAAATAGTGATGCTAAGCCATCAGGGCTCTAACTTCTTTGGTGAGTAGAGTGAGATTGTTCTCTACCAGGCACTGACATTTATGTGAGTGTAGGTGTCCTTGTGTTGGCATCTTGTCAGTGAGGAGCTGAAATCTCTTGCCTGTTGTCTTGCTGTGTGTGAGTTGTTGGCTGGGTTATGATAAAGACCTTGACTCAGACCAAGTCAAGAGTGCAACTAGCCACATGGTTTGGATCACAGAGGACTTGAAAACATCCTAAGGAGTCAAATGAGGGAATGATGGCCACTGTTTCTATTTGTAGAAAGGTAGAGACTGTAGTTACTACTCACAGGACCAACAGTCCAAATCTGATTGAGTATGTGTTTTGTCTGCCAGCACCCTGTCCTGCCTGGTCCTTTATCAATCTTCCGCATCTGGTTAATGTGAGCTGTAGCAGATCTGGGTCAAATCCCTATTACTGAAAGGCCAACACGTTGTCTTTACTGCATATTCTAACAGAACGGGTTAAACAGAAGGTGATGATGGCTAATGGCTTGCTTTAGGCAGTAGCACAGCAGTGAATGCTGAAATGACATGGGAACGCTCTTTAGCTGACGTTCTTGTGAGCCTCTCGGTGACATCAAACTCCTGGACCTTCTCCAGCTGAGTTTGGCCTTGCCCCAGTGACAATAGATGTTAATCTGTTGGCTTGTCAAAAAAAACGTGTTAGTGGTTTTTTTATAGACCCATTTCCAACCCTCAGATTTCCCTGCTAGTAAACACACCATTATGTCATTGTTTTACCAGGAGCCAAGCACCAAAGCCAACTTCACAGTGCTGTCGTCAGCAAACGTCCATTCACTTTGGGACTTTATCTGAGTTCCCAGGCTCTTTTTTGCCACTGGTGCCTGTGTTATGGTCTCTGTGTCCATCAAAAGCCTATGAATGCTTTATGGGAAACGTGTAGGGTCTAACAGGTGTGTCTAACGCTTTCCAACCTATTTGTCTTAGATTAGGCTCCTGTATCTGTTTAGCAAAGATGTTTTGGTTTGTAAAGCTTCACCTTCTGGTGACTTTAGCCAAGGCAGACTCTTGGATTCGTGAGTTCCCGCATGCAAAACACGGTGAATGGATTTGCAGCCTAGCCTTGCTTCTAATTGATAAAATAATAGCCAAGTCATACCGAGGGGCAGTACCCTGCCCTTGCTAGCTCCTGTTTGTTTCAAAACACAATAGCTGAGTTCCTGTTAAAGAGAAAGACTGGTTGTCAAATTGCTAACATTATAAATTAAATTCCTTGGCTTTCAGAAAAAACACAACAGATGAAATAAAGCCATTTATAACATTCTTGTAACTATTGTTCCTTGTTTTGCTTCTAGACTTGTTTCCAGCTGTCTCTGTGAAGGATATGAAAGTAAAGATTTACAGAGTTACCTTCAGTGGTTGGGAGCTAATCAGTTTCAAACAAACAAGCCTCCCATCCCTAGCTCTAGTTGCTCTTTCTGGGGCTGGTAACAGTCGAATCCTTATACTAAGACCTGTCTGAAACAATATCCCAAATCAGCTGAAGCAGTCTAGAAGCAGAAGAAAGAGGAGAGATGTTCGTTTGAATGGAGATCCTAAATTCTTCTGATACAGGCATGGATAGATGGTGGAGAGGAACAGGTTCAGCCTCTTGGCAATGGTGCAGGAATTAAGACATTCTTGGGTACAAGGTGGAATAAAATGAAATGTTTTTTCTCCACTATGTAATTAAGCTGTGCAACACCCTGCTGAAAGTACACGTGTCTCAAAAAAAGAATTGACAAATATTTGGAGACAGAGCTGACTGCTGTTAAACACAGCAAGCAGTGAAGATACCTGGTTGGGTCAGAAAGTCTGTAACTTACCCATAGCTAAAGACTAAGCACACTGTGTTCTCTCTGTTGCTATTAAGCAGCTACCATTTAGTTTCATTAAAAACAGGGTGCTGAGTTTAGATGAAACTTTACGGTGGCCCAGCCTGTATCTTCTGATGCTTTCCCAGGTGCCCCTTAACTGTGTGGCACCAGCTCAGGCTTCTGAGGCTTGCTACATACTGCTAATATTAGTGAGAGCTGTTGAGTCTGGACCAGATGAAGTCAGGAAGAACCACGCACACAGTGAGGAAGCGAGCATCCCATCATCACTTCCAGCTCCCTCCTCTGCTCCTTACGCATTTTTTTTGGTTCCCGTCACACGTTTATGGGTGAGTTTCACACATCTGGGCCTTGGCAGATAACTTTCTGCTTCCCAGCCTTGGGTCAAGTGGCAATTTATTTTTGTAGAGATACCGTGTCTGGTATTACTATTAATATATATTCAGGCTTTGAACTTATCTAATGCCTTTCATCCAAGGATCCCCCAACACTCTGTATGTTGGCACCTCTTTGCAAGGTAGGCAGATAGACAGGGAAAGCAGTGTGTGTGCAGCAGTATATCTCCTGGCAGAAGTGCCTTCTCAGAGCGCTCATGAGACTAGTGGATAATTTGGGCAGATGGAAGAAGTTTTCTTTTATAGCTCAAAGTATTGCATGTGGTCATGGGACTTTAGAATGTAGACATGGGACAGACCTAGGTCATTAATGGTGTGCAAACATGTTGCATTCCCACATGTGAACCTTCAAGGTGGTTGGGTTGGCTTGGTTGGAAGCCTCAAACTTCTTCTGATGGTTAATAACTTCCAGTGCAAACATTTTTATTCACAACCACCCCGTTTGTTCTCTTGCAAGTATTGTCCTTTTGCATTAATGGGTCTCATCACCTCTCAGTTTAGTTTGACGTGCTGTCCCACTTTTCTCCGCTATTTTGTAGAGAGTGATCATGTCTTTTCTTAGCCTTCATTCTGCTAAGCTGCTCTAGCCTCCTCTTGTAGAAGAGGCCACCCTTGAAGGTGCATAGCAAACAGATTTCCCTGCCCCACACTTCTCACTGTCATTGCAGTCCGAGTACAAGTGAACTGTTTAGCCCAGGCAATGACAACAATTCAGTCTGGGCAACTTCAAGAACATAGTGGGCTATTTTGCGCTGCTGAAAACAGCCTTGCCCATGTTGGCAGGGGTCAGATGCAGCCACCTGGGAATAAGGTTGACCTCAGTGGGGTGATTTGTCAGATACAGTCAGGTGCAGTTTGAAGGAGACAGGCTGCTGGGTCTGTCCTGTCGCTGAGCTGTGCGCTGTGTCAGCGTGAAGGAGGATGCTTGCTGAAGAGTAACTTGTGGTTCTTTCATGGTTTAATTTTCTTCCCTTCCGGGAGTTTCAGAGCTAGTCCCAAAGCCTTGCAAGTGACACTCCGCTTGCAAAAGCAGAGAAGAGAAAATGTGACTGATTATGTTAGCTTTGATGGGAGTAATCTTAAGCAGATGGTGCCTAGCTAATGTTCTGAAAGCACAGATAAACTGGTTTTCACCAGGTCTTGGGAACGGAGTGGGAAAGGTGCGGGGCAGCAACCTGCCCTATGAGATGCTTGGCCAGGTTACTGGAGCCCTTGGGTAAAGCCTTCTTGTTTGGGCAACCTCTGCTCCTGGGGGGAACATGCAGTGAGCATGTCCTGCTTGGGCAAGAAGAGAGATGGCCTGTGTTTTCTGTCTGAGCTTCAACAACAGTAAATAATTCCAGATTGATGTTATGGAAGCGTGCTGTTTTTGTGAAAGGAGGACAGGGGGAGAGCCAAACATAACAAGAGTTCTCAGTGCTTGGGGAGGAGAGCCAGGGTCACGTTCAGAGCCTGTAGTGTTGGCAGGCACAGAAACAATGTGCCACGTCACATGTGGATCGGTGGAGATAGCTGGGGCGATTATCAGCAAGCTGCTTTGTGTGTTGGTTTGTGATGCTGTTGATCCAAAACTGATGCTGGGATGTTTCAGACAAACACTCTCTCTTTTCAACGTCCATATCTGGTCTTTTCTAATGTTTTTGGCATTTGCCTTTGGGGTAAGGGAGAGGCCACAGCAACCCCTGGGATTTCAATCCCCAGGAGTCCAAGTTACGTGATTATAGATCTGCTTCCATTAAAATCAGCATTGCTTGAAGTTGTCCCCTTTACAAAGCTGGGTGCTGACTTTACTTNTATCAGCAAGCTGCTTTGTGCGTTGGTTTGTGATGCTGTTGATCCAAAACTGATGCTGGGATGTTTCAGACAAACACTCTCTCTTTTCAACGTCCATATCTGGTCTTTTCTAATGTTTTTGGCATTTGCCTTTGGGGTAAGGGAGAGGCCACAGCAACCCCTGGGATTTCAATCCCCAGGAGTCCAAGTTACGTGATTATAGATCTGCTTCCATTAAAATCAGCATTGCTTGAAGTTGTCCCCTTTACAAAGCTGGGTGCTGACTTTACTTCAAAGTACCAAGTTCCTCGTCCAAAGCTGTCCTTGACCCTGGCTGTTTGGCCAGCTATCCTCCTGACTCATGTCTCTCCATCCTCCTTCGCTGAGGAACATTCCCAGGACGTGACATGGGGATTTTTCAGTGTCTTCACTGTCATGCTTAGTGCCAGTTTTTACGCATTTTGTAGGACTAATTTGTTACCAGTGAGCTAAGAAGGCTTTGGGATGGCTGCAGCTTAGTTCATCAAACCAGTCTGAGGGTCATTTGCTCTTCAGATGTTTAGCTCTGCCTTAGAGGCTGATTTCTTTTGGACATCTAAGAGAGGAACACAGTGCCTTATGTTTTAAGGCAGTAGTTTTCACACTGAGGCTCAAGTCCTGTTTAGAAGCGCTGGTAAAATAACAACTGGCAGGAGGTTTGCCTTTCTTAGGCTTAAATTCACTGTTCAGTGGATTAAAAATGTGCAGAGACCACTTGTTAAAATTATATTTGGTGTCTTTTCTGTGCCTTTCATTTGCATATCTCCACAAGCGTCAGTGCAACTACACTTGGAGCATGTGCTCACCATGAAAGTGCTGGGAATAGGTCGCAAAGTGTGGGATTATGAGGGAAACCCTTCGAAGTCTTTAATTTGCTAAAGGTAAAACCAGAAGGTTGCAAGCCATCTTTCTGGATGGAGTGAAATGTTTGTGCTGGGATAGTGATCGTTGTTCAGTGGCAGCTCCTTTGTAAAACTTCTGTGTAGAGGATTTGTGTGTAGAGAGGCTAAAAAATGTGTGCTGGGGAGGAACTGGGGCTGGCTACTAGCATGAGCGCAGTGATGCTTTGCGTTTCCAGCTAACTGCTTATCTGAGACTCGTGAAAACCTCATACACAGCTGGTGAAACTAACGTGCAGCCCTGCAAGGAAAGTGATACAGACCTGGTTTAGGGGGGTTTTTTTGCCAGCAAGATGGAAGACCTGGCACAGCTTGCCTGTTGTGGCTGAGCAGGTCAGTGGTGAAATTAGGAAAGAGTTGGTCCTAAGAGAATGGATTTGATGTTTGTTTGGGGTTTTGAGAGGCCTGTCCTAGACTGTTTTCTCAGGAGGTGCTGACTGCCTGTGTGCTGGAAGCGGGAACTGTTCCTAGAAGGTCTTGAGCTGTCCTCCTCAACATCCCTTCTGCTCATCTTGGCCAGTATCAGGTCACCCTGGTTGTCCATCCCCTGCTGTAACTGCCAGAATGTGTTCTGGGGTGAGGACAAGGATTATCCTTAGTGCTCTTTTACGTTATTGCTGAGCACTTTAAGGAGCACATCATTTTAGCTGCTAGCCTGAGGGACTGGGGTCTGGGCTCCCAACTGACCAGGCAAGAGACAAGAAAAGACGTCTCCTGGGCAGTCGCATGGTTGGGACCCTTGAGTGTAAAACGAGCCATGTCATACCAGATGTGATTACATGCACGTGGCTCAGACGGCTCATGCCCAGCTCCCTCTTGAGCCACTCGAGACATGTTGTGCCAATGAAGGCATGGAAACAAAGTGTAAAGTGGACAACGTTAATGATAACGTACTCGAGATACTGGGCTGATTCCTGAGGTCATGTTACCTTGTTGGCAGATGGCTATTAGTAGGAGGAGTTGGGTTGGGGGGATTGCCAACAGCTGTCACTTTTTTTCGAAAAAGGGAGGCTAACATTCAGTGGTGTAACTCTGGCTGTAGCACACTTACTATGCTTGTTGTTACTGTAATGCTTAAAAAGGGGGCTAAAATTAACAACATTTATTGCAAAACTGTTCCTTCTGCTGTCTTTTCTCCCAGGTGATTTTTCAATAATTGGTTAGTTCCCCTGCACCAGGAGTACACAGCTGAGGGGGAAAAAACCTAATTGACTTTCGCCAATTAACTCTGCTGCTGGATTCCTGCTTGTGTCCATGGAGTTTGCTGGGCAGAGGAATTGAGGTTCCTCATGCTTGAGCAGTAATAGTGATTCTGACTCCGCATGCTGAACACTGATCTTGCGAAGAGATGCTGTTGCCAAAATTACAGGGGCGGGATTTTGTCTCTCTTTGATCTCAGTTTAAATCACACGGGCTATTTACTGCAACTTAGTAAGTAACAGTGCATGAATAGTGGGGTACTCGCTCTGCCTGCCAACTCATAGTCTGCTCAGATACATGGTAGAGCGAACTTACCTTCTTTGCGGCTGAACTGAGTTGAATTGTCTTGCAGTGCAGCTCAAGGTTTATGCAAAGTTGCCATGAATTAGCTAATACGTGTAATAAGGAAAATCATAGCACTTTGGTAATATATCCAATCAATCTGTTGTGTGATTTAGTGAGCTGACTGAAACGGGTTCAGGGATTGGGAGCTTTTGGTTGCATCTCTTCAGTGTGGTTTGGTGTTTGTTAAAATGAAATTATTCATCTGGTGAATTCAGGGTGAATCAAAAGTCTCTTTTGCAATTCCCACTGCTTCACCGGGTTTCCTTGGAAAGATCTTTTGAATTTCCTCCCTGGTTTAATTGATCTTTGTAAAGAAACATGATAATGATTATTCTGGCCATGGGTGCTATGGATTTGCCAGCAGAAGTCTGTTATCATAACTTGAGATGCCTCCCTCCCTCAAATTACAATTCCTAATTTGATTTGAATGTGTTTGTATTTCAACAACCTGTGGTTTTATTATCCTGTGTTTATTGCTATTCTCTTAGTCTGTGTGTAAGAGCTTTCCTTCATGCTAGGAGAAGGAGGAACAGGATATAAATACTATTATCATTACTGTTGCTGAAAACTGGCCAAATTTCTAACACACCAAGTGTCTCTTTCAGTCTTTAGAGATACAGTAATATTCCAAAGGATGCCCTAAAACTTCTCTTCTCTGCTGAAATATCTTGTCAGCTCCCCAGAAACATAATTTTCTAATAATCAAGAATTTTAAAATCAGAATTCAGCTGCATGCGTAGCATTCCTCAGGTAGCGCAAACTGATGCTGATAAAAATGACATGGGCTGTCCAGTGCTGGGGGAAAGGTGTGCATGTAGGAGGCAAGAAACTAGAGTCGCTGGAGCAACTGTTCCACAAAATTTTGCAGAATGCACTGGCTCAGTTTCTCCCAGGCTCTCAGCTGGCCCTGCAGCTGTGATGGTTCTTTCGGCACATCCCGACTCTGGCAGCTCAGCTGTCAGGGGACAGCACCGAGGCAGAGAAAAGCCCCTGGCTGGCTCTGTGAGAGTGGGGGGCTGTCCCAGCAACAAAATTCAGACTATTTTTATTTTTGGAGGCTGGCTGGATAGCGTTCTGCTCCTTGTGGTGCTAAATTAGAGGATGAAACTGTGGCCAGGGGTGCGTGTGTGTCTCGTCTGCTCCCTGCAAGGAAGATTATAGAGGGTAGTGGCTTTTCTTTCCCACCATTCTTCTAAGGGCAGGATGAGTGTTGCTCACACCCGGGCAGTACTTTCCCCTGCCTCCCACTGGCTCTGCTGGCATGTGTTAGTGCAGGTCCCAGCCTCTCTCCACTCTTTGGAGCTTGCTGGAGAAGGGACAAGTAGAGCTGGTATCACTGGGGCAGGAACCTGGACTGGCTTTTGGGCTGCCCCCATTCTGAGTCTGTCTCTGCAGCATCCTTAAGTGGGATAGAAAAGTTTTTTGGAAGATGAAAGCGACAAGTTTTGGAAGCTACTCTGCAGTGAGGCAAATACAAGGGCATGGAAGAAGGTATCAAATGAATGTGGGTAGAAATGCGTCCAAAATTCTGCTACGGCAGGCTAGAGACAGCTACAGTCTTAACCATCTCCAGGCATGTCCAAAGCTTGCTGGTTTCTAATAGACCTCAGGTGGGCTGGTGACCACAGTATGGGAGAGAGGATCTTGGTCTGAGGCACAAAGATAATGTCAGCCCTGCCCCTCTGCAGGGCAGTAATGCACCCAGCAAGGGCCCCTGGCATTGAGCACCAAAGCAATGACCTCCTCTACAGCTTTGTGGGTGCTGCGGGCTGTTTCCTTTGTACCCCTCCTCCCAGACTTGTTCCAGATGTGTCTCTGACCAGTGCTGAAGAGGATTGCTCCAAGGATCCTGACTCCAGCTGCAGTGCTCCTGATGCAATTTAACTCATTACTTTTGTTGTTTCACTTCAATCTCAAGCTTGCATCTTTTGAGAGCAGGGTGTCTGGGAAGGTGTATGTCCCTGGCCTTTCACACATGTTGCTGGTATGAGTGACTCCAGGTTGCTGCTGCATATCCAGGGAGCGTGGTATATATCCCTTTTGTAATACCCCATGTAGCTCCTGCCAGAGGACCAGATGGGTCTGGGTCCTAGAGCCAGTCAGGCTCCCGCTGTGTAGGTAACAGCGGTGCTGAGCCAGGGGCAGCTGCTGCTGAAAGCAGTCCTGGTCCTCTTCCCTGCGCCCACTTTGTCTTGGCACTTTTCCGAGACTGTGGTTAGCCAATTCAGGGAGCAAAAAAAGTCCCAAATTATTTCCTTTTTTGGAAGAGAAGCTTTTCTGTCAGTCAGTGGAAGCCTGGGGCTGTGCTCAGGGATGCTATCCTGTGCTGGAGTAAGGTGTCATCACTTCCAGCTACTCCCGGCCAGAGGTCACATCCTCCTTCAAATCTGATCCCTGGCACTCTCCCTTCTCGAAAAGCAACGGGGATTAATGAGAGCCAGTTTCCCAGTAGGATTTTTCTCATCTGGATTTTCAAGGGACAACGCACCTGGTCCTTCTGGCAGATGTGAGGTGGTGGTAACCGCTGGAGGGAAGGGGCAGCGACGGGTGATGGTGAGCGGTGGCCAGTTGCCTCCTACGTCTGCTCAGCTGCAGCTCCAAGCATGTCTGACCTCAGCCCGGCAGCGGTTGCGCCTCCGACTCGCCAGTCTCCGTGACACACACGATGTTCAAAGCGCCTTTGCATATAGGAAGTAGTTTAATCATGGTTTTGTTCCCTATTTCAGCAAATCTGACCAGAGTCTGCATTGTTAAGTGTAAATGTCACATACACAAATATAATAACATCTGGTTTAAAGTGAAAAGAGTGAGGAAATGGGTGTTATGGTTAAAATAAAGTCTGCATCCTGAAGTCACTCCTCTGCAGCTAGGTTTTGTTTAGATGGATTGAAAGTAACCTGTAATATCAAGACTCAGCTTGTACGTAGAAAATTAGAGCAAAGGCTGGGTGTTTGCCATAGCCCTAAACTTTCTGCCCAGGTCATAAACATTTTGGAGGCATTTTTCCTGTCTCTGAACATCCTTTTGGCAATTCTCCACAACGAATCGCTACCCTTTACTTTGGTGTGCTGCCCAATGGGGATGTCCTCAGTGACTTCAGATTACAATTTATACCATTAGGATCAATTGAATCGCAGCCCACTCTTAAGTGGGGCCCATTTATCAAGAAAAGAGCTCCTAACTGCAGGCACTTGGAGAGAGCTGCCATCGCATCGCACGGGGCCAGCTGCCTCTCAAGGAATTTGGTGCCATTTACACGTAGCTGGGTCATCCTCCAGTTTTTCCTGTTACTGTAGCACAGCGTGAAGGAGCATACAAATATGTTTTCTACAGATTGCTGCAATTCTCACGAAACCCCGTCCTATTATTGGCAGCTTTCAAAACTGTATACTTGCTCCAGATTTTTGGCTGTCTCTGGTGTCTGTGGGAAGTGCAGACAGTTTTTGATTTTGTGGGTTGTACAACAGTAGGTATGTTGTCGCGCTGTGCAAAGGTTTAACATCATGTTCATATGGCCTAGGATTTTTAACTTTTAAAACTAAAATGGGAAACAAGTGAACCTCCTTTTTATGCCTTTAGAACAAGAAAGTTTGGGGTACTTGTATCTTTCTTATTAGAAACAGTTTGATATCACTTTAAAGGATGCTAGACACGTATATTGATTATGTACTTATAATTTAGATAGAAGTCTTGCACTACCCCACAGGCCTCTTTTAAACTCAGCATTAGTTTGGAAACACAATATATGAAGCACTATCAATGCAGCCTATCAGGATAACTAAATATTATGCATGGAGCAAAATATTTCCCTTTCATTATGAAAATAAGTGTTCTCTGCAGTGTTAAGCTTCAAGCATGTTGTTCAAAAGATGTGATCAAGACATCAAAGAGAGGAACGTTATTAAGATAGCAGGAACTGAACCAGCTGCCTTTTCTTTGGTAATTAAGAGACAATCTCATGCATTGCCCTGCTGAAATTGCAAACTTTCTTTTTTCCCCTGAGAGCTGTCTTCTGAAGTGGGAGTCATTTTACTGCTTTTAAAATGAGCTATTTAATTTTACAGTCATAATAAGGCTTAGCAAGAGGCAACAGTCAACTTCAGCACTTGGCTGTAACATGGCTTGTTAGTCCTCAGAACAATTTAAAGGGCCAATACTATTTTCTTCTCTGTTTTCAATGCAATGAGGTGACAAGTTGATGGGTGTCCTCGGTCTGTCTGACCTGACCAAGGTGTGCACACAAGTTTGTCACACTGCATGGTCTGAGGGAACGCTTCCCTAGTGCCAAAGATCTGATTGCACAGCTTGCGTGGGCATCCTCACAAACTCCCTGGTCAGGAGGCGTGACAGCAGTCAGAGGCTCTGGCCCACTCCATCGTGGTGCTCAGCATAGGTGGAGTGCACAGGTGTTTGGGAGCTACTTCTTTATAAGTTGGCGTCTTCTGAGTTGCTCCTGCTACACGCTCCAGAGCCGTGATCCAACAGATGAGGTAGGAAAGTATATGCAAGCCGTGCTTAGGCAGTAATTCAGTGCATCTCTCAAATTTGGGGTCCCTGCCTTGCTACATCTCTGGGGTGACCTGAAGCAGGTCTTTGGACTCTCTCAAATACGACCCGAAATACAAAGGCTTTTCTTTCCTCTGATGTTTAGTCTGCCATGGACACATAAAACTGACTCAAACCCAATCTCTTTGGTTTGTTAATGGCCCACTTTAAGATAGAAGCAACACCGTCTCCTCCAGGCAGCAAGAAGAACACACTGAGGATGAGTTTGCGTGGAAGGGGCTCATCCCTTCTGAAATTTCAGCCCCTTGAAGTGAGGATATTTGAACCGTGGCTTCAATGAGAGCAGTTTCTGAGGGGAAAAAGCTGTGGTGAAACATCTCTCATAGCGTCTCGAGTGTCAGGAGGTGTTGCTTCTGTTCTGATCCTTGCCACAGACTGCCGTGTGACTGTTGGCAAATCACTCGTGGTCTGATNGTGAGGATATTTGAACCGTGGCTTCAATGAGAGCAGTTTCTGAGGGGAAAAAGCTGTGGTGAAACATCTCTCATAGCGTCTCGAGTGTCAGGAGGTGTTGCTTCTGTTCTGATCCTTGCCGCAGACTGCCGTGTGACTGTTGGCAAATCACTCGTGGTCTGATACTTTTTTCTTTTGGTTTTTTTTTGTTTGTTTTTTGTTTTTTTTTTTTTAAATCAGAGTTGCAAAATTACCTTCATGAAGGCCATGGTGGCCACTGGTGTTTATTAGCTTAATGCAAGCTACTGCCTTTCCTTGTCTCTTCCCCACTTCAGTTTTGGGGGATATGATGGTGCTTTTCCATCTTTGTCAGCTGCTTTCAGCTTAGCAAATGGAAGGTGTCTTCATAATGTCATACAAGGGATGTGTATGGTCACAAAGAGGCAGTAGTTGCAGGTTTAGATTTGATCCCTGCCCAGCTGTCCTTGACTGGGGGTGTAACAGTGGTGACAGTGGACTTCTGGAGCTACGTGTTACAGCAGCCTTGGGATTTTCTGGATATAAAGTATATCCTGGGGTACGGCTGAGTCTCCTTTTTGCAGAACGGTCAGACCCGTGCTCTTTGACGCTGGTATCAGCTGAAGCGTCAGGTATAGGAGAAGGTCAAAACCACCCTGTAAAAACTACTTTTTAAAATGGCTCCATCAGCTGTAAGCTGTGACTGGAAGTAGATAAACTATTGCGTGTGCTATTTGTAGCAGGTCGTTAATTTATTCCTGGAAGAGTTCCTCTTTGTGTTTTCTTCCCCAAAATTAATTTCTTCTTTTGTGCAAAGGCATGGTATAACCCTGTCATCTCTCAGAGAGACACGTTGCATCAGAGGTGGCATAATATTGTATGATAGGCTTAGAGTCTAGCCCCAGCCAAGTCCCATGAGTCAGGCAACGACAGGAAGAAGACGACACCGTGAGCTGTTTAAAAATCTGATTAAGGGGGCAGATGGATCAGAAGAAAAATTTGAGTGGGAGCTGGGGCTGCTTGGAGGAGATAGGAATATTGCTCCTTTAATCAGAATTACAGCTCGCCCAGGGCAGAGTCTAGAAGTGATGCTTGGTGCCATCTCGCTGTGGTTTTGGGACTGAGCTGCAGCCACTGAGCCTTGGTGATGGAGAGAGGTGTGTGGGAGTAGAGCATGCTCAGCACTTTGCAAGATGAGAGCTTTTTGGCAGCTTGTGTGAAATAAGGTCAGAGCTTAGGGACAGGAGTGATGGGTGGTGGACAGCTTGAACAAAGGGGAGCAGCCTTTTCTATTTTTATTTCCAGTTGTTCCCTCCCTTGGTGCTTTTTTCCAGCTGTAATTTTGCCATTACGTGGAAATTGGTTGCAGTAACATCTTATCAAAAACTCCCACTGTACATAATGTAGTCCCCAAATTGTCCTTAACTCCTGTTGTGGGAGAGCTCCTGTCTGCAGTTAAAACCACTGTGGCTAAAAAAACATACATTTTAAACTTTTGTTTTAGTGAAATAACACAAACTGGAGAATTGTCATTGCAGTTTATGTTCAATCAACATTAATACCTTAAAAAGGGATGTTTTTCCTGCTGAAAGACAGGTAGAAAAAGGCTTTTATTTGAATCTACATCCTCTGGAATAAAATGCTTCATCTTGTGCAGAAACTAAAAGCACTGTTGAAAAATCCTGAATGCAACAAATAAGTCATTTTATTTAGTTAAAAAAAATATTTTGGAAGGAAATCACTCCCAGTTTTCATCAACCTTGCCATAGAAAAGAAGAAATTATCTCTGTGTAACATAAAAGGGAGCTTAACCAAAGGCCAAAATAACCAAGCCAAGGGAACATCCAATGTTTAAAACAAACAACCCGAGCTTTAAGCTTCTCTCTGATCTTTGCCATTAAAATTCACTCTTGGAGACTATTCGATAGGGAAGCCTCCTGTCTCCTTGGATAAAAGAGAAACTTAGCTGGAAGTGAGGTCTGTGTTGGACACCCTGGCTCTGAGGCCGTGCAGAAGGGGACCTCAATGGGAGGAGGTGGCACCATGTCCTGCCGAAACCGTTCTGCTCCTGCCAGGCAGTACGGGACATTCCACCACCCACCAGTGCCCCCATCGCTCTCCCTGTCTCACATGCCCGTCATTGCTGCCTCCTGCCTTGTCAGGACAAAGGTGACAGAGGCACAGAATGCTGATACCCACAGGGTGAGAAGGTGTCTCTGTTGGTTTCTAATTCCAGGCATTTCAGCTTGGAGCTGGTGCAAACCCTTTGTGTTCTGGGTTGCAACAGTGGCAGCAAGCAGTATCCCAGCTGTATAACCATCTTGTAACCTTGTAGTGACTGTGCTGGCTTTTGGGAAACCAGCCACAATCACAGCAGGGCTCCCAAGCCGCTTGCTCAGGGTGGCTCTGCTGGCAGCGGTTGCCAAGGCAGTTTCCATGGTTGATGCTGGGGTCAGGATTTCCTGCTCTGTGGTGGGTGCCCTCTCTTAACAAGCAGTTTCTGAAGTAGCATGAAAGGACCCCTTGGTGTCTCAATTTCTGATGTTGCTGCTTCTGCTAAATCTTTCGGTAGAAGTTGACTGATGCCTTTACTTAATAAATTAAAAATACCTGTCTTTAGCCCTCTTGGTAAGAACCTGAATTCTGCCAACAAGGTAACCCTTCTCTTCTCCTGGTGCCCGCAGAATCCAACCTGCAAATGTGTCATACCCTGTACAGTACCTAATGCAGGGATACTCGGAAATGCTCTGCTGCTGTAGGGAGCAGCCCTGGCAGGGTCGGCATCTGCAGCAGGGAACCGAAATAGCGACGAGAGAAGGGCTTGGGTAGTGTGCCCCTCTGGGCAATGTACGGGACTTGAGACAGCTGCAGACTCTGTTGGTACTTGTTGGCAGAAGGGGTTTAGAGATTTTGCACGAAGCCCTCCCCACCTGAACAGGCTGGAGGAGGAATCTGGAACACGGGTTTCAGGCATGACTACTGCCTGTCTAGAAAACAAACATGTTTTAAGTGCCTGTGATCAGACAATCCTGTTCAGACCTGGTATCACGTTAGTCACTTCAGCCTGGTAACTAATCCTGGCACTGAGTTTGACCCTTAAGCTTTTTGTTTTTATCATGTGCTTTGATACGGTCATAAAAGTACTGACTGGCTGGCAGAGCTCCAGGGCTTGGCTTTATATTCAAGCAACTGCAAAACGAGCGTGCTTTTATGTGTGGTTTTATGCTTCAGGATATTGTCCTTTTTTTTTCCCCGTAACATTATTTTAAAGCTCACGTTCCCTGTTCTGGGGACATCTCTATTGCCCTTTGCATGTTGTGCAGAGCAAGTTTGTCCCAACATTGCCTTTGTCCTGGGCTTCAAACCTGGGCAGATGGAAACACAGGACTTTTGTGGAAGTACTGCCTCAGGCTCTGTGGGAGAAGAGATGGAGCAGGAGGTGGATCTGGGACCTAGGCAGCCCTCCTACCCCCATGATGCTGAAGCCTATGCTGCTCTCCCCATCAGACGTGACTAGTGTTTGAACTTTCTGAAGCGTCCAGTGCTGGGATATCCCATTCCTGCTTGTCTGGGAGACTGTGTGTGTCTGTATGCCTGCACATGGAGGGAGATGAGAAGTGTTTTAAGAGAAAATCCCTGTGCGTGACTGAGCTGCTGTCTTTCCGTGCCGGGCGAGTCAACGGGCTTTTTATATCCCAGGGGATTTGAGTGTGCCACAAAGAGGCTCCAGCAAGTTTATTCTGCTGCTTGGAGGGGCAGTTTTGGTTGAGTGCGGTGCACTGCTATGTTACTGAGTTTCAGCAATGTGCTACCTTAGTATTGGTCCGTACTAGTTTTATTTCAGTGTTATCTGAAATGTTAATTTAAGTATAAATGTACCCTTGACACTTGCTTCACAAACGTGTTTGCCCTTCATTTCTATGAATAACTGTCCTCCAACTTCTTAATCTCTGCTCTAAAGCACCCCTAGAATGGGTTTTATCTGGGTTAAACTGGACGTGCCCTTATGGTGCTTCTTCCATATGGGCTGGAGAGCAGTTCAGTCTCCCAGATACTGCATACAGATTATGCCTTCAGTTGCTGCTAGAGAAATGCAGGGAACGTACTTTCTGTTTCTTTTGTGTAGGGAAATTACAGCTACTGCTCTGCCTTATTCCTGTCGAAGGGCAAGCTCTTCGTTGCAGAGGGACATTGCACCCTGTAAGAGCGCACTTGCCTATGTTGAAGTGGATAGGCAGGACTTACTACTCCTTGAAGGAAAGTACCCAAAGAGAGCAGCATCTTTTTTAGGCCAAGGTAGGACATAGAAGTTGAGTCAGATGTTATTAACCTTGTGAATTCATCATGCCCTATGGTAGGCTGCTCCTCAGCACACTCCCGGTAGCTTTCTGCTTGTTCTGCTGCCCAGCCTCAGCACAAGGAGCTGAGCTGGAGACCTGTCCTGTCCTTCATAGGACAGTGTATAAACAGCTGCTGGGCAGGGACCAAACACTGTTGGATTCTGCCTGTGGTGTCTTAATTTGTTCCAAGTGCTGCTAATAATTAGGCAAATAAAATGATTAGTTAGATAATAATTTCAGTTTTCTGGGAGCATGTTCCAGGAGGGTTTTATAGCTCTGAAATGGTATCTTGCCAATCAAATAAGTATTGCAGAGTGAAGAGGAACACAGTAGCCAGCTTGGCAGTCAGTAGGAGAGCACTGCCTGCAGCCCAAGGCTCAAAATAAACTTGATATGAAAATGCACTATTCTGTAGGTGTGTTGCTCCTTTTTCCTGGGGAAAAAAAAAAATCTTGCCTCCAAAACATTTTTTCTTCTGTCTTGTGCCTGGCACTATCAAGTGTACCTGCCCTAGCTGTGTGTGCCAGCGCTGGCGTTCCCAAGGGATCTTTGCTTGTGAATTCCCTCTGCATTTCACCTCCTGTTTCACAAGCCTTTAAGACCTAAGCACAATCTTTTCCTGAAGTGTTTTTCTTCCCTTCTTGGAAAAGCCTCTCCTACCCCCTTCACCTCCTGATGCCATCTCCTTGGCTTTGAGCTACCGGTTCTATTGGTTCTTGGAGTGGAGCTTCCAGATGTGTTTGGAGCAGTGACTTAATTTCAGTGGTGTAGCTTCAATTCAATTTTCTTATGGAAATGCTATGATTCTTTTAAGGGCTGTGTTCGCATGTGTAGGAAACAACTCTGTAATGTTTCACAGTTACAGTTCAGATTGGGCCTCTCACGGTCTCAATCCTCACATCCATCTCACTCGCATCAATGGCCCTTTGCCCTGTGCTCACTTGAAGGTAGGAGTCTAGATGCTGTTTGGGTCCTACCTGGTTTTATGGTGAGGAGTTTGGTAAGGTTGCTGAAGCTATGATAGGTGTACAAGCCCATTTTCACAGTTCCTTCTGGGGAAAAGATGGTTTCTTGGCAGCTGGAAGAGTCACGTGAACAGAAAGTTGGGAGAGAATTTCAGCTCATATCAGCCTGAAAACAGGGAATGGTGCTTTACTGGAGTAGTCTTTCTGTTTGTTACGCTCTTCTAAAGGGGTCATGAAGGTACATGCAAGAGCTTGGACACAGAGGAAGCTCTGCTCGAGCTGGGTTTAGAAACAGATCTATATACCGTTTCCATAGCTGGATGTGTCCAAACTGAGACACTTATTCCTGGAGAGTTTTTGTATGTGAGGTGGGAGAGGTGCCTTTACCTTTCTAGAGGAGGTCGTAGGTGCATTGCAGTCTGGCACTGTCAGCTGCTGGTTTTGGAGCAGCAGCAACAGCAATGACATTTCATTCCCTCCCTAGCTACTGGCTGATTGTAGCAGCTGTGTTCCCCCACAGGAGAGTGAAGAAGAGAAAGGGGATAGGAGTCCAGCTGGTTGGAAAAATGTTGGGAGCCATGCATGAGCTGACTGCATCCCTTCCACTCCCTGGTTAGGGAACAGAGACCCTTGGAAAATGTTGCTGCTGGTTTCCCTGGGTTGAGGGAAAACCCAAGCATTGCATGCCAGATGTCCTTTCAAGGGGAAAAAGAATTAAGGGACATGGCTGGGATATTGTTTGGATTGTTTTTTAGTGTCACACCTTGATGGAGTCTGAGGTTATTAAGTGGGGGATTGACTGTCAATATTGTGGCCAGATGCAGCAGCTGGCTGAGCTCCCTAGCTTCAGAGCTCACTTCTAAATCATGCTTCGGTAATTTACCCTGCCAGGGAGATGTGCAGTTTGCTGTTGTTTTGGAGGCAGTTTTTGAGCTAAAGAGGGCTCCCATGTCAGCGAGAAGGCAGTTGGGTCTCCAGTCGGCATGGCAAATGTTTCCAGGTGGACTTGTGGACCTGTTGAGTGGCCAGGGCTGTAGATGGGAATTGGTACCCCTCTCCCCTAGGTGAGAGTTCTCTGAACTCCTGAAAAAAACTTCAGCCTTTCTTCTGTGCCACTCCTTAAATCCATTGGACAGAAATGGGGATAGTCAGTGAGAAAAGGTGTGACATTTTTCTGTTTTCTGTGCTTTTGTCTGTGTGCTTTTTTGCTGTGGTAGTGATTTGCTGGCTTAGAGAGTTGGTGATGTGCTCGCTGGCTGTGGCTCTTTCTGGTTGCAAGTTAGGAGGCAGTGCATCTGACAGACCAAAGCCACGTGGCAGCCTCTCCGATGAATTCTGGCTGCGAAGTGACTGCAATCATGACTTGGTTTTCTTGCCACTGCAGAGGGGCCGCTTCAGGGCCCACCCTGGGCTGCACGACTGGCAATGCAGCATCCCCAGCTAGGGCAGTTTAACAAGGGTTGGAAATGTGTGTAGGCTGCTGCAGCTGTGGCAAGAAGTGAGCCAGTCTGGAGAGGATTCATTCATCTCCAGCTGAAAGTTGGTAGGATGTAACTGATGTGTTGAATGAGGGTATTGGAGCAATTCATGTGTACTGGAGTTGGGGAGATGTGGGGCTGGAGGGTTCCTTCTCATCTGTGCAAGGATGGAAGAGCATCGTCATACTCATTCAGGGTTGCAGACTGACTGCATGCGCCTGTTTTTGGGAAAACCCAGAATTATGGTGGAAGGATGGTAGTCACCAAGAGTTAGAATTTTCAACAGAGCCCGCAAATCAACAGTTGTACAAGTTCAGGGGCTGTAATTTGTCACTTGTTTGGACAAAGTGACAAAGAGAAAGACCTTGACAGTCACAGGCTGCAAGTCAGCAACAGAGTTAAGCGTAGGCTTAAATCCCATTGAAATCTCTGGAATTTAGGCACTTTCTTGAAGTGTAGCATGTCCTTCAGTGCCTTGGCAGACTGAGCCTCCAAGGAATAATTGTGATCTCCGCAGACTGCTCAGTTTCTGCCCTATGCTTTCCAGGAAGATTTCCTCTCCTGAGATGATGACATTTATCTACAAGGCCAAAGCAAAACTGTTCCTCATCTCACTGGTTATAAAAGGGATGGTTGCTGGGGAGATCTTTTTTGTAACTATGAAGAACTTGAAACATCAGGCCACCATCTCACCATCAGGTGAGACTTGCCTCCGTATTTACAAGCCATGAGGAACTTTTGGGCTGTTTTTGTGTTGCTGGTGGAGAAGCCTCACAGGCAGCTTGAAGCAGAAATGGCCTTCTCTGGAGCAAGACAACATGGGTCCCAGGTGTGCAGGCCTGGGTTTCCCTCCTGCCTATCCCATTCAAGGCAGTCCTGGGCTTGCTGAGACACTCCTGAAGAATGCTGATGGGAGCAGTGGTTTTGCCCTGTGTTTAGTTGTGTCTTAGGGCTGGTGGTTATCCTCCACTAAAACTACTGGTCAATTCTCCAACTGGCCTCCTTTGCTTACCCTCAAGAGCAATTTGGATGGTTAACAGAGAGGAGTTAACTGTGGGAGCCTAGTGGTGTGTCTCTGGCACCCAAGCTTGTGGCTTTCTGCTCTGGAAGAGCTCTTGTCTTCATTTTGTCCGACTTTGTCTCTTCCCTCAAATGAAAGCAGCCGCAGTGGCTGCGTCAGACAGGGTTTTGATGTGTCTTGTGGGAGACTTCCTTCCTGCTTGTTGCATCCAGTGGGATTTGGTTGACCTGGGAGCAGGTCCCTGCCACAGATTTTATTTCTTCTTTTTTTTTTTTTTTACCTTGGAAACTATCCCACTGGCCTCCACAGTGATGAATTGCCCCATCACCATGCCCAGAGGATGTCCAGGATGTCCATTCCTTCTACTTGAGGCAGACCAGGGCAAATCCTGGAGCAAGTGGCCCGGTGGCATTGCTGAAGGCAGCACCTCATTTAACAGTCTACATCTGCTGGTGTGTGGGCAAGGGTTTATTTTTGCCTGGGGACCTCCCAGTGTAGATCCAGCTTATATCAGTGGGCTGCAGAGTTGAGCTCGTGGAGATTGTGGGGCTTGAACCTGGAGACCTGCCTTTGTACCTCACCTTGATTTGCATGGCAACGCATCCGCTCCTGGCACAGAGCGATGCACGGGGATGGATGGAAAGGGAGACACTCTGCTAGAGCATGGGATGCTGTGGCTTTTACCAGAGCCCACTGATAGCATGCGTTTGTGAACTGGGTGATTTTTATGTCCGTCTTAGTGTTGTTCCAAGGCAACAAGTGGTTTATATTTGAAGAGTATTAATTTGATGTTATTGAAGCCTTAAGAAAAGGCACAGTGGGCCAAGCCCTGCTAGTTTTGCTCATGTTTCACAGGGCTGAGGAGGGTGAGATGTGATCCTCTTTGGATGTATCTCTACTCAAAAGGTGCTTGTGGGGGGAGAGAAAAGAGGCAGGGGAATTACAGCACTGAAAAAAAATCCTAGCTCTGCCCTGAGCTGTTTTGCAATAAGACGCTTCAGGGCGTGAGTTATGATGCTGTAATTCACACCTCATGTGTTCCGTGGCATTCAACTGACTGCTTTGTGCCTCGTGCCCTGCACACATACTGTGAATGATTTTGGCTCAGGTTGCCCCCTGGCCAGCTCAGCCCTCAGGTGGAGATGGCTGCAGAGCTTGCCTCTCCCTTTACTGCTTTTTATTTCATCTTTCCCTGTGGCAAGGCAAGCTGCTGCTGTTCAGGGCAGGCCTTGCATCTCCCTTTGGTGTATCCTTACCTGTAAGCAGATCCCTGGTCCTAGCAAAAAACCAAGGATGTGTGTGTTAGGTACTGTAGAAGCTGCACATGGCTCTGTTGGGTCTGCACTGCTCCTGCTACCTGCTGGAAACATTTGGGGCAGTGAGGGTTCGTGCCTAGGAGCAACAAGCAAGGTTTGAAGTCCGAAATGGATCAAGAAGTTGTTGAGCACATCCATCTTTATCTCAGTCTTATGCTTCTAATGCGCTCTGTAAGGGCGAATGCTTAGGGAAATGATTTTCAGATCAGATCGTTATTAACGAAAGGCTTAGCAGGAGGTGCATTAATCCTGCAGGTCACTTCAGGGATGGAGTAACCCATTTGCTGCCCTTGGGTGGAACTGAAGTTGTTGCTTGCTTGCCAGTCTCTCAGGATGCCTGCAGGGTGGCAGAACGTTTCTGTGCCCTTGGGCCAAAGTGATTTTCTGTGCCCTTGTGCTAAACTGCCTGTCCAACTGTCAGCCCCATCCTATGCCTGCGCCTGGGGGTGTGTTGGCAAAGCAACTGCGTGCGGAGAGCGCTGCTCTGAAGCTGGCAGCCAAGCCAAGTCAAAGAGGAAGCATCTCTTAAGAAATGCCTATCCTCTTCCCAAACTCTGTGAGCACAAGTGAGCTGCCTGTCCAAGGTCACTAAGCGCACGAGCTGACTTTGATCCGTGCTGTGCCTTCGTGGGCCATTGGTGCGCAGGCAGTCAGGCCTGGCCTGCTGTCAGAATGCTTTTTCATGTTATTATCTTTGCATATCTTCTTCACCGTAAGTTACAGTGGTGCCTCCATCTCCTTCCTGTGTTAGCCCTTAATAAATTGGAATTTAAAATTGCTCTGGGGACCCAGGTTAAAAACTTTGAGTCCTCTGAATGAGGTTTGGAGTCAAATCCTCATTTTTTAAAAGGGTCTGGCACTTGGAAGTGTTAAAAGCCGTTGGACCCAGTGGCTGTGAGAGAGATATACAGTGTTCAGAAATCCCATCAAGCAGAGCAGCCACATACAAGCGATGCTGTGCTGGGGCTAAGGTGCCCTGCAAAGATGTGGGGCTCTTTGGTGTGAGTGGGGCCGACGCAGCCAAGCTGCGTTATGGACTGCCATGGACTGATAGTGCTGCATCATGGAGGAGACGCAGGTCAGTGTCAATTGGGACGACTTCACACCATGTAGACCTTTCCTTACTGTACATCTACCTTTATTTCAGCCTTGTAGACATTAGATGTCTGTCTAGCATGGGATCCTCCTGCAGGCAGAGGAAGAGACACCTCCAGAGATGGATGTCTACCCTAGCCACGTACCTAGAGAAGCATCTGAGATGAGTAGTTTTGACCAGTTTGAGATCCTGATTTTGGGATGCATAAGACTAGGACTTTTTCCCCAAATCCTGCCTAGCAAATTCCTGTTGTCTCCAGATGCTGTATGTGTCGAGTGCAGCTGTATTCTTGAAAACCTGCTGTTACAGACAGTAATTTTTCTGGGCTTTGGGTGGTCACTAAGCAAATTTAATAGAGCTTCTTTCTGTGGAACATTAGTAATTCCCTTTAAGTGGCTAAGAGTGGGAGAATATTCAGGCTTGGGGACTGAAAGGAAGAGGTTTGTTTATTTTTCCAAGGCGCTGTAAACCCTGAATTTGACAGAAATGTAAATGCATATAGTCATTTTGCTGATTCATATTTTATTACTGGTTTCGATAGAACATATAATACAGGCATGACCCTAAAAGGCTTGTTTCTAAGGTGACACATGCTGACTTGCAGCTGCACACTCTCCTTCCAAAAATGAGTAATTCCTGGGGTATGTGTGGCTTGTGGCTGGGCTATGATAGGTAAACGAGAAGGAATTAGTGTGGTCACCATCACTGCCGCCCCTGGCAGCTCTGACAGAAAGTGTGTTACCAAACAGCAGTGCATGCCTCCAGAGGAGACACAGGGGGAAGCTGTGCGAGTGACAAAGCCCAGCCCAGGGTGATTGAAAATCCCCGGGGATGTTCTTTTTCCCCACAACTAAAGGGTCCAGGCTTATGGCAGGGAGCGAAGGTTTGTGCCAGTATGTGGGGGCCAATTTGGTGATTGTGTTCTTTGGCAGTATGGTTACAGCTGCTGCTAGCTGCATCCCTGAATTTTACATCCTTTTAGGGACCCATCTCCTTTGTACCCCGTGTACAGTCTGGGGAGAAGCGGGCTGGTTTGGTGGGCGGTGCGGGGCAGTAGCACAGCTTGGGGACTTTATCTTCTGGCTGCAGTATGGTCTGGAGACTCATCTCTCAACTCCTTAGGTGGCGACAAAATTAGACGGTGTGACTGTTCTGTCCAGCAGCTATCCCTGTGCGCAGCAGTCAAATATATTTTTCTACTCTAGGATCCTTATTTTCGCAGGTTTTAAAGGGGGAGTAATGTTTGAGCAGAAATGCCCAAAGCACAGTATCGCTCCAGGCTGAAAAAGCATCTCTTATGTATCCCTGTATTCCAGCAGGGCAGAGCAGCGCTCGCCCATCTGCAGAACCTGCAGCTCGGTGTGCCAAAAAACACGACCTGGAAACCAGTGAGGAAAGCTGCGAGTGTCTCTGCCTGTGTGTGGCACAGCCTGCAAGTTGCAGAGTTGGAGAGGGATGGGTTTTATGCTTTCCGTGGTAGTCCTTCGTGTCTGGGGCAGGAGAGGGTGTTCCTGCAAGAGGGAAGGCAGGAAACCAAGCGTGGGAAAAGGAGGGAAAGGAGGATGATTGTGAGAGAGTAGGAGGGAAGAAAAGGGCAGAGACAATAGTTCAACTTAGCAAAGAGGCAGTGATGGAGGGTGCGAGGATTTGGCAGAGTATCTTCCTGAAAACCCTAAAGTTCCACAGGAAGAAGGTAATTTTGTGTTTAATTCAGTGCCATGCCCTGGTGAGAGGGAATCTGTCCTGCACAGGGCTCTTGCATCAGTTTTCCTGCCTTGGCCAGAAACACTGGGAGGAATAAGGAGGGTGCTCTGCATTTGCCTCTTATTTGGCATTTCACTGAGCAATTCAGGCGTTCTTTGCAAGACTAGGACACAAAATCATTTTCTTCTTTCACTGTTCTCCCCACAAGAACCATGGATTCCTCTGAAGCCTGAAATCAAAGGTCACTGCAGTGAAAGACGTTTTTCCAGTGACTTCAGCACTGCGTCTTTCTGGGGTAGTGGAAATTTGTTCCCTTCTTTCCAACAGTTGGTTTCACATTGTCAGGATTGTTGTCCTGTAGAGAACAAGTACATTCAGTCTTATGTATATATGGTCATGCAGTATAATCAAAAATCTACGTGCATTGCATGTTTGTTGAGTGGTCTTTATGTTTTGAGGATAGGTCCGTTTTTCAGTCCCTCTTCTAGCATTTTACAATTAAAACGCAAATCCTCATCTGTGACCGTGTTATGCTGGTAGTTCTGTGATGCTTTACTGATTGATCTAGTTGATTTCACCTCAAGTTTTTATCCTTCAGTCATGCATGAAAAATGTAGTTGCACAAACTGTATAGAAATTAAGAGTTTTTCAGAGTTGCTTTTTGTCAGGGATTTGTCAGGGATACTTAAAGTACTGTACCCCTCGGGTCTGGCTTTGTGAATCAGAGGGTCTCTTGGTTTACATGAACTTTTTGTTTCCCTCTACTCAAAATGGGAAGAAAAAAAATTATCCCACTATTCTATGGCAAAATCCCAGGAGAATTTCCATTATTTGGACTAAGAATGTCCCAGAGCTTTGTCATTGTTCTGGAAGGGCCTGGAGGAGTTTTTCTCCCTTTCCCAGGCCCTTGTTTTGTCTTTCCAACGCTGCATCTGGGGGTCATATGTAAGGTTACAAATCAAAGCCGGAAGATTTGCATGCTAGTATAAACTATATGCAAGTATTGGTGCAGAGCGGGAATCCCGAACATGAGAAACTGAAAGGGAGGTTGAGTTTTAGTAACGCCTCTTTGCAATTGTAAGGGTGACTCCGCAGGGAGCTTTTGTCATTTGTGCAAGTAGGACTACATACCTCCAGTGTGCAAAAATCTGCTCTGTGCCCATACATGAGACAGGGTCAGCAATATCATTGTGTGTTCTGTCTTCATGCGGCCACAAGCTGTGTATGCTCTAACACTGTATATGAGCTCCATAGTTGGGGAAAAAGGATCAGTGCAATCCAGCTCGTACAGTGTAGACGGGCCGTTGCTTTCAGAACAGAAAGGAAGGTACTTGGAGAGATCTCCCAGAGGCATAAGTAACTATGCAAAGATGTGTGAGATTTGGTGTTAACTGGAAAACAGTGATTTCCGGATCATATTTTCTCTCTTCATGGCTCGTCAATCTTGTTGCATTTAACACGGTAGCAAGCAGGTTCTTGTTAGTTCCCATTTGGCCAATCTATTCCTGTATCCCTGGCCCCAGGGCACTCGACAACAAAAATCCCTTTACCTTAAATAAGAGCAGAACTCTACTCATCCTATTTTGAACATCCCCCAAGTCAATTCCTCTTGTGCCAGAAACAGTTCAGCTACTTCTCTCTTAAGTCACTCTGATTTCACGTGAGATTTGATCCACCGCCATGACGGGAATGAAACTCTTCCCGTTGGCTTCCATGGGACTGATGACTCCATAATGGCAGGCAAAACCAGATGCAGGTTCCACATGTTTCGACCATGGTTGGATTTAATTTGCAAACGTCACCTTCATCTGAATGGTGCCAGCGCTGACCAGACAGCAGAGTGATTTCTTATAGCTGAAGCTAGAACATGTGTTATAAACGAAGGAGAAAATTTAAAGGAGGTCATAGCTAGCCTCAATACTTTCCTATTAAAATGAATTTCAGTGGAAGAAGGATGAAGCCAGTTTTGAGTCAATTTTGAAGATCTGTTCCTGTGTAGAGAATAAGGGCAGGGAAATGAAATTATCTTAGTTTTTGAAAATAATTGTTTAAAAGTGCCGTTTTCCCTTTGTGTCTATCCTTTACCCGGCGACCCACGTGGTGGCTGTAAGAGATGAGAAGTGTCTGGCTGGAGAGGCCTCCACTGCCCTTCCACATCCAGCACTGGCACTGAGGACTTCTACATTGAGCCATACTCTTCAGAGGTGATATCTTTCTTTTCAGAACACCTTCAATGACAAATCAGTTTCTAAAACAAATTTAATGAAATTGATGCAATTTTTCTATTCAGAATCTTTAAGTGAAACTTACTTGAAGGACTTGAAATTCAAGGATCTATTTTGTCTGTTAATTTTTGCTTTTCCCAGTTCTCTATCTTTCTTCAAATGGAGTTTCTCTTATTCTACAAGGACATTCTCATATTCTGGGATCCTCATGAAACATCAACCACATGCTGGGGAGAAAGACGCAAACACTGAGTTAAAATAGTTTATAATTCAGGTGGCATCCAGATTTAAGGGACAATAAGCTGAGAACTTTTTACCTTCAAACGCAGTGGGGTTGTTTTTGTTTGCTTGCCATAGACAGCCTCTTTCAGACCCAGGTAGGTATCTGAGAAGGCCATGAGGGAGCCAGGTTTCATAGAGAGCCTGTATGTTCTTGTTTCCATTTTACGTTTGTCACTTTAGTATTCTAATGTTCTGTAGGCATGGATGTTGTGTTTTCTAAGCATCTGTCAACACTTAAATGGCAGAAACTCAGTCTTGTGGTTATTCTGCTTCACAAATAGTTCCATCACACATGGAAAGTAAATGCAGGTGGATAGAAACAGATTGGAAACAGAAACACGAGTCAACGCTGTCCTCTGCGCAGATGCTCTCCCTCCCTTATGCGTGTATGTAAATCTAATGGGTGGATGTTGTCCGCTTCCCTTGTCTGCTCTTTCGCTGCAGGGAAGCTGCTATTCTGCTTCCCAAAGCTGGGAGGTGGTAGCAGGGAAGTGACCAGTCTTTACTAGTTCTGTTTCTTATTCTCTTTCCATAAGCTCCAGTTATTGGATATGTTGGAGGTAAGATAGAAGCCTTGACAGGCCTTTGACGTGACCCAGGCTATCAGTTAAAAAACAAACAAAGCCTTGCTAATGCAACACAGATACTGCATGTCTGCAAGAATTAGACACGTCATATTCTGCTCACACACCCCTAAGAATGAAGTTAAATGAAGTAATCAGACAAGCCTGGCAAGATGCTCAGAGGTGATATGTAACCGAGCTGCAGGGCTCCCAGCCATTCCAGTTCTGCAGCTCTCTGGCCAAGTTATTGTCGCAAGTCATCATTCTTCACAAATTCCACTTTTTACCTTTTTATGCCTCTCATGGCCATGCAAATGACCATGCAAGGAAATGTAGCAGGGAGATTTTTCCCCTTTTGGCTTATTGCTCTGATTGTGTGGGACTTCTTAGCAGGAAGGCCTGAAGTCAGTGCTTAAAACCCCAAGTTGGCAAATGCCAAAAACCTGAGGGATGAAGATGAGACTAAATAGAAATTTGAACCATGGGCTTTGAAACCACCTCATTAATGTATGAGAAAAATATGTGAGGCTAAGTATTGTCTTACTCTTGCCTGTGTAAACATGATGAGCTGGATTCGTCATTCAGACACAGCCCTGTTAGTTGTCTGGTCCGTACCCCTGAAGCTAGGAAACCAGCAAAAACATCTAGCCAGGTGCCTCCATACTCAAATGAGCTCCTCTTCCTGTGTTCCCAGGGTCATCTGCTGTCTGGCTTAAGGCAGTTGTTTACTATTCTCATTTGTGTTTAAGTACCAGGATATGGCAAAGAGAAATGGCTTTCATTCTGGTTAATTCTCCACCCAGAGGAAGGTCTGTGCCCATACAGGATGCAGTAGTGGTAGAGTTTTCTAAACTAGAAAGGACCCAGCTTGAGTCCAAGAGTACGGCTGGATTCAGAGCTAGGTATGAGTTTATTTTTCTTGTACACGGAACAGATTTGATGTAATATGGCTGAAAAGAGAAGCAGCATTAATCCAGCATTAATCCTCTTGCATTGCTGTTCAGAGCTAAAACAAGATCCACAAAAGAAAACGATGAAGGAAGGAAAACTGTTCTATCCCTTCCTTTTTTTTCCCCCCTCCTCTCTCAGTGTGTTTAATTAGACTGTAAATTAGCTTGCAAATTGTGATGCAAACTGGAATTGCTGTCCCCTGCTTAAATTGCCTTTGTGGTGGCTGCTGACAGATGTGAACTAGCAAACACTGGGGCTGTCCAATTTGTTCCCTCTCAGCATGCTGTAACTCTCTTTGCTTCCAAAGCTTAGGTATGTGCAACGTTTGTCCGTGAGACCCATGGGTCGTTTTGGCTTTTTCTCGGTTACATCTCCCCCGTTGGTAATGGAAACACGAGCCCGGTAGAGGGATGTCGTGAAACCACATCTGTTTCATGAAAAAGCCAGACGCCCCGCACCTGTGTGCAGCCTGTGTCATCCCCCGTGTTCCGAACTGCTCTAAGGCACCCTGCCACGACAGCAGCCACCCCACGAGAAGCTTTCCTGTTTGGGGCTTCTTGGGTTTTATGTTTCTTTTGAGCCTCATCTCTGTTTCTCACCTCAGTCTTCAAATTCCCGGGGCGACAACAGCTCCAGACTGGGGCTGAAAATAGCTCTTCCTTGGCCTTGGCCCTGCCTCGGCTGAGTTGTGGTCCCTCAGAGACCATTGTGCTGAAAGGTGACATCATTGCGTGGTAGTGGTGGTAGACTCGCTATGAGCTTGGGTCTGAGGGTCTGACTTCATCTCTGTGGGAATTTCCCAGGTCTCACAGTGCTTTTCAAGGCCTCTGGATGCTGGTGAGCTGGGCAAGGAGCCCATGCTGCGTCCAGAGTCAAATGCAATCCAAGCCGAATGCAGGCACAGGTGATGTGTATGGGAGGAGAGCTTATATTCTCCATGCTTGTTCCTGGGCCGTTTTACTCTCCCTGCTGCCACGCTGGCTCTTATATAGAGCAGGAATTGAGGGCACTGGGGGCCCTCGCCCTGGGGAAACCCTGACTATGGGTGCCAGTGTCTTGTGGGGTGGAAGAAGGTACCTAAAATCAACCGTGCTATTTCTGGAAGGTGAGCAGCTTTGCTGCTTTGGACTTGTGAGTACTGACAGTGCCATGTCTAGGCTGTTTCAGTCCAAATGCGGGTCTGGGCCAGCACTGGTCTGTGCTCATCAGAACATCTTTGACATTAAGAGGGTTATGTAAATAGTAAGTCAGTGCAGTGCCTGTACTCTGGTAATTTAGGGCACAGCTGTATGTTGACTTTGTGGAGGACTGCTGCAGTTTGAGCTGTTTTAAGGTAAACTCTACCAGCTAAATGAACCAGCTGAGATTGCCGCAAGCCTTGCGGGACCTTTGCATGGAAGCGGACCAGGGAGCATTCATGTGCTGAGCTGTGCTCGTGGAAAGTTTCCAGCTCACAGGCAGCGATAGCATCTGAATACGGGGGAAAAGGAGTGTCTTTTCCAACTCAGTCATGATTCACTGAAAGACAAATATCCAACACTTTAATACCAGACTATGAAGATGACATTATCCAGGATAAAAGGGGCTATCGTGATGGTATCTGCACACAAATTGCACCATAGCATTGTTTTCTGCATTCATAAAACTGGTATTTATATACATATGGCTGGTATTTACTGTAATTACATATTAAAGGTTAACAACACCTTTTCTTATGTGTGCAGGAATATTTCTAGTCTCTGCTCTTCAATCTTGTCTTTGCTAATAGCTCGTGTATTTGTGGATGTTCTTATCTTGGTCTCATCAGACTGCTCATTTCAGGTATTTATCTTCCACACCAGCTCATCTGGATGTAGAAAATGAAACATTAGCCTCTAAAAAGCCAATTGAAAAATCAGTCACGTGGGAATAACCAGAATTCTTTACCTCTGGGGTTTGTGCTAGCTGAAACTGGATATTTTCTATTGAAAACAAGACATTCAATGATCAAGTCATGCCCAATGACATTTGAGTGAGTGCTTTTTGTAGTAGGAAGTCGTCTCTCCTCATTGCTTGGCGTAGGCAGTAAAGAAAGAGCAATAACTTCAGTTTGCAATAAATTTTCTGCTCTGTGGTGGGTAAAATGGAAGTTTCCCAGAGCTAGAATTAAACAATAATTAGCAGCTGATAAAATCCCCCTGACATCCTGCACCTTCTTTCATGCAGCATTAATATTAAGAGCTGCTTATCAAGCTCAGTTCCTGATTAATATTCTCCAGTTTGTAGAGGCCCACTTCTTGTTCCTCTGAAGAAGCATTTCTTTTAAAATACGTAGTAGACTAAAAAAGCCTGGATTTGTGAAATTAAAAATTGAACATTCGTAGTGACTGGAGCACCAAATGATTGTGCAGTGAGTTGTTTGTAATTTGTACTTCAATTATTATTTATTGTTAAGGACTTCTTTTTTGTTAAGGATTTTTAAGGTGAAGCATTTGAATAGCAGCTGTGTTTTGACTCTTTTAAGGTCATAAACATGACAGATACATAAAGCAGATCTTTTTACCTTATGTAAGTAATTTTTGTAGTAATTTGTAATTTGCAGTCACGATTAAAGTTTAGTTCTGTGTATGTATGGACTGTAGGAAAACACTGTACTTACAGGGAAGAGCTTGTTCCGAGACATGGAAGATGCTTTGATTTTATTTTCTTTTATCAAGAAGCAGCGTGCCGAGGGCCAGTTTTGGGGAGCAGTCGGATGCCGCAGATAAGCCCTGCCTTGGCTCAGCAGGCAGCTCGGAGGGCGATGCTGGGCCTGCCTGGCCTTCGAGCGTGGGACGGCTCTCCGTATTTATCTGATATTTCCTGCTGCCTCCTTGGCCCATTGCATTTGCATGACCTCGGGCTCCCCTAGGACTGCTTTTCTCATTCTCCCCAGGGATGTCATTGATCGCTTTCACAGTGACCCATTTTAAGATCTGAGCGAAAAAAACGACGAGGTAAGCTGATGTAATGTTTGCTGCTCATGAAAAGGTTATGGGTCCGACTAAGGCAGCAGAAGCGAATAATCACCAAACTCTGATCTCTGAGGGAGAGAAATGTGATATCTAGGGCTTTTGAAACCTTTAGGCCTTGCTTTTAAAATCTGGAATTTTGCAGATCTTTTATGAGTTCAAGCAAACAGTGGTTCTCCATTATTTTAAATGGCAGCTTTCAAGAAGCAATTTGATTTACCCAAGCAAGCTAAGAAAATCAATAGCCATTTCAGATTTTGCACCTGCGTCCCACCATGCAGATTTTAAGCCCATTCGTTTCTCACTTCACAGAGCTCTGGGTTATGATTAAAGGCTTTTCTTGCTCCTCCTATGATACTTCCATGAAATAGAAGTCAGTGCATCTGCATCCTGCCTGATTCATCAGTTGCTGAGCTTGAAGAGACCTAAGGCTCAAAAAGATTTAATTGCTATTTTAAATGTGCAGCAAATTCGTGGTTTGGCTGAAGTCAGTAGCAGTTTCATTCCTGCAGAGCCTGGGTTTCAGAGCTGGGACTGTATCTGCGCTGTGCAGTGGGGTCCTGCTCCTGCACCTTCTCCCAACACCAAACGCATCCAGCCTCTTCCCAGAATATTCCTTTGCACCCAGCTCAGCCCCATCTCGTGTGATGGGGTTGTTGTGCCACTTACTGCACCACTGAACAATGCCAGACTCTTAAAGCAGGATTAACTNTATCTGCACTGTGCAGTGGGGTCCTGCTCCTGCACCTTCTCCCAACACCAAACGCATCCAGCCTCTTCCCAGAATATTCCTTTGCACCCAGCTCAGCCCCATCTCGTGTGATGGGGTTGTTGTGCCACTTACTGCACCACTGAACAATGCCAGACTCTTAAAGCAGGATTAACTCCTATCCGGGCTAGATCTTGGTCAAGCAGACCTGCAGGCTGTTAAAAATTTCAGGGACGCACAGTTTTTGTGGGTTCTGAAGAGTAGCATGGGGAAGCTTCAAGTGCAATGAAATTCAAGAAGCCTGGATGTCTGTGGCATATGTGTTTTGTTCCTAGCTTCTGGAGAGAAGATGCATAATTAAAGAAAAAAATATAATCTTTATTTGCATCTACAATATGTTTCTCCTATCCCTGTCTCATCCCCTTTGTGAGAACCTGGGGCCAGAATTACAGTATCTGAAGTTGCTTTTGGATCGCAGTCAGCTCCCATCTGTCATGATCTGTTTTTAATCGAATGAGTTTTCCATCTGAAAGTAACAGTTGGATAGAGAATGAGTAGAAATATTTGTGTTGTGAATTAGCTCAGAGTGAAGCTACAACCTTTTTTTTTCCTTCCCCCTTCCCCCCACCCAACAAACACATGGAAAAATATTCTTCAGTGTAGTGTGGCTGGCCAGAAAATTGGCAACGGCAGCTTCCTTCCCAGGCTCTGGCTTGTCTACTTGGGTAAGATATTTAAAGGGGACGTGGAATCTTCATGTTACGCAGCCTTATCTCCCTATCGTGAAGCAGGTGGTGCTGGTGTCACCCTTGTGTATATGGGTACTGCGGGAGGGAGGCTGCCTGGCTTGGTTTTCTAGGAGAAATATGAGACACAGCAGAGGAGTAACCTGAGTTTGCTGAGAGTTGTGCTCTCATTCCTGGGCAGTCTTTCCTTTGCCAGCCTTGAGATGGTTTATGCTCTGGTGGGAGCAGCAGATAGGTTTGACATGATGAGTCAAATTCAGGCTCTTAGTCCTTACCCTCAGTGCTCTACCAAAGGCTCCAGATCTCTTTAACAGTGTGTGCTCAGCATATCCAGTTCTCAAATACAGTGAAACTGGGCTGCAGGAGGCGGGGAACAAACTCCCTTGGGGATTGAACGTGGTTGTAATAAGAAGAGAAGAAAGTGAGGCTGCAGGACCTCCATGGTTTCCAGGATATCAGATGACAGCTCTCTCCTACCATGAAAGAATAAAAAGGGAAGAATCCCTTGGTCCTTAGAAAAGCATTGTTAAGACTGTTCTTCAACATCCATCCAGGGGTTTTCATGCAATACCTTTTATCGTTAAAAGCGCAGAAGCAATTACTCTGCATGAGCACCTTGGAAGATGGGCCGGTGTCCTGGGGGAGATTGAGAAGAGTATAATGCTTATCCGCCCCCCGTCGCTGGAGACAGGGTGCTTCATGTCTGCATCTGTGGCAGAAGAGAGAGCTCCTGCTGCAGCACTGGGGCTGAGGGAGGAGGGATGCTTTCCTGCTTCCTGTGCCAGATCCTTATCTCACTCACTTATTTCACATTTGTGAAACCTGGAAATTGTTTTAAAGACTCAAGAGCTGGCCTAGCTGTGATTTCCATTACATTGCGTTGCGTAGTCACCCTCGGTGGTCACCCTTGATGTCTCCATCCCGTGTTTACTGAAGTCTTCTTGTATATCTGTCATGAAGGCAGCAGGACCAGCATTTGGCCTGAAGGCCGGCGTGTGAGAGAGCAGAATCTGTGTCTGGTTTTTTTTTTTCCTTTTTTTAAAAATGTTTTGGAGGTACTCTAGTCTAAAGGGAACATTTGTGTGTTATATGTATGTATGTGTGTGCATACATGTGTGAATAATTTTTTATCACAGCTTCCAACAAAAGTGTTTCTGTAAGGTTATTGTTTTGGGCATGGAAAAGGGCTGGACAAGGGAAATCCTGGGCTTGTTCTGGGTTTGTGTTGCTGTTTCCACCTATGTAAGAAAACAGTGTCACTCTCGCTGGCCTGCTTTATGTCACCTTCAAATCAGTCTGATAGGTGCCAGTGGTGCTGAGTGGTATGACGTGACTCAGCAAGGGCTGCATGCTATAGGGTTGAGCTGTTGTCGTGCGTGTACGGGTGTGCATAAGCGGTTGCATTGAACGGCTGTAATCCCGCAACCTGACTGGAGCTGAGTTCGATTTGAATTTCCTTGTTGAACTAGAGCCACGTCTTGCCTGGGAAGGGCGATGGTTGCGTCTTCTTATATATGAGGAAAACCTGGAGCATGGGGTTGGAGATCAGCAGCCCATAATGGACTGGTAACTTCAGGAGTAGAACAGCTCTGCTAATTGTGCCAGCAACATGCCCTGGGGCTCTCCAGACAGACAGAGGGCAGTTTATGCTACCCGGGAACAGAAAATGCGCTGTTACTCGATTAAAGTTTTCGTCCCAGGGAGAGCAAAATCAGTGGGAGCTGGTGATGGGGATGGGTGGGAGAACACTGGGTGCTTTCCTGAGACTTCTGCTAAAGGGCAATGGCTTTAATTTAGGCTAGTCCTGCACCCAGGGTTATATTCCTCATTGTGAGCAGGAGCAGCCAGTGAGATGCGGGATATAACTGTACTGACTGTTCAGCCTTTGGAGATACCCTGTGCTTCAGAGCCCACCTTAACTTGTATTTTCTTTTCCCTGAACAGGTCTATATCATCAATGTAACATGGTCTGACCTGACTTCCCAGATAATCTACCGGAGATACAGCAAGTTCTTTGACCTGCAGGTAAGCCTGTCTTGTCTAACATAAAATATTATTTCTACTCACGCTTCTAGTCGTAGTTCCAGCTGGGTTAATAGTGTCTTTAAATAAGGCTTTGTGCTTGTTTTGTCTATGTCATGATCTTGAAACTTTTCAGACTCTGTCCTTGTAGGGTATAAGACGAGTGGGTGGTATGCTCACAGTGAGTGACTTGCACTGTAAAGACATTTAAAGCTGACATTTTCATGAATGGTTCCTATTGAAGAGGGGATCCAATTTTAAATACTTCAGATGCACTTAGAACAGAGGGTGTGCTACGTTTTGGGTCCCCAGAAACCACTTACCCAAATCGCTGAAAACAACAGAGCTTTTGCACACTCCCTTGGCAGTTCCGTGATGGAGATGGTAGTGGAAACCTTCCAGGTGCTCCTCCTAACCATCTACCCAGCCGTCCGGTGTCCTGGCTCCTGCTGTTTTGTACAGCTCCCTTGCTGTATTCTGTGCCTGTGTATTTAGATTTCATTGAGAGCTTTCTTGCTGCATAGCTGCTGACCAAAGTCTGAAGCCAGGAAATGGGAAAATTCCAAATTACGGAGTTTCAGTGTGGGCATCAGCTACTTCTCTTTGGTAGGGCGCCCAGGCACCTGCATGGGTAGGGAGAGCTTTCTGGCTGGTGCCGGACTGAGCAGTAATCCAGATCTATTGATACCTTTATATCATCATACTTTTGTAGGCAGCGAAACTGTAATTGCTTGGGGTGGAAACAAAAGCTGTGGTTTGACAAACTCCTGAACTTAGGGGGAAATGTTGATTTTGAGCTGAAGGCTGTGGTTGGAGCTGGTCTGTGGTTAGAGTATCAAGTGATTCGTCACAGCCAATGCTAAGGATGTACACAGCTGACTGAGATGTGTCCTGGAAAATAACATTGAGCCTTTTTGCCATGATAAATTAGGAGAAAAAGGGTTCCTCCCTTTGGTACCTGATCTGAGATATCTTGAAGAGTCCTAGTTTCATCATTGCTCCCCCTTTACGTGTTATTTCTGGTACTTGGACATCTGAAGCTTGCCTGTTTTGCAGGCTATATGGTTATGGCGTCCTGGCTTTTGTGGTGGAAAACAGGACCATTTCTATGGCTGGACCTGATTTCTGTGTTTGTCGTGTGGCTGGAAGACAAAAGAGGGATGTTCTTAAGCATCCTCTTGTGCCTCTCTCCAGTTCTTATTGGTGTGAAGCACCAGGCCTGCAGTCCCACTGCTGTGAAGAGGATATTGGTGACTTCTCTGTGTCGGATGAACCTGCTAAAGACGCACAGCTCCGTAATCACAAACATTTGTTGTCAGCGTGCGGATTGTGGCCAGAACTGTTTCTTTCTCTCTCTTCTTTGTCTTTTTGCCCCAGTTCTGTTTTCACATGTATGTTCTTCTGAGTCTGCTGGCCTTTCCTGGTAGGTTTGAAAAGTTCCCATCAAGCGTGGAGTTATCAATGGGGTTAGTGTGTTGGACAGGAAATGATGTCTCAATCAGGGAGTGAGTCCTGAAAGGTCCCATTGATAAGTGCAAGGGGGCCTAGGGCTGGTGGAAAACTCATGCTTGCACAACGCTTCTCCCCCCACGAGAAAGTACAGCAAGAAAGTAACAAAATTCCCTTCCTTAACCCTTTTCTCTCCCAGGGATCTCTGCCAGGGCCACTACTGTGTGAGCAGTGATAGCTTTCTGCAACAGCCTCTGTAGCTCTTGCAGCATGAGGCTCACAGTTACCAAAACTGAGATCGTCACCTGGGGTTTCCACAGTCTTGTCATATCTCTGTAAGCATGCTACTTTGGTGACGTGTGCCTCAGTTTCCCATCTGTAAGATGTGGACAAGGCCCTGTGTGCTCAGGCTTGCCATAAGGTGCTTTTAAACTCCCAGAGGTGATTCTTTTTTTTTGCCTTTTTTTTTTTTGCTCTTGATGCTGCCAAAGCACCTCTGAGGTGAGGCAAGCGAAGTGGACTTTGGGTCTTGAATTGCAACTCCTATTTACAACTGTAATGAAACCTGCAAAGGGAGTTGGAAAAGCAAATTAAATGTTTTGGGAAACCTTTTCATTTTCGGAAACATGCGGCTTCATGTGCAGTGATTCTTGCTCAACAGCAAATGCTGCTTTACCGCAGCACATGGATAAGAAGGCATGGAAAACTTCACGTAGAAGTTCTGTNCAGAACTGTTTCTTTCTCTCTCTTCTTTGTCTTTTTGCCCCAGTTCTGTTTTCACATGTATGTTCTTCTGAGTCTGCTGGCCTTTCCTGGTAGGTTTGAAAAGTTCCCATCAAGCGTGGAGTTATCAATGGGGTTAGTGTGTTGGACAGGAAATGATGTCTCAATCAGGGAGTGAGTCCTGAAAGGTCCCATTGATAAGTGCAAGGGGGCCTAGGGCTGGTGGAAAACTCATGCTTGCACAACGCTTCTCCCCCCACGAGAAAGTACAGCAAGAAAGTAACAAAATTCCCTTCCTTAACCCTTTTCTCTCCCAGGGATCTCTGCCAGGGCCACTACTGTGTGAGCAGTGATAGCTTTCTGCAACAGCCTCTGTAGCTCTTGCAGCATGAGGCTCACAGTTACCAAAACTGAGATCGTCACCTGGGGTTTCCACAGTCTTGTCATATCTCTGTAAGCATGCTACTTTGGTGACGTGTGCCTCAGTTTCCCATCTGTAAGATGTGGACAAGGCCCTGTGTGCTCAGGCTTGCCATAAGGTGCTTTTAAACTCCCAGAGGTGATTCTTTTTTTTTGCCTTTTTTTTTTTTGCTCTTGATGCTGCCAAAGCACCTCTGAGGTGAGGCAAGCGAAGTGGACTTTGGGTCTTGAATTGCAACTCCTATTTACAACTGTAATGAAACCTGCAAAGGGAGTTGGAAAAGCAAATTAAATGTTTTGGGAAACCTTTTCATTTTCGGAAACATGCGGCTTCATGTGCAGTGATTCTTGCTCAACAGCAAATGCTGCTTTACCGCAGCACATGGATAAGAAGGCATGGAAAACTTCACGTAGAAGTTCTGTAGCCCCTTTTCCAGCTGCTTGCAATTGCTCAGGCTTAATGCTTGGTTAATGCTCCCTGTACCTGGTGGACCTGCTTCTAGTGTCTCTAGCTTCAGGCAACTGCAACAGGGAGACCTTAGCACTTACAGGAAAATCCTCCCAGTATTGTAAAGCAGCTGTTTCAGGGTTTAGCACTGGAGGATTCCCTGTGTTTGCTGTCTGAACCATGACTGGCCTGTTACGGGGCTCTAGGCTGCACTGCATCTTGCCTTGCAGACAGTGATTCCCAGTCATGTTAAGATTTTTCTGAATGGAGGAGCGATGTTTCCAGTGGAAAACCCAGAGCAGAGCCTTTCATGATGAAATTTGGAGAGCAACATGGGGGTGCCAGCCCACATTCCCCAAACCGTTGAGGTGCTGAACCTGGCTTTTGGTTGTGGACCACGTGGCACATGTTGAGGGTGCCATCTGCTTTTTGAGGATCAGGGTAGTCTCCTTAGATCCCCCTCAGTTTGCTCCAGAGAAGAAGATGACCTGTGATTTACAGGTTTTTGGTGGAAGCTTGAACTTCTGACTTAGTGCTGGTTGGATCTTGGTTTTGCAGCCTGATACCATGCATGGTAATATGGCCTTAGCATAATCAATCTACTTTGGTAATGTCCCTTCTTTTTCTCATGTGGCCCTTCCAGCAGAAAATCAAGCAAACGCTCAGTGAGTGAAGCTCAGCTGATGTGTGGGCACCAGTTGTGTCCAAAACAGCTGGAGTCTGCAGGTCTCTGCCAGCTCCACTTGTCCCACTGTGTCCACGACAGAGCTGCGCTTTAGGGCTTCCTAAGCCTGCATGTGTCTCGTTTGCTCTTGAATGGAAGGGGAGGAACAAGGGCTGACTTGTAGTGACTTCATCAGGGCTGCAATGCCTAGTATTGACAGTGACATAGGATAGGACCCATGGGGAAACCCTGGGGGCTGCCCAGGGCCAAGGAGGGAGGAATACAGATAATTAATTTCACTACTGCAGTTTCATGTTTCTTTAAAATTAGAGAGCCCACCCTTCCCTGAACGGTTGTCTCTGTGGGAAGTGGCTCAGTGGTTTTAAGGGCCCTTGCATTACTAGATACTGGGCTTTTTGAAACACTTCCTAGCAAATCCTCCCAGGCACTGCAGGCAGTAAGAGGCTGCTCTGTCCCAAGGATTCAAATCCCCAAAGTGTTTGGTTGTGCTATTTCAGCAGCATGTATGCTTGAACTGAGAGTCACATTGTTTTCAAGATGAGTAATAGGGCAGCGAGACTGGACATACCATGGGATTTTGAAGCTGGAGTATGCCCCATGAAGGTGTGAGAAGTACAGCAAATGGAACCCAATGCAACAAGCCAAGTGTCAGCCATGTGCTGCTTCGTTGAGGGATGGAGGTCTATAAATACAGGCTTAAATTAAATCAAGGTTTTGCTGCATCCTTTAATTGTGCAACCAAGTCACATCTGCTGCTAAGTGTGGGTCAAATGATGGCAGCAGAACACATGTGAGTGCCAATGTTTCAGTAAATAGGATTGAAAGTATTGAATTAACTCTGCATAGATGAAAGCATTACGATAAATTACTTGTCAAGTACAATTATCTGTTGTCTTTCACTGTGGGGAGGCATTTGCACCTGAGCACCATGTGGAGTCAAAGCCACCTCCTAAAGTAATATTTTAAGTGCTGCTTTCTCGTGCACTCTGCACCTGGGTGCTTGGCTCTTGCCTGAGATGTAGAATGTGGGAGTGTGAGGTGCCCAACTCTGAGAGAGGCGGTGGTGTGAGCATCGCCTGTAGCTAGTGCTGGTCATGGCAGGCTGGTGGCTTATTCAAGCATGTTCCCTTGATGCTGTCTGAGGTCTCCCACCATTGCTGATGGATTTGCTGGTGGTAGTAGCAGAATCCTCTCCTGAGTTGATAGTTCAGGTCAACAATGCTCCTGTTGTCCCCAAAGGTGCTGAGAAAGGACACTGTTTTATTGGGATAGCAGGGATAACTCCTGGTATTTCCACTGTGCAGTAAAAGACATACACAGATGTAAGACTAATGTTTTTCTTACCAGAAAGTGTTTTTGGAGGCTGTTAGCAGGATGGAGGTTTGCAGTTGAGTATGTGGTGCGTAAATCATTGCCCAAAGCATAACATGGAGAAGTGTGGGGATGCAGCCATCTTACCCTCCCGGTCACCATGCTGGGCTGGGAAGCCACAACAGTGATTGCAGCTGGCAAGTATATAGGGTGGCTCGTACCGCGCTCCCCACCTCACCCTGCCAGTTGCTCAGTACCACCTTGGGCTTTTTAGAGATGTTATGACCCCAGCTGGGGGCTGCCCCTTGCTGCCAAAAAACCCTCTCCTCAGCAAAGAGAGCGTGGAAAATGCAACCATACTTCAGTACCTGGTGTCTTAGCTTGAATCACCAGCGGCTCATCTTCTGTATTTTGTCCAGTGGCTCCAAATGTTCTGGTCTGATTTCGTGACTATCTTACTTGATGCCTGGAGTCAAGAGTATGAACAAGACCAGAGCCTCAGCAGAGGGACCAAACCCTGTCTTCAGATACCAGACTCTCCGTTGTGCCTGTGAGGACGGTCGGGTCTCCGTCTACAGAAGATCCTTTCTCACAACAGCAAAATACAGCTTTCTCCAAGGCAAAACACAGCAGCTGGCTTTAGCCGCGTGCCATAATCCCACATTGTGTTTCTGGGAGTGGGAGAGGCGAACGACGTCTCTGCTGGAGCTGCAGTAGGAATGTTAGGTAGGCCAATCGCTGTCTCTCCACACAATGACCCACACAGATGTTTTGGCTGCAAGGAGACATCTGAAATGTCACAATTTTGAAAAGGCAAATAAACAAGGCTCTGTTCGAGCATTCGCTTTTTGTATCAGTTAGCAAAAAATTATCTGCCTGATGTGGTCTGCTGATCTAAGCAGGTTTTCTTCAAAGTGGCGCAGAAAGAGGAACTCACTAACAGCCAATTAGAACATTATAAAAATAAAGAATATCAAGAATTTTATTAGGGAGCGGAAAGAGATGTAAGTTGTTTCCACGCTGATGATAAAACATCAAGAGCTTCATTTGTTATTGCTAGGGTCATCCTGATTGTTTATAGTGCTATAATGGAGTAACTGAGCATTGAAGAGGACATTAAACAAAAATGGTACTAAAAAAAATAGTAACTGTGGTCTGTGTCTCTGGTTTTCTTACTCAGACTGGAGTTCATCTGAACGCTGCTGCTATTGATTGTTCTTACGTTACGTGCTTTTCTGTACAAACATCCCTTTCTCTGTTACCCCAAGCTGTATCAAATCTTGTAACATCCACTCTCATTTCCACTTGGGTGGTTGTAACTGCACCACGTGCCTGAGCACCCTGTATTTCTTTGGGTCACTATAATTTGAAACAGGATTTGGTGGCTTTGGGGTGCAGGCTTTCTGGGGCGGACCAAAGGGGGAATTGGTGCAGAGTGCTAGCAGGGTAGGTGCCTGATGTGAGTCTGATGGAATTGTGTGTATTTGCTCCATTAGTCAATTTGGGTTAATTGCCCAAGTGAAGACCTACAGTCCTAAATCTGGTGGTCATGTGCAGTCTTAACTCAGTAATGACTGTTTTTGTAGGACCCATGATATTTTGTGTTATAACGTTCATGCTTTAAGCTCTGCAGGAGCGGTGAATGCACAAGCTCAAGCATGCGCTAAGTTTATCAGTGGTGAAGAGTTATAGGTAAGAATGCAATGGGGCAAGCGTGCTCCCGTGTTTGCAAATGCTAACTTCTAACCTTCAACCCGCCAGACCTTCTTAGCAGGATGAGTAGAGTCACCACCTGGTCTTCTCAGCCATCCACAGCAGCATGATCACTTTGTGATGCGTGATCCTCTCTTCCGTAGGTGCCACCCAACGTGTAGCTCCTTGCAGTGCGGGAAGGGAAGGAGGGCTGTTGATGTGGCTCCGTGCGTGATGCAGCTTGCCCCTCTCGCAGCATGGGAGGTTTGCGTTAAAACGATTCCCAGCCTCTGACGAGCTCAGGGAGTGTTTCTGTGGGCTATGCATGTGCGTCTGAGGGTGCATACAGAAACAGGCAGGAAACCTGGAGGAGAAGGTGGGGTTGAATAGGGCAGGGGAGGAGGTGGGGAGGAACAGCATGGCAGAGGCTTGTTGCTTCAAGCTATGGTGCAAGTGTACAGTGAAGCATAAGGCAAAGGGGGAGAAAGGGAAGGTTTTACTTACCGGTGGTATTCCCACTGGGCTGTGTTCACAGCAGGGAATCTCCTGCTCTCACTCCCTCGATGTGGGATGCTGGGCCTCAGCATCCTGGCCCTGCCGTAGACATGGAGAGCTGCTGTGAAATCCTCCTCCAGACCAGCGGCCTGGCTCCAGACCTGACCCGTGAGGTTCAGATCCAGGGCTTGGCTTCAGGGCCATCCCGGATAGCTGTTGGGATGGAGTTACTCTGGCACTTGGGATGTAGGGTTTGGTTTGAAAACAACTTCCTTAAGAGCAGGATTGAAACTGAAACAAGCCTGGGAAAATTCAGAGGAAATCTGAACATTGCTCTGTCAACATGTCTGTTCCCAAAGGTCAGTGCTGGCTCCTTGGGGAGAAAAGGCATGTCCTTTCTTTCAAGTAAACACAGGCCAGTTGTCTGCTGCCACTATCCTGGACAGTGGCTGACAGAGGCTGACAGTGGCAAGGTTTGCAGGTGATGCAGAAAACCTGATTTCCAAGAAGAGCCCTGAGTCACCAGTTGAGAGTGCTGACCATCCCTGCTGTGTTTCGGCGGCTGCGCTGCAGCTCCTGGTGCAGCCGCGCTTGCAAGACTTGGCTCTTAGTAGTAGAGACTCCCTGATGCCTGCCCTCAGGAAAATAGCCGAGCGGCAACCTGGTAGTAACAGGGCTTGCTGAGGAAATTGAGATGTCTCTGGAAAAAAAAATGGATAGCTGATATGGTTATTGAGTTAGGTATGGTTGTCTCAGCTGATTTAAAGGCTATTTAAATACTATTTTTCCTTTTAGCATTCAGTGGCTTAGGATAACAGCTGGCTTGGGGCAGTATCTTTGTCTTCAGCAAATAAATGGAATTGTTTATAATTCTTATTTCCATCATTATTTAAATGTTTGCTTGGCAAAACAATCTGTTTGGCTTCCAGTATTTGTTTCTAAAGAGACTTTACACGTCAGACAAAGATGAGGGCCATGATGGGGAAATGGCAGAGTGCTCTGATTGCTGAGGGGAATTCACTGTCCCTGCTGGTTTCCTGCCTTTTGCAGCCTCTGAGCAGAAATTCATCGCTAGCAGATCTTTGTCAACGTTCAGTTTGTAGCTCTTCTTTAGGCAGGCTCCTGAGCCTACAAGCAAAGTTTAAGTAAGCTACAGGCTCAATATGTAGTTAGGCAAATGAGTAGGGATTTTTTAAAGAAATAGTAGGAGCATCACAAAGAGGTTGTTGACTTCTTTATTGCATCCTTTTAACTACACACTGTCTCTTACTGCTATTCCTCCACCTTCTTAGAGGGCATCTTCCATCATCCCTCTAGAGAGTGTGTGTGTGTGGATGCACACAGATGTGTCGCTGATCCCTGCTGGAGTAAATCAGAATTGCTCAACTGTGTGCTTTTGGCCAGCAGATAAGTTTTATTTGTCAAGAGGAGAGCCTGTGGATTTTGGGTCTGCTTCTTTCCCAAAGTGCTGTGCAGCTGCACAGTGCAGCACTTGGATGGTGCATGATCCAAGGTGGGCAGTGCTTTGGGAATTGCTGCCTCTGACTATTCTAAGGTTTGGGTTTTGCTGTGCAGAATTTCACAAGGCCTGGATTCCCTATTGAGTGCCCAGTTAATCTCGTCAGCCAGGGGAGAGTGAAGTCCGTCTCCAAGGTGGATCATCCTGGGACAACGATGACTGCCAGCTCTGCTTCATGGAGGAAGGCCTTGGGGGATTCAGAGGGGAGTGTGGAGTTACAAAGTGGCTCTGATTTCAGGTGGAGTGTGAGAGTTCATAAAGCAGAGTTCCCCTGGGAGGCTCGATCTCTGAAACAGCGGCTGTGGGAAGTGTTCTCGTTAGGAGCCCCCAGCAAGCTCTCTGAGCCCAGGCAGCTGGACCAGAGCTTCCCCTGGCTGCAAAGTTACAGGCACAGTCAGGGAAACCTTAGAAATTAAATGAGTGACAGAGCTCAGCAGTGATGAACTCTCACTACTTATTAAGAGCCGGTGGGGTGGGGTTTTTTAGAGGATGTGTGGACTTTGAGTATGATAGAAGCCTGCACTGAAGGCTCTTGACCTAAAGCTGTGTGAGCTTTGGGAAAGATTTGGGAAAGTTCAGCTGTGATGCCAGTTCCTGGTTCAGCTTCTCTCTGTAGTTCGAATCTGATGGCTGTGAAGTAATGCCATGTTACTAGATGCTCACATATCCATGGGATAGCATTTTTAGAACAAGACAAAGACTGAAAAGTCTTTGGAAATTATTTGGAACCTGTAAATGAATTGCTTTACCTGCTTTTTGTGTGCATGCCCTTTTAATGAATTATCTAAAAAGAGTTCAACTCGAGCAGGCTTATCCAACCCAAGAATTTCAAGGGAACGCGCTGCAGAACTGTGATGGATTTCCCAGTGGATGAATTCACGTTGTCTGAAGTGGATGGAAACTTGACTTATAAAGGTTTAAAGCCACTCTGCTGGGGAACAGGGAGATTAGCTTATATCCTACTGCCAGATACTCTGCTTCTACCATTTGAACTACTGAAACTTGGTACCCACAAAGATCCTTCAAGGAATACCTGAAGAGTATCAAACCCCATTTACGGGCCTGTAGCAAGTACAGAAAGTAATGAAATTAGTCAAAAGGGTTATTTGATGGGGATTATTCCCTTGCCATCTAGAGGCTCGGTTTGTGTAATTTCTTCTTGTTGTTAGTATCTACATCCCACACCTATCGCTGACCTGGAGGCTGTGAGGGTGGTGGGGACCCTGCAAGGTGGGAAGGGCTCTCCTGGATACAGCCACAGAGAGGAAAAGCAGCAAGTTCTCCCAAATGAACTGAGATGACTTGCATCAGCTGAGGAGGATTTGGACCTATTTCATAGCTGTTGGGTGCTTTTCGTGTTAAAAATTGAAATGCATCGAGATGCATGAGTCCCTGCAAGGTTGTGGTGCTAGTGGAAAGCACACTTTTAGAAAAACCAAAAATTCCGAACCATGATGGAAGATTTTGGTATTGGGTCCATGCCTCCTAGTTTTGTCCCTGGATGATATGTCACATGAGGGATTATGCAGAATCATGGTAAACTGGGCTGAAAGTCTTTCTTCAGCAGAGCTCAATGTATACCTCTCTTGTTATCCCATCTCCATCTCCATTATTCTGGTGTTTGAAGGTCTCGTCATAGCCCATTGGGTCTCCACAGCAGGATTTAAAGCTCAGCCTTGGGAGGAGCCCACTTGTTTGTTAACCTTGTTCCAGGTTTTGTTTGCTGGAACAATAAAACACAGGAGAGCAGTTCAGCTGTGGGACCTGGCCCAGCCAAAGCTGCGGCTCTGGGGCGGCTCTCACACAGGCAGTGAATTCTCCAAGTGCCACTTTATTAGCGTATTTCCTCTTTCACCACGGATCAAGATCAGCCTTTTTATTTTTCTCTGGAATCTCTGTGTGAAAGTGGCATTCCTTGGTGGGATTTTTCCGTGGCCTTTCTTCCCTGAAGCACCCAAGCCCAAGAAGTTCAGACGTGACAATTTTACCCCCTGCACTGCTTGGCCATTCTCCCCTGTCGTACTCAGCTTTCAATTATTTATACTGCCGGAAAATCGCACGGAGTTCACACCCGCAGCCCTGAAACACAATTCCGCTTTTGTGCAGGGAATACAATCCTTCACTTTCATTAAGTGTGCGGAGACTGAGATGAGAAGTGCCTGTTGTGTTCACATCCCTTGGCTCGTGATGAGAGGAGCTGGTTGTTTTTGCAAACGTTCTAAATAGCCCTGCAAGGGTTATGGGGAGTTTATTTACATTATTGCATTAGTGCAAATAGAAAATTGCCCAGCCATAATGGAAGGGTTATGCAGGGCTCTGTCAGGGCTCTTTTCCCTGCCACCTCGCCCCTCCTGGCTTTCTGCTACTACAGGCTCAGATGCGGGAAGGCTGTGTCTGGAAGGAGCTGTAGCACTTGGTCCTGTTTGCCAGGGCTTGTTTACAGGACAAACAAAAGCATAAACTGGCGTTGCTTCCACTGTGGACTGCGCATAGTCCTGCCTTGCCATGGGAAAGGCTCCTGATCAGGCTCACCCCAGCCTGATTTATGAGCACTAAGTGCCATTTGCTTCTTCCATGTAGCGCCTGAATAACTGAAGTTTTCTGCAGAAGCAGTGTACGGAGCATGAAGTTGGGAGTTTGTTTTCCATCTTACTCCCTTCCTGCTTGCCTGGAGTCATGGCACGCTTCCCCTTTTCTGCAGGCAGAGCGGTTTCATGTCTCGTGTAAATGCAGATATTCCCACTGCCAAACTGTCTTTTGCAATTTCCCCTTTCCGTCCATCAGGGGAACGATGGGTCTCCAGTGGAGTGGTCAGGGCAGCAAAAGACACAGATGAGCCATGCTGCTGAGCAGATGATGGCGAAGTCATACAGAAAGCGAGAGTCCTCCTGCTTTGGGGGATAAGCTTTGTGCACACTCCATCCTGGGTGCCCTCTTTGAACAACACCCGGCCAAGCTAGGCGCTTTACTCTCCACCTTTTGCTTTTCGATCAAAAGGAGAGATCTGGTCTATAGTATCTGAACAGAAAAGCGAGGATTTGAACTCTTACGGCATGTCAGATCCTTTGGCACTGCCTGTAGTTTTCTGAAGCTACCCCGTTTAACTGTTGGGTTAGCATTTGCTCTTCCCTGCCCGTGCCCAGGAGAAGCGCAGAAGGGTTGATGGTCCCTTGGTATGTGTGTGAGGACGGTGTCCTGGGAGCATGCCGTGGGTGTGTTTCTGACCCACAGCCTTCCCAGGTCCGAACCCTGAGAGCTTCGTTCTGGGTAGGAGCCACAGGTATGTAGCACTGGATTGCACTGTCTAGGCATGCAGCTGCAGCAGGGCTGGTGTGAGCTGCAGCTGTCTGTCATGGTGCAAGCAGGTCCTTGCACGTGGAACTCATTCGAGTGCAGGTGGGACCCTGTGAGGGTGCAAAGCCAGCAGAGCAGGGAGTTACAGTGCAGTGGGGAGGTCCATGCTTTGGAGTGGAGCAAGTTGCTGACGAATTCTTGGTTGGCAGAGGCTGTGAACAAGCTTGCAAAGGACTAAGCAGAGACTCAGAAAAGCATAGCTGTGTTTAAGATAATTTCTGTAAATCCGCAGTGGAAGCAGGGCTCTCTGTCAAAGCCGTTCAGTGCAGAGATGTCTCTGATTCACCAGGTCCAGTTAAGGGCAGATCCTAATTAGTTTAGCAGTGTTTTTGCAAACTGAGTTAACATCAGAGCTGTGCACCTGGGTTTTATTTGTTGGGTTTTTTTAAGGGTGTGTTAAGAAAGCCAGTGGGACTTGCTGAGCCACTACCTTCAGCCAGGTATTTTGAGAGAAGTGAAGGACAAACCACAAAAGCACTGAGAGAAAGAGAGGAAAATGCCAAATGGGAAGGAATTAGGAAGCAAAACAGAAAAGGACTAAGTAAAGTAATAACAGGGAAAAAATTCTTTTTGAGAGCTAAGGTAAGTTTAATGATCCGAGTTTTGTCTTACAGGGAGTGTATCTTACCCACCCGGACCAAAACTTATTTCACAGGCTTTTCATTTTATCTGGCTTTCGCTGGCTTTTGACAGCCCAGCAAGTTGGGATGTTTTGGCCTCTGTGGTCTGGGGAGCTATGAAACCCCGCATCTTGGCTTGTCCTGGTCACTAGAGAGATGTGCTGCTGCTGCCTGAGCAAAACTGGTGCGCGTGTCTTCCTGATGAGGAAAGTGTGTTGAGGCATGGCACATCGGAACACTTGCGTCCCTGTAACAAGTCCAGATTGTCTTGTAGTTTTTGGTGCATTGGTGGCTGTTGGTGCAGCTTTGCAAAAACCTGTGTAGTTGTCTGGGATGCTTGTTGTGTTACTGTGCCGAGGGTCAGAGGGAGCACTGGTCTCTAACACATCTCACTTGAACATAAGGGTAGGATTTAGCATTCGGTGTTTGAGGAGGTGGCAGAGATTCAGTTGCTGTTGGAATCTGGGAATAAGATGGATGAAGCAGTAAAGGGTGGTGTACTACACAGAGATGGTCCCTGACTATCCTTAAGCAAAGGGAGGGGTTTGCAAAAAGCATTTCCAAGGTGGTGACAAGCCCTGCAAAGTTTTGGGGTTGTTCCGTGTGTGGGATGGCCCTGGATTATGTGGCTGAGCAGGGTGTGCAGTGGGCTGCAGGAGCACGAGGGCTGTAGTTTCCTGCCTGATGCTGTTAAGAAACCTCATGTCAAATCCTGTTCCACTCTTGGGTCAAAATATATTTCACTGCCTTAGTGTGGGGATGTTTTTTGTGTAATTAGGAGCTGGGAATCTGCGGTGCGGAACGAGGAGCGGGGAACTGCTGATGTGGCAGGGAGGTTATCTGGAAATACCAACTCATAAAATGAGGGCTATAATCAGCCCTCCTGGAGAAAGTTTATTCATTAGTGTTTGTAAAATACTTTGACATCTTCGGCTGGGAGTCTTTTTAACAGAGCCAAGTGTTAGTTGTATTACAGTAGCTAAGCCAGACCTTAATGACCACATTCCCTCTCCTCACGCCGAGACCCCAGCCATTTCTAACTGGTTTTGGTGAAGAAGTGAAATGTCAGCAAACTGACCAAAGAGAAGTGAACTGCTCAGCAGAAATACAAATAGTGCTTTTCTTTCTTGGGATTATGTCCTGGTATGACAGACAAAATTTTTCTGTCAGGAGTGGAATTTGTAGAAGGGATGAGGAGTTTATTTCCAGGCTTGTATCATGTTATCCCAGTTGGTAACTGGTTTAGGGCCCCCTTTTATTAATACTCACTGGTGTCCTTCCCAGCGTGTCTCGATGGGAAGTCACCGTAGCAAGACTGGCGTGCTGGGATGTCAGGGAGCCGTTGCTGTTGATGGGGTGCACGGCAAGCAGGAGAAAGACTTTGCTGGGGTGAAACAAGGAGGCTCCAGAGCAGGATGTGGGGGAGAGTTGGTTTGATGGGGTGCTCAGCTCTGGTTGCCCTTACGTGCCCCTTGCTCCCTGCCTGTCTGTTTCCTACAGCATTGCCTATTCCCTAACCGTAACGGAATACTTTTTGCCTTTTGATTTGCTTGGTTTCTGGTGTCAGGAGGTGAGGCTTGGTCACAGCGTTGGTGGCAGCAAGAGACATTTTCTTTCATATGAGGGAATGCTAACAGTGCCTGTGGATGGGGTCGCAGTATGGAGGCGAGCAGGTAAACGGGAACGCCAGGAGTCGTGCATGGTGTGAGGACGTGTCCCAAAGTGTGAACTGCTGTTACAAAACTGTTCTCTAGGCTTGCACTCGTTTGCTCTGCGTGGCAACTAGGAACATCTCATTAGCATGGTCTTTTGTGTCACCTGTTCAGACACAGACGATAACCTTCCCGGCCAGCTCCAACATGCCGGCTTGTTGTGCATCCGTTCCCTGGCATCACCCAGGATTAGGCTGGGATAGCTCCCACCTCGGGGTCTGTGTTGCTCATTACTACCTGAAGATTTGAGTTGCCGACATGTGCCTTGGTGTGGGGAAGGCTGCTCTGTGTCAGGCTGATGGGTCTCAACTGGGTGAGAAAGGAGATGTCTCCAGCCCAGAGACAGAGCACGCTGTGTTGCATGTACCCTGTAGCGAGGATGCTGGGAAGTTGCCTTGGCAAAACAGAGGGGAGCCAGAGTCTTCCCCAGAAACCTGACATTTCTAGTGACCTGTACTTCGAAAGTGCCCTCTGATCATGGAGTTTGCAGCCAAAGACCGACCCAGCCCTTGCCTCTAATCTCATCTTTCCTCTTCAAGTCCAGTCCCTGGAAAGACACAGCTCTCCAAGAAAACATTCCAGGGGGGTTTAATCACTGTGTTTGCTGCAGCCATGCTGCGTTTGTGGTCTAAGCACCTGCTGTTCCATTTAGTTAGCAACAAATGGGAGGCGTGGGTTGGGGGGAAGAGAGAGCAGCACCCTGGTGAAGTATTTGCTGCGATGTGATGTATTTTATTTTGGGTTCGGAACAGAGGCCATGAGGAACATTTTCCAGAGGGCTCTGTAAACCAGCTCCGTTCACAGGGTGATTATTTGAGGAGGAGGAGGGGGTGGATTTAAATCGGTGCCGCTAATTTCTACAAACAGCCACATTATTTTTAATTCATACTCCAGACTCCCTCCACCCATGGCTTGATGTTAGGAGCTGTGAATTTTCCACGTCATAACAAAGTCCCTCTATAAAAGTGAGCCCTTTAAATATATTTTTAAAAATTGATTTCAGATACACCAGGCTCTCTAGTAAGTCAGTCTTCAGAATGGAAAACTAATTCTTTCCTTCCCTTGTGGTGACCTGTTAATTTATTTGTATTTCAGTAGCACATACCAGCTCTGAGCAGAGGTAGGTCTCTCTGGTATTAGGGGCTGGAAAATGCATGAGAAGCCACCAGCCCTGACAAATATAAGTCAAAAGAAGTGTAGTGCCTTTGTTCACTGTGATTAGTTAAGCTCAGGAGCTCTCGGTTGAGATAAAAGCATTGGATTGCTAGCAGCGTTTTACCAGTGCAGGGAAGGGAGATGGGGACAACTGGAGTGAGACTTCAGGTTGGAGCCACTTGTGCTGGACACTGGCTGTGCCCCTGCCCTTGGGAGATCAGCAGCCAGAGCTTTGTGCAGGTAAGGTTACAGTAACAGCTTCCATGTGCTTCAGCCCACCAGCACTGGGGGCTCTTTTATTCCATGGAGGTGGCAAGTTTAGCAGCGATCTCTTCTACTTCTACATCTGGTGCAAACTGTAATCCATAGTCCAAAGATGCTTAATGTGTATTAACCTTCTGTCTTATGTTCTTAAGATAGTTGAAGCACCACAAGGACTGCAAGGAATAACACTGGTTTTTAAAATTTTTTTCCCCTGCCCTGACTTAAAGCAGAAAAAAGCTGAGTTTTAGAGATTTGGGCTTTGGATTCCCTGTTCTGCATCTCCCATGGATTTTAAGAGGATAAATTTATTCATGGCCGTCAGGTGCCCAGATGCAGCAGTGACTGGGATCATGATGAAAACTCAGACTGGTAATTTTGTTCTCATGTGGAGTTCTAAATTCAGTCTTGGGTATTGGGTTCTGGTTCAAGGACAGTAAAAGTTCACAGAAAATTATCGTCTTGTGAGATTGTCATAGTCTTGAACACCAGAAGTATGGAAATTCTTGCTGTATGTCCATCCTACAGGCCTTCAGTGTTAGAATAGAGAAGAGTAGGAGTATTTAAGTTGGAAGGGACCTATGATGATCACCTAGTCCAAATGCCTGACTACTTCAGGGCTGACCAAAAGTTAAAGCATGTTATTATGGGCATTGTCCAAATGCTTCTTAAACACTGACAGGCATGGGGCATCAACCACCTCTCTAGGAATCCTATTCCAGTGTTTGACCACACACTTGGTAAAGAATACGAGCCAGTTCGTACTTATTCATTGCGTATACAATCCTTGTGTGCTCACTGCTGCCAGTGGCACCATAATAGCTCCTGGAGGCTTCCCAGTTGGGAAGGCAGATGTGAGAGAGGTTTCTCTGGGAAGGGAATTTGTTGTACCTGAAAATCCAATGGCATCTTGAAAAAAATAATTGCCTTTGCATGAAGTGGACAAGCATGAAAAAGTGGTTCTTCTACAACATAGAATTCATTGCTTTTGCAGAAATCAGCTCTTCCTCTTGCTTTTCTCAGTAGTTCCATTGTTTTCTCATCTGCTTGCAGGCACACAGGGCACCTGCACATCTTCCGGACCTGGCAGACTCCTGAGAGTCAGCATTATCATGAGAATCAACCCCATAACCCCCCAGCAGTATCTCTCCTTCCTCTTCATTTTTCCTTCTTTCTTTATATTCCTAACTGATGTTAGAAATAAGTTCTTTCTGCATCGGTCAAATCTGGAAGCGATACCTTGAGGGACACATTCAGACTCAGGATATAAAGTTTGCAGTTCTTTTTCCACCTTTGACATTTGAGAGATGCTTTTAAGTAGATGAGATACTATTACAGTGTCAGCTCATCTGTCATTGGAAGCATTGATGTTTGAATCATATTTGTCTTCTCGGTTTTAACAGAAAGGCAAGTGAAGCTGTCTGGCAGTTTGCCTTGTTGCCTGCCTCAGTATGGCTTAGAAGGGAAATTTGTTTTCATTTTCAAGCCTCTGTTGTATTTGCACTGTTTAATGCTGTTCAGTCCTGCACCCAGGCAAGGGGATCGCCTGCCCAGGCTGCTCTTGCTGCCTGTAATGGAGAACAGCCCTGTTGCTTGTCCCTTCACCTGCTGGTGCTTGCTTTCGAAATATGAGCATCTTCCTCCAGCTTCAGATCCTTCTCCATGTTGATGCTAATCTGCAAGGTTCAAAGCTGGGGTGAGATTTCAAAGCCTCCTTAACCATGTTAGATCTGCAGTGTGATGCTCAGGCCGTGTTGAAAGCCCATGTATTGAAGCACATATAATCACATCTCTGCACCTGTTAAAGTGGGGAAAATTTCTTCCGAGTTTTGTTTCTGTTTTTCTTAAGCCACTCTCAGGTTTTCCTCCTTTCCTGGCCAGCGTGATGTTCTCCTGCATCTGACCTTATGGAGAGACATGCAGTAGCCCCAGGTGAAGGGCTAGAAACAATCGTCTGCACCTGGCTGAGCAAAATAGGTTATTTGTGTGTATGCGTGTGTGTCTGGTAGTGTAATTTATTTGTTCAGTTACTTGAGCCAAGCTTTCCCCCCCAAAGGAAGCCCTAATTAAGCAAGATAACTTTGCATCTGGGTTCCTGGCAAAGAGCAGCTCCCTGTGCTTGCATGTGTGCTGGCCACAGGTGTGTAGTTGCTGCCCTCCCATGCTCTTTTCTGTCCCTGTTTGATAATGAAGGGAGGTTAGCAGTAGCTGTGCTTCACTGAGGCTGGTGTCTTGCTTTCTGATGAAAAACAGGCCATTCTGTGCTCTGAAATAGTCTATCTTAGCCTCAGCAGGGTATGTACGTGGAATTTTTGAAGTTGCTTGTGTCCTGGTAGAAAGCAGCTAGTGTGTAATTCTTCCTCTCACCTCCTCCCTACTCCACTTCTTCTTTGGGATCCTTTTTTTAAAAAAGTTGAAGTTTTAGGGCTAAGTTCTGCAGATGGCTGAAGAAGCAATTCCCTAGACAAGCTGTACTCTGATCCCTTCCAGCCATAGTGCTGGGATGCCATAGGTGATCAAATAAATAACCCAATGGAGCACACAAGGATCACGCAGGCTCACAAAACCAACAGCTAAATCTAGATACTGCAGTGCCATCAGACAGCTTGGCTGCTGCTGGTGAGGGAATTACAGGGCCTGGACATGGCCTGAATCTCTTTGATGCAAGTTACCATGTTCCTGGATGCTTTCTGTGACAAAGCATTGTCAAGTAATTTTGATGGGGGGGGAGGTCTGTGAAATGTTAATTCCCTGCCCAAGCCGGGGGCTAGGGCAGAAGAGAGCTGTGTGGTACCTGCAGCCTGTTGGTTAGACTTGGGCTTTCTACAGTTCTGTGGGCATGTTTCCACAGTCTGGGCATCCTTCTGATGTCTCTTTATTGTGGCTATGTGTGATGGGGAGGAGGATGGAATAGACAAGTGCAGACTCATGGGGATGATGAGAAATAGCCCTGGATACCTGCATAGTGCCCAGCAGGGTCAATGCAAGATGATGGTCATGCTTGTCTGGCCTGTCTGTCTGCCCTGTTTACCTTCTAAAGCTGGTCACAAGATGTGGAAAGGCATAGAAATATGCATCCTCACTGGTCTTGTCCTGGATGGACATCAGCCTGGCCACCAAAGCAGCTCATAGGTCACCACCTTCTCCTCAGAAATGTTTGGGAAGGAGCCGTTGGATGGGATGAGCTGTGGTTGCCCATTCCCTGCATCTGGCTCTCCCCAGGACCCTTTCCTTGCATCGTACAAGCACACCTACATCATATAATCACTGTGTATCCTTCACCTGGCCACAGTGGATTGCATATGTGGCCACACAGGCTGGAGAAAATGTGTTTTCATTTTTCAGTGGAGTATGTGCCCAGTTATGTAGAAATGGTCCCTGGTGATTCATCTTCCCTCATGTCACTGGAAGAGCATCAGCAGGCATGGATGCTCACTGGAAAGGTGGACACATAGCCAGCTGCCTATGGAGCAAGGGCTGCTGGCATGCAGCCCAGGTGGCCCTGTGGACACTCTTGGCTTAAACCTCAGGAAGCCACTGCCCTAATGGGGATCGGAGCAGCATCTCCTGCATGGGAGCAAGAGCTCCTGCTTTAAAGGCAGCGCTATGCTCCCTGTGGCAGTTGGCAGCATAGCGGGTGCCTGCTGCACCTGGTTCCACCAGCCATGTTCCTACCATCAGGTCTCACAAACACCACCAGACAGGGAAACAGTCTGGAAACCTGATGGGAGGATGGAGCTGGAAGGAGTCCCTCTCCTCCCGGATGCAGACATTAGCCTCTGTGTGCTATTCGTCCCTCACAACTTGTAGCAGTTTTATCATCTGCAAGTCTGGAGAAGTCACAGTGCTGACGGTATTTCTTGACAGTGTGCCTGCACCACTTAAAAGCTACCGAGATTAAAAAAGACAACCCGCCCCCCCTCCAACCCCTACTGTTGTCAAAGACCTCCATCGATGCTTTTAATACCCTGCCAAATATTACATGTGATTAGTTGGTATAATACACAGAATTCCATCTGGTCTGCAAGCGGTACATCCAGGGCTGGATAATTATCTGAATGAAAATCCTGGAGTAACAAATAAGCACACAGAGTGTAACACGGAGGCCCCGTAAACACTCGGTGTGCTCACCCTGCTCCGAGCCGTGCACACACAGCCGCCATGGCCGTCATCCAAACCCATCTGCTTTCCCAGGGTTTGCTTTCATTCTCAATTAAATTAACAGAGCTCCTCAGGCAGACTTGTACTTAGAAAAATACGGTTTGAGTCCCAGCCTCGCTTCTTAGGGGGCTGGGCCGGGTTTGTCCTGTGGGATGTGTTGTCCCTCCCTCCAGTGCAGCCTCGCATCGCTGCCTGATCCATCTGCAAGGTGCTTCGGGATGACTGCACCAGTCCACTGGGATCCTTCTGGATGTGGGCTTTAAGGACTCAGATGTTACCCAAATGACCCTTTTCTTTTTTAAAGACAAAACAGTGTCTATGCTGTGCTTGGGGCACCGATTGGGAGGAGCTGGTGTGAGTTTGGGCACCCAGCTAAGGCACCTGCATTGTGTAGTTGTGCTAGTGAGGGGATGTCTCCTTGAAACAGCTTTTCTGATACCCATGGACTTCATCTCCTCTGCCCAGAAATAAATCTGCAGAGAGAAACCTGTTTGTGAGATGCTATTGCTATAGGCACTGGTAAGAAGGACAGACTGTTGCAAGCCTAGGTTTGTTCTATTCCAGCACGTAAATACTTCTTTCCCTCCATTGCAAGCCCAAAGGGGCAACCCCAGCTTGGAGTCTGTCCTTCTTGTGCACTGGACACCTTTGCTGTCCTTGCGTGCCAGATGGGCGTCCTGGGGAGGTGCTGGCACCTGGGACCAGACAGTGCTCAAGCCGAAGGACTATCTGCTTGGGAAGAATATAGGAATGTTGTCAGAGCATGCAACGAGGAAGGCTAAGGCCCACCCGGAATTGAAGCTGGCGAGGGAGGTCAGGGACAACAGGAAGGGCTTCTACAGGTACATTGGTAGCAAAAGGAAGACTAGGGAAAATGTGGGCCTGCTGGTGAACGAGGAGGGCACCCTGGTGACAGAGGATGCAGAGAAGGCAGAATTACTGAAGGCCTTCTTTGCTTCAGTCTTCAC